>MTSC01000017.1:0-354596 GCA_002368545.1 Ramichloridium luteum | reverse complement strand
TCGGTGGCGAGGAGAAGTCGTTTGGGCCGGCGTCGTGGTCGTCCTCGTCGTCGCCGTCGGCGAAGCGGGCCGCGGCGGCGGACATGGATTGCTTGTTGGAGTTGACGGAGGGGATCGAGCGGCTGGGCGTCGGGGCCGGGGTGGGCTCCGCAGCGGCGGGCGCGGGGGTGGGCTTGACGGGAGAGGCAGGCGTAGGAGCAGCAGCGGCGGCGGCAGCAGGTGCCGGTCGGGAGACCTCCTTCGCGGCGATCAGCGTGGGGTCCTCGTTGCCCTCGTACACATCCTGCATGGACAGCTTCATCGGCAGGGCGGTCTTGCCCGCGAGCCATTCGGCCGACGACACGGCGGGTTTGGTGCCGGCGGTGGGCGGGTAGATATCTTCCTGGAAGGACTCGGCGCGACGGGGCACAATGAAGCTGATGGGCTCGATGTAGGCGTCGTCGACGGTCTTGAAGGCCCGCATCACCTCGTTCTCGTGCGTGTTGACGGCGCGCTTGGGCAGGAAGGCGACGCCGCGCTGGGGCTGCGCGCTGCGGTATTCGGACAGAAACTCGAACTTGTCGTGCGCGTACTCGTAGTAGCGGATGTTGCCGTCGCCCTTGCCGGCGATGTACAGGATCTGGCAGCCGTCGTCCCAGAAGGGCATGCCGATGCCCGAGCCGGAGTCGAGCGGCATGAAGCCGCCCAGCGGCTCCGTCGGGTTGCGCTGGTCCCACAGGCCGATCTGGCGCTCGCTCATCTTCGAGAAGCCCGTGGTGACCACGCGGTCGTGCTCGCCGAGCCACACGCATCGGCTGTTCTTGGCGCCGCCGTGGCCGGGACCCTCGTAGGCGGGTCGCTGCTGGCGCACGTCCCAGAAGCGCAGCTTCTTGTCACGCGACGTCGTCACGAGCGTGCTGCCGTCGGCACTCCAGGCGAGCGAGGTGAAGATGTCGCTGCCCTGTAGCGTCAGCTTCGACTTGCCGTCCTCGAGGTCCCAGATCTTGACCGAGTAGTCGCCGGACGCGGACGCGAGGATGTTCTCCGCCGCAGGGTTGAAGAGGACATGTCCGACTTTTCTGTAGCAGAGTAAATGTTAGTATATCCCCGAGGTTCGCCTGTCCTGCTTTTCTCCCGTATCTCTTCCCGCGAGCCATGCCCTGCCTCTGCGCTTGTCTTCACACATTGCTTCAACGCACCTCGCATGTCCGCTCAACTTCCCAATCGGCGCCACATCCTCAATCTCCTCCGGCACCTCCGAGTGAATCGTGAAGTCCTCGGGGACCTGCCAGAGGAAGACCTTGCCGTCGTCCGATGCCGACGCCAACAGGCGATCATCGAAGGGACTCCAATCCGTATCCAACACCACCGCCGTATGCCCCCGGAACAGCGGCAGCTGGTCAGGCAGCTTGCCCTTCTCGTGCAGCGGTAAGACGGCAAAGGCGCCGCCGCCGCCGGCCTCCCAGTTCACCGCCAGGTAGGAGCCGTTCGCCTTGATCAGGTTCGTGTCCCAGGCGTTGCGCGACACCCGCAGGTTGTCGTAGCATTGCTCGCGCTTGGTCGGTTGGCCGAAGACATGGCCTGGACGAGGAGGAAGATTAGCGAATGCGGGCGGTGTCGCAGCGAGTGTGGGAAAGGAGGCAGAGACGGAGACTCACGATACTTCGACGCCCGCACGAATCGGCCGGACATCGCGAATGGGCGGACAAAAGAGCAAGAGGCGAGGGGGGGAGTTGTTTCGTCCGGATCCGCAGCCAATGGAGGCGGGGGGAGAATTTGAGGGTCGGTGTGGTGGGTGGGTGTGTCTGGTCGTGTGCCTCGATGCCGGGGCGGAAGTGTGCTGGCGGAAGATGGAGCGGAGCGCGGTAGAGCGGAATCGAGGTGTTGCAAGTCTCGGCGACGGTGAGGTCGTGTGCGGTGGGTGCGTGGGCGCAATGGGAAGCAAAAGTATCGCACGCTACACCTCACAGTACGAGCAGCGCAGAGAAGCAGTGACAGCTTGCGCCGCACCAGAAGCGTTCTAGACGTGCGTAAGTGTGTGGGGGCGCAGCTTGCCGCCAGGGGCGGGCTGGGGCTGTCCGCCAGATTCCGTGGATGGATGGTATCTGGACCAAGATTTGGCGGAGCGATCCACGATACGAGTGTCATTGACATCCATGCCTCATGTTCCACCAAGAAGGCCATACACAAGCACGTAGATGTAAATAGGAATTACAATTAACACGTGTCTATTCATACCCGTGATGCATCGCCCATCGGCCTCCACGACCACCAACCCCCTCACCACGTTGTCCTACGCCTGCAATTCCGAGAAAATATACGGAAACAGCACGACACACGCCTTATAAAACACGCCCACACTCCCCACCGCCCTGAGCGGAATGGCCACCGCCGCGCCGCCCTTGACGATATACAACCAAATCGCCAGCAGCGCGACGGCGAAGAAGTGATAGAACAGCACCAGCGGCTGGCGGATGATGCCCGCCAGCAAGCCGACCGGCCCATCGACACACTCGCCGCCGCGCTGGAAGTAGGCGAAGCAGCCCTTCTGTAGCGCGCGCAGCTGCGCGTCGTTCGCCGCGAACAGCGCATACAGCGCCTGGGCCAGGATGTTGATCGTGCTGGAGAAGGCCTTGCGGCGCCAGTGGAAGGTCTGGAGTTGGGGGAGCACGCGGGCGGCGTCGTCGAGGGCGGGCACGCGCGCGGGCGAGAGGAGGTCGGAGAGCAGGACGGCGTCGTTCAGGGCGACCGTCATGCCGCCGCCGGTCAGCGGGTGGCGCATGTTGAGGGCGTCGCCCAGGATGACGAGGCCGGGGGCTTTGTTCGTCGTCGCGGGGAGGAAGCTGTTCGGCATGGAGCGGAGGGATTGCCGGTCGAGGGCCGCTTCGAAGGCGGGCTGGACGCGCTTCGGTAGTGAGGGCAGCACGACCTTGCGCAGGTGGCCCTTGACGCCGCCGGCCGCGACCGACGCCGAGGGCAAGTCGGCGGGAATGTCGATGAGGGCGCGCGTCTCGTGCGCGCCGATCTGGTAGAGCAACACGGGCGCATTGTCCGACAGCAGCACGTGGCCGTGCAGCGGCATCGGCAAGTCCGCATCCTGCAGCTCGAGCGCCCAGAAGCGGGACTTGGACACCGGCGTGGTGTCCGCGTGCACCGCCGAGCGGAATTTGCTGTTGTAGCCATCGGCGACGATCGTCAGGCCCCCGAAGAAGGCGGCGTCGCGGGGAGGGTCCGTCGACTTCTTGCCCGCGGCCGCATCCTCCGCGCTCGGCGGCGCCGCGAGCGTCGCCTCCACGCCCAGCACATGCCCCGTGAACTCGCACCGCACGAGCTGCGTCGCCGTCGCCTCGACGACCGTCACGTTCGGGTTCGCGAGGACCTTCTGCCGTAACCGCGAGATGAAGCGGCCGTGGTGGAACGATCGGCCTTCGGGGCGCTTGCGCTTATGCGTGCCCCGGCGCTCGTCCGTCCTGCTCTCCTCCGCCGCGGCCGCCGCGGCCGCCGCCGCGTCCGCGGTGGGTGACCGTCCCTCCTTCGGCTCCGGATACGGGATCCGCACCTCCTCGCCGTGGTAGATCACATCGTAGCCGAGCACGCGCACGGCGTCGATCTCCTCTAGACACTCGCGCATGCCGAGCTGTTCCAGCGCCGAGACCCCGCCGGGCTGTAGCAGCTCGCCGACGATCCGGTCGGGCTGCTTCATGCTCTTCTCCAGCAGGATCACGCTGCGGCCCTGGCAGCCCATCGCCCAGGCGATCGCACACCCGAAGACGCCGGCGCCGACGACGACGACGTCCGCGCTGCCGAACTGCTCGCGCATCTCGGCGGCGCGGTGGCTGAGGGGCGCCTTGATGCGCTGGGAGGTGGGGAGGGCGACGCACATGGTGGGTGCTTGTGCGGGGATGTGTCGGTGCTCTCGAGTATCGTTATCCTTGAGGGCAAGGATCTCTCCTCGGTTGCGAAGAAGATCCTTGAAGTCTTGTCTTGGAAGCGACTCGACTGTTGCTCTCCTGAGATCTCGCGTGATATCTCTCCTGATGGATCTTGCGAGCCTGTCTTCTGCTAGCTTCCCTCCTGCTCCTGCTCCTCCAGGTGTACCGTGATCGGTCGCGCGAGAGTATGTCTCTCTCGGCGTGCGTGCGGCGGTCCAGTCGAGTCCAGGTATGCAGCCCGAATCCAATGCGAGCAGTTGCCTTCGCCCCTCGTTGGGAGAGTTCGCCGGTCGTGTCTCTCGTGTCGAGTTCCGAATCAAGAAATCGAGTCCGTCCTTGCAATTATTCACAGACCCGCAAATGACAGTGTTTCGGCCACACACACTGTCATCCAAACTCGTGCGTTTGCGGAGACGTAGTAGATCACAGTAATAAGAATAATGTTGAAGCCCTCACGGCCGAAATTCCCAACCTGCGGCTCGTACGATTCCGCGCCCCGAGGACTTGATTGGGGGAAGCGATAAAGCCAATCGAGGTACCCTTTTTCCTTGGCCCAAAACGGGCTACTGTCAGGGTCCTCCCTCAGACGATCGGATGCACAGATCGAGGCGGCTCCTCCAGCCTTTGAACGCCATGCGCGTCACACGCCGCCCCTTGCAGGGCACTGCATGTTCATCGCCAAAGCACGAGACTTAAAAACGACGAGTGTGAGAAATAACAATTGAATTCCGATTCGACTATTTTGCCCTCATCTCCAAACCTCAAGATGGTGCAGTGATTGTCATCCAGGCACGCCAGTACCAGGAAGAACGCTCTCCAGTTCTCATTCAAAAATATTGAACAATCCGTTCGAGAGAATTATGCACCTACCAGAAGGCATCCTCCTCTACCCATTCGCATTCCCGCTTCCCTCATCACCAGCGCGATGTCGCGACTTTTCCTGACCCACGATCATGCCCATCGCGCGGCAGACCAGCTGGCGCGACGAAAGCATGTCCCCATGCCAATCCCAAACGCCATAGTCCTCTGATGACTGCAAGCTCCCGGACCTCCTGAACGCCATCGGCACAAAACAATTCCCATGAACAGTTCGATCACTCAAACATGCAATCCCATCCCCCTCCTAGCCTCCCACATCTCCTCCACCACCGGCGCCCGCAGTCCTTCCGCCTTCTCGACCAGTCCATCCTGCTGGACGCGCATTCCCTTCCACCAACCTCCAAACTCGACAAACGTCTTCGACGTGCCAACCCTCTCCCCGCCGACAGCCTGGATCTCCACGATCAGCTTCTCCACCACGCGTGCCGCGGCGCGGAAGTGCGGGAGTGAGCGGGTTTGCAGATCGCGGAGTTCGGCCGCGAAGGTGCGCGTGTAGGTCTCCCAGGAGGATTCGCTGAAGGCAGGGAAAGGGATTGGTGGAGCGTGGTTGGGGCGGTGGGGTTTGGTGGTGGTGGTGGTGGTGGTGTGACAAGGAGGTGTGGCGATGCCGGGCGAGCAGGCGAAAGAGCGGTCGGAGGTGAAGGAGACGCTGGTCGGAGCGGTGGAAGTCGTGGAGGTTGAGTCGCGACGCGCGGAACCGGCCGAAGTAGCGATGGATCGAGCAGGTGTCGGAGCCATGCCGGCATGAGAAGTGCCAGTGTGCATAGTCGCCGAGTCGGAAAGAGTTAAAGGTGAGAATCGCGATGCGAGGCCGTCAAGCGCAGTATGGCCGGAGACATGTGTCGCAGGCAGGCAATCCTCCCCAGCGGCATCGATCGGGGTGAAGTCCGGCGTGAAGGGCGGGGACTCAAGACCCGTCTTGTTCGGTCCGTTCCGACCATGAAAATGCGACGATACCGACGTGTCCAGCTGGGGAATAGCATCAAGTCCTCCACTAAAGGACGACGCCATCGACTCCGGCGGCGAGAGCGGCGAAGCGAAGTGCCCACCGGCGACGGGGCTCATCGAACCAACCGGGCTCTGTTTGCTGTAGCGTGTCAGAGCGCCCGTGGCCTCAGGATACCCACGGTAGAGGCCTTCGACTTCGAGCTCGAGGATACGGTCGACGGCGGTGCCGACGGCCGCACCGGCATAGCGCCACTCCTTGATGGCTGCGACGAGGGCGGGAGGGAGTTTCTTGTCGAGGTCCTTTGGCAAGTCCCAGGCTGGGAGGTACGCTGGGTCGTAGGAATATGGATCGGGGCCATCGCCGTTGGAGTGGCCGTCGGAGATGTAGACTTTCATGGTTGACTTGTCGCGAGGCTTGTCCGTAGTGTGCAGACGTGACGCATGGGCGGTGTTGGGGACTTGGTGAGGTGCCATGGTTGTGATCGTGTCGTCGGTGTTTTTCTGTGTTGCGAAGATTTTGTCTAAGACCGCAATCGATTGATCAGGTCAGACACACCACGTGGTAGATGAAGTCAATCGATCGACGAGAGAAACCGTGGGTGAGATAAGACGTTCGAAGATGTGCCCGGCAATATCACAGGACAGGCAGATTGATCTTCGGTCGCAAGATCACAGGAGGTAAGTGCGTCAACGAACAAGTGAGTGTCGTGGTGTGTGTTGTTGCCGGATATCAGAAGCAAGAGCAGCAGAGCCAGTGAGACGCGACTTCCTCCTTCTTATGTCCTCTCCAGAAGCAGCTTCGATGAAGTTGCGTTCTGTGACACCGACGAAGGAGTGACGATCGAGTTGGACGAAGTGCTAGGAATGGTGCGACCCGAGTGGTGACCCGCCTACCTGGGTCTGCACGACGATGCGCTGAGGATGAGGGATGTCCCGAAGCGACGTCTCGCGATCGAGGGATCTCGTGTGAGTGCGATAGGAGATGAAATGATGTTGAGTCTTTCCTCAGGTGATGAGTCTTTCCCCAGGTGAATTCGCGACGGCAACGCACGTCCCAATATCGCAACAATAGGAAATCAATCAGGTGACGACGATGATAAGTGATGATGTTCGGATTCGATCTGTGTTCTCCCGCCCAGTGTTGATGACCCCGACGAGAGGGATGACAAGAGCGACGACGATAGGCGGTGCAGGAGGCGCATGGTTCAACGACGCGTGGGGGCAGCGAGGGCAACAGTGCGGGTGGATGAGGAGTGTTGTGACAGGTTTCTGAGAGCAGGTGCGAGTGGGACGAGTCTCTCACGGAGCGGCTGCGGGAGTTCGGCTCAGGCACGGATCGTGATGTTGCTGTGAAGGATGATGCTGGTGATGGTGATGACGATCGACGGGTAATGACGAACGGAGTCGAAGTGGATCCCCGTTCGCTGTCGGAGAAGAGGTCACCTGCCGATCAGTGTCTTTCCCTTTCGCCAATGCTGATGAAGAGTGCAGGTGAGGAATAACAGCGACCCGACCACTCGGACTTCTCCGTGCAGGATCCGGCAAGAGGGAACAGTGATGGCAGGATGATGTGCGGCGGACGCGTTTCCGAAACCCCAGTCGTTCCTTCCTGATCCGTCACGTCTCGCGTTGCCGCATGGCCAGGCACCGTCCGCCTTGCCCGCTTGGCACGACTCAGTCACGGGAAGTGGAAGCGATGGTACCAATCGACTCGTAGGTCGGGGAGAGCTCATCAACAGGCAATCCGAAGAGCGAGACACCTCCAGCCGCCAAGGAACGACAGCACGCCGGAGTGACGAACAGGGATCCCTCAGTCAAGACAAAATTGAGTGTTTGGGGGGGGAGAGAGGACACAGAAGAAGCATTTTGACAAGAATGTCTCTTTTTCCCTTTCGGCCGTGACATGTGTCCTACAGTAAGTACCACCATCGCACGCACACACCACACACACACACACCGCTCGTGCTGCAACGCGACAACAGCAATCCGGTTCCGAGACGAGTACAATCCGGGCAGGGAGGAAGAAAGGTGCGGCCAGCATGGACCCATGCACGCAAGCGTCGCGCGCGGGGACCTGATGAAGTGACATGTGTACTGTGCACAACAAAAACTGGGATGAGTTACCGTGGAAAAAAAAGGATGCGGGAAGATGCAGGTGCGGATCTGCAGCCGGCCGGCCGGACAGGTTTGGCAGGCCGGACCAAAAATGATAGGGCTGGGGAGATCAGCGGTCCGGGCACAAGGATAAACTGTTGGGAATCTGTCGTGAAGCATGATTGTGAATTAGAGATGAGATCTCGCGAGCTTACAGGTTGAAGTTGACGTGGGCTGCGTTATGTTGGTCAAAAGGTGGAGTGTTCAAACGATGCTTGTAATTACCGTGTGGTATTATTCTGCGAAACATGCTTTCTGGTGACACTGCGTCTCGGGCAACGCGCTCATTTCTTTTCAGCATTTCGTAGTTCGTTCTAGGGTGATGTTGCAAAATGGACAGCCGCTACTGGACCGCTTCGAATCGTGATCACTCGAGTCTAGATACCCGCAGTCAACCACTTGCCCAGATTCCACGCCCTCAGATAGGGCAAGACTCACCTCTCGATCAAATGCAGTCCCGACTGCGTCTCCACGATGCCCGAAACCTCACCGGGCTTGAGCGCGAACGACGCCTGCTCGAATTCCGCCTGCATATCCCCCTTGCCGAAAAAGCCGCTAGAAGGAGGGAAAAAAAAGATCAGCGGGTGAAAATCCCCAAAGAAAGCGAACAACGAAAGAAGAAAAAAAAGGAACTCACAGATCCCCCCGCTTCCTCGCCGAACTGCAATCACTCTCCGTCACCGCGAGATCCCCCAGACTCGTCTCGCCACTCTTGATCCGCTGCTCGTGCGCGCGCATGATCCCCTGCGCGTCGGCCTTCGATCGCGTGATCGCCGCCTCGCGCCAGCTGCTCGGCCGGCGGGAATCCCGATGCTTGACCAACAGATGCGCACAGCGGATTTTGCCGGCGAGGGCCGCGGCCGGGTCGGAGGCGTGGGCCGCCGCGGCGGAGGCGCCCGCCGGCCGCATGTTCTCCGTGTGGTATTGCCCCATGTAGTGCTTCAGCGCCTCGGAGTCGGTCTCGGCGGGGGGCTCCCAGCGCGATTCCTTGGTCGACGGGTTGAAGTAGTAGGGCAGGTTTTTGCTGTTGGAGTGCCGGACTTCCCAGCCGGAGGGGAGGCCGGTTGCCTGTTTGATGAGCAGCGGGGTGAGTGACGGGTTGGGAAACTGGAGAGTCGCGGGATTTCGGAAGGGATGTGGTGGCGAGCTCCGTGTCACGGTTTCATGATACGTGTTGGCTGGTGGCGGGCCTGCTGGGGTTCGCTTACCATGATGTATATCTAGGGTCTTGATGAGAGATGCGCTTGCGCGAACGTGTCTTCGTGTGTGGGGAAAACGAAGAGCGGGAGCTTGACCTTGCTGGCTGGCTATAATAACGTGTTTGCAGGCAAGTCTGGGGGTGGGGAAGGTCGAAAAGGCGCGATGGACAAGTGAGATATGGGGTAAGAGGTTTGAATTTGATGAACAGGTGGAGAAGGTGGCACTGGTCACGTTCGGTCCGAAAAAGCCGTCCTTGCACCTCTGATCGGGCCGCAGGTACGTTAGAAAAGATACAAGAAGTTGTTGGGATATTCCCCTTTCGAAAGCGGAGTTATGGCCGGTGGGGAGAAGACTGCAATGCGATCGAACACAGAAATGTTCTTCCACGTTCGCGGATATCATCAAACCGGTCGCGCCTCCAGGGTCGCCGCTGTCGCGCGCCGGCATGGTCAGCTCGCGCACCGTCGCGCAGGGCCTGCCCAGGTGATTCGTCACTGGGACAACCCCCGCATCGTCATGTCACGTGTGAATTATTCAGCAGCGTTGTGCCATTCTGAGCTGAAAGCCTCAAATATCCTCTAGTGCCTGAGGCATCAGAAGGTCTTGGCAAGGGCTCTTCGATATCTCTGTAGAACTTTATAATTAGTTTAGATTGCTGGGGATGGTGCGTTCGAAGAGTGCCATTATATCGTTCCCGACTATGAATCAGACCTAGCAAGCATATTCCAGCAGGCGACCTACGCATCGATCCTCGGGGATCGAAGTCTCAACATATCAAGTCTTGTCCTCGAAATCTCTTGCGGAAATATGATTATCGTCTCCCTTCATGGGCAGTGGATTTCAAAATCGCGAAGCAATGAACCAGTAGTGGGATTTTCTTCAAGCAACCGTAACTATGGTGGCGTGGACAACGTGACAACCAACCTGTCACATCTCGGGACTGCAGACATACTACGCTTCTTGTGTCAGGCACTAACCTCGACATCATCAATCACGGAACGTCCGACGAGGACATGAGAGCCACCGTCGCCAGAAAGCTTGCCACACATGAACTACCCATCCCCTGGGATATGTCGAACGAACGGCCGCCTGCAAGTTTAGCGTCGAATGCAGAGCAATTTGCTCGCCCAGTGAAGACGAATAGTGTAAGTCAGTATGTGAAGGTCGTGTCCGACCAACTTCTTTCACACTACCTCCTTTTCGTACTCGGTTGAGAGGTACTCAGTAAGACGGATGACGGCCAGGTTGGAAGTCTGGTATGCACTTGCTCCAGGCGTCAAGGCCAATGCTCCCACCGACGAAACATTGACAATAGTCTTTGCGTCGCTCCTAAGGATGAGAGGCATGAAAGCCCGGATGAGTTCGAAGGGCGACAGACAGCCTGCGTCGTTGACAAAGATGTCTAATTGGCCCCAGCTGCTTTTACTCATAGCGGCACATACTGCTGCGCTTGCCGGATTACACACGTCCCGGGTTAGCATTAGTAGCTGAGGAGCAGTGCGATTTGCTGCGTGAGCGGCTCGTAGCGCATGCACACGGGTGGCGTTGGCATCACCACGGGCCGCTATCGCGATCCGGGCGGCTCCGGCGGCCGCGTAGGAACACACAATCGCACGGCCGATTCCTTTAGCGGCGCCAGTAACTAGGACACTTTTGCCAGTGCAAGTCGGAGGATTTTTTGCAGGGCTAATATCGGAATAAGTATCATTATGTGTACAAGTTGTGAAATTCAACCCAAGGGAAGCAGATGTAGTCATGCTCCGAGAGAAAACGGGATGATTGGGGTGATGCAAGTAGGATGCAGTGATACACACTAGTCAATGAGTTCAGAAACGATTGGCTTAAAACATGTGCTTCCGTGCCGTTGCTGCAGGGTGCATATGCATCATGGAAACAGAAATGTAGGCCGAGTCCGGATATAAGAAGGAAGTTGGGTCCGTCTGGTGCCAGATGTTATAGAAGCTGCTTGATGCTACATAATATTTTGCTTTGTTTCATTCCTTGACAACAACTAACTTTGTTGTAAACTGCATACCCATATTGAACTCGAGCTCCAGTCTATAAGCCCGTTCTCGCTATGATACAACAGATCCCTCGAACTGGCTTCGGCCTGCTTGGTTTCACTTGGCGGCCTGAGAGGGTTCCAGATGAGCAAGCGTTTCCTGCCATGAAAGCTGCTGTTGAAAATGGCGCAACTCTGTGGTAAGTTTACTTCGGAAAGGTTGACGTATGCATTCGTACAGCGCATTCGCATATATGAGCACATCTTATATGGCAACGCAGCGATCTGCTGGGTGTGTGACTTGCTAAACGTGGCAGGTCCTCTTCTTCTGTCTACGGGCAGCCTCCTGATCCACCGACTGCCGGACTACAACTACTTGCGCGGTACTTCACAAAGTATCCTGAAGATGCCAGCAAAGTGACACTGTTTATCCGCGGCTGCTTTGATGCAAAGACCTTCACTCCAACTTGCACTCGTGATGGTGTCCGTGCTAGCTGGGAGGAAGCCAATGAGATTCTCGGCGGTATCAAGAAGATTGACTGCTTTGGGCCGGCGCGCATGGATCAGAACGTTCCAGTAGAAGAGACCGTTGGCGCGCTCAAGGAGTTGAAAGATGAAGGAAAGATAGACTCCATTGGGCTGTCAGAAGTCCGTGCTGAGACAATCCGCCGAGCGCATGCGGTCTGCCCAATTACGTTCGCAGAAATCGAGTTCTCCCTCTGGACTCTTGACATGCTCTCCAATGGAGTTGCAGCGGCCGCCAAAGAGTACGTGTACAAATGAGCATGATTACCGGCACGGACTCACAGCCTGTTTTCTGACACGATAGATGCGGAGTCACGCTCATGACATACGCGCCACTTGGCTACGGCTTCCTAACAGGCGAGCTGAAATCGTTAAATGATATACCCGAGAACGACGGACGTCGCCTTATGGGGCGCTTTCAACCTGATGTAAGTTTCCATTATGTTTTTGTCGTAGGGAAACACGCTGATTGCGGATGCAGACCTTCTCGAAGAATTTGGAGCTTGTTGACAAAGTCAAGATTGTCTCTGCGAAGAAAAATGTGACACCAGCGCAGTTGTGTCTTGCTTGGATCCGTTCGTACTCGAATTCGAGCCTCTGCGGGACTATTGTGCCGATTCCTGGGGCAACCAAGTCGGGGCGGGTGAAGGAGAATTCTGTTCTCATAGAGATAAGTGCGGAAGAGAAAGAAGAAATCGAAACGCTCCTTAGGACGACGGAAGTTGTCGGGCACAGGCAAATGGGGGACAAATTCATCAACACTTGAGATAAGGATAGATCGTGGTAGTGGACTAAGATTCTTTCATTAAGTCAGCGATAGCAGCATGTTCTTTCCCAATTTCCAGATTCTTATTTGGTACTCAAAGTGCCTGTGCCAAGTTTTGGTTTTATTAGGAACTTGAAATTCTGTTGTGTTCCTTTAAGCTGCGTTGAGAATTTTGCATGTGTTTCTTGTGTAGTTTCTCGTCTTTGCGTGCCTCCCCGAGTTCCGCAAGGAGATTTCTCTTGGCTGTTACCGGAATCAAAGGATTATCTTTCCAGAGGTAATCAAGCCACGGTGCTTGTGGATTCTGAGTGACTGTTAGGAATGTGGTCCACAGGCCGCAGAGCTATGAACTTACCGGTGCAACGGTCCTGAAGAACTTCCAATTGTTTTCAATAACGTTCTCGATGTCGCCTCCGCGCTCAAGGAACCCCAGGCGACTTGAGAATGTCACTTCACACATTACGTCGAATGTGAAGAACTGCAGCCATTCCGCAAGATCGCATGGGTGGCCTTTATCGACGTAGAGGTCTTCCAACCGAGAAAGGAAGTATAAGATAGTGGATTTGACACGTTTTACTTTTAAACATCATGACGCTTATGAATATCTCGATTAGTTCATGAACAACTTATCGTTGCAAGCCGTGTGGGAGTTCCGCGTCCCGGAGTTCATCCCCCTGGATGGGGAGATATTCTACACCGGACTGGCCGCAAAGGTGGCTGAGGCTTATGGCGTACAGATTGGTGTCATGAATCTGCGATGCTTAATTTGCCATGCTATGCTCAACCACATTTTCAGAGAGAACCGCAAAACTCACGTCGGTCATACAAGCGTTTCTCGTCTCCTGCTCGAAGATAAGCCAATGAGCAGCTGGGTCGGATATTTGTGTCGCGACCTTTGGCTCCCGACGACGCGAGTCGTAGATGGCATGAAAAAGCGGCCGGCAAGTGAAGAAATGACTGAAACAGCCGTGAACATGGCTTTCAGTCAATCTTTATCATGGTACGATTACCTTCAGTTTGTGCCCGAGAAAGCCAAAAGGTACAACATGGCTATGACGCTGCATGGCGAAAACGAAGGATTCGCTGTTAAACACACCGTACAGGAATATTCATGGGCGGATTTAGGAAGTGCGACAGTAGTCGATGTGTGTATCGACATTACTTGTTCTCTTTTACTGTGCTAACAATTCTTTAGATGGGCGGTGGCCAAGGTCACGTCTCTTGTGCGATTGGCAAAGTCTTTCCCCAGCTTAACTTTATTGTTCAAGACACAGCTGGAATGCGGATTAATGAAGCACTGGAGCCTCTTCCAGCAGGTCTTGAGGCTCGAGTCAGTCGCACTGTTCACGATTTCTTCAAATCGCAAACAGTCATTGCTGAAGCATCCTTCTTTGGGTGGATGTTTCATGGATTTTCTGACAAAAACAGCATCAAAATCCTGCAGGCACTCCGACCAGCGCTTCGCAAAGGTGCCAGGATTATCATAAACGATGGGACGCTGCCTGAGCCTCTGGCTGCCGATGTTTTGCAAGAGCGCAACATCCGCACCATGGATTACTTCAATCAGGTGACTGTCAATGCCCGCGAACGCGAGATCGATGATTGGGTGGAAATCTTCCGTGGTGCAGATTCTCGTTATCAGTCCCGTAGTGCTTGGAGACCTGAAGGTAGCCATATGTGGTTTATTGAGGCTATCTGGAAAGCAGAGTAACCATTCTGAACAAGCGACTGAATGTCAGGACATCGATCGCTAGGTAGAAGGGTTGCGGATACGACTGGGCTTAATGTTTTAAGGCACAAGGAAGTCTAGAAAGTATCTACGTTTCACCATTCCTTCCACCATAAGTAATACTGCGGACACATGGACGGAAGTTCCAAGTCTTGATAGATAAGCTATCATGATATCCAAGGATACAAATACTGATCCTATCAATAGATTTGATAGCAGGGACAGTCGTTGACGCGATACGGACCCACAGGTCGTTGCGAAATTGGACGTGTACGGGGTGCAACTGACGCGACTAGAGTTGTCACTAAGATCCAAGCAATTTCCACCAAGGTCTTCATATCATGGCATGCAGGTACTGATAAATATGGCAAGTACTGAGAGTGACATGTCTCACTGGCATTGACGTGGATGCAAAAGCTGGCAAGCGCATCTCTCATTGGATTAGTGGGTTGGCTTTCTCCACACAGCGCGAGCCATTGCCGGTGATGTTGAGCTTGCCGTCCGCCTGACTATAGAGTCCCGGAGTGCTGTCTTACGATCAAAAGCCTTTCCGAAACATGACTGCCCTGCTTGGTTCTTCGGTCTAAGCTAGTGTCGTGACGCTTTTCGCCATGAGCTCATATATAATGTGCCGGCCCCCTTACACTTAAACTAAAAGAACGCAATCATCTTCGACAAAGATATGTGCCAAGATTGATTTATGCTTACCAGCCTTGCGAGCTTTGCGCCGGTGGTGCCGATAGGGCCGGTAGCGGACACTGCCCACTTTGCCAAATCTGGTAGTCCGCCACCATGCCCAAGCTATGATGGTTGTTGACATGGCAGATGACCTGCCACTTGCCGAGCGCGGTGGCGTCCTGGTACAGCGTCTTACCGACGCCATCGTTGAGGCTGACAGCGTAGCCCGCATGGCCGCCGTTGATCGTGTAGCCGGAGCCGTGCATGTGGAAGACGTGGCTGGCGGAGCCGTACGCGTTGACGTACCAGATGACCTTGTCGTTGAGGCACATGTTGAAAACCGGGTTGTTGGCGAATATGTAGCCGTTCATGGTGTAGAAAGAAGGCGCGGAGGGGAATTGCTGCGCGCTCTCGTAGTTGACGAATTGTGGGCGCCAGACGGTCTCGTTGCCACCGGAGTAGATGATCTGAGAGTCGAGCGCCAAGCTGTTGTTGCCGTTATTCAGCGCGACGGAGTTCTGGCCGGAGACGAACGAGGCGGCTTCGTCGTAGATCATGTAAAGCAGGGGAATTTCGCGGTGCGTGGCCATTGTCTCATTCATTTTGCCTTGGGCGTAAACGATGGTAGGGCCGATCAAGCCAGCGTTCGTGTCTTCCTCCATCGAGACGTATGAGTGGTAGCTGTGAGTCTGAGCAATCATTGTTAGCGGCGATTCTGATCTTCTTGCAAGGCCTAGCTCACCTTGGCAACCTCGCCATAGTCGGGTCCGTTGGCAGAGTCGACAAGCCATTTATACACGACGCAAGAACCCGGCGACACGCCGGCTTCAACGGGCGGAACGGCCTCAGCAACCGGAAGAACATCATTCTCGCCGGGCTTCGTCACGTTCGGGTAGGCAGCGCCCTCGCTGTACTTGGTGTAGACGAGACCCATCGAGTGCATGGTGGCGTAGTTCTGCGTCAACTTGTTGACAAACATGATCTCCACCATATCACCGACCTCAGCGCGGATCGTCGGACCTTGCGTACCCTGCCAAGGCGGCTGCTCGGTGTAGTTCAAAAAGGTGTCGTCGGTGTAGCCGCGGTAGAGGGCCTTGCGCCATTTGGTCCCGAACTTGGTCGCCCCAGCTGCCTTGGCGCGAGGAGAGTCACTCAGAGGGACCTAAAGGCTGGTCAGTACTAACTTCAACATGCGGAGCGACCATGAGATCCCATACACCCATCCAGTTATCCCAGCCGGTGGGAGCGTAATCCCAGGTGACTTCTTCAGCCGCAATGTAGTACCGTCGCACCGTACCGCTGTACTGGAAGGATGAAGGGTAGTAGTACGGAAGCTTGCCATCCGCCGCGGCAGCACACTGCTGGATCGTGGCCGAAGCATTGTATTTGATCGCGGCCGCCGACGTGGAAGCAGCGCCAGCGGCCAAGAGGAGGGCATGAGAGACTCTCATTGTGCAGTGACGAAGCGGTGAAGTCGGTCCCGGCCGAAGAGAAACGGCGGGACCTGATGCTCTTTATAGCACTGCATGCAGCCGATGTCGATGTTCCGTTGGGCTGGAGTGTTGAGATTGCTTTTTTCGTTGCCATTGGAATACGACCATGGCGCAGTATCCACTCCGCATTACCCGACTCCGATGCTCGGATACTATTAATGCAGGCGGTATGGAAGCTTTGTACCAAAAATCAGCAGCGTGATCAAACGATGGCCGCGTCATTGCTGCTTTGTTGGAGGGGTTCCTCGCAGCTAGCTCGAGCATGGATTGAACTGCACCTTCTTTGGGTCCGCATGAATTAAACTTAAGCATCGCCTGTCATGGCTTTCCACGATCTGGTGCTCCAAGGAGAGCTATTAGAACACGCCGGTCCTGGATTTGTCTTGCATTGGATGATCCACTCGGCAGTCGGCGATAAGACACACATATTGCTTGTGGACTCGTGCCGATCACAGAGGTGTAGCTCATGAGATCCTGGAGGAAAGCGACACCATGTTGCGGGTGCGAGCAGTGGCTTGGATGTGCGGTTAAAGACCCGTGCAGAAAGACCACTGGAGGGTCGCGTGAATGTCACCGGGGATGTCACCGTGGTTGTCATTGCGCTAAGCTTTCGGATCTGGCGGATCATCCAGGGAACCTTATGTATAATAAGAATTTAAGCTTTGCCACCAGACCTGAGATTCATGAGTAATGCCCTGGCGGTGATTGGACGTCTCTGCGTGGGGTTCGGGTGCCGAAGCGGTTATGCTTCATAGACACAATGCTAGTCGGCATTGCGCACGCTTCGGCGCCTCTTGCAGACCTGGGGTTTGGATTCGAGCAGCTTCCAGCCCGAGGAGTGCTCTGAATCGGCTCCAGTGCCGCAGAATTCGATCCAAGCTGAATGATGGATCGAGAGTCCTAGCTCCGGCGTAGTCTTTGGCACGATACGATTGGCTCCAAGTACAACCGTTGTTGGCCCAATCTGACGCCCTTTGCACGGGATCACTTCTTTGTAGAGGTCGGATGCATGAACAAGAAGGGTTTGGCCTTGAACTAACGTCGCGGGGGCGGTTCATGTTCACATCGCGGGGATCATATCTTCTTCAATCCCATGGTGAGCTCATTTGAGCAAGTTACGATGGCACAGCACTCAGAAACTTCCCGCGCCGAGTATTCCTAGCAAGTCTTCCGGACAATTCCGTGATCCTTCCTTCCGACCAATCGTAATGAAATAAACGAAGCTTGCAATCAGAGCACTCGTGCCAAAGTGTCCGCAGTCAGCAAGATTCGTACGAGAAAAGTTCACGACCGGACTCCACATCACATTTGACCACACGGGCTGCACGCTAACTCACATCATCAGAATATATGTAGCAATGCTACCGATATAAGCATTCATTCTGACCTAGCACAACTAGGACAAGGCAGAGACAATATCCCTCCGGCTCCAACCCTGACTCTAAGAGACCGCAGAAGTAGTTCTGATCTCCGACTTCACTTGGGACAATTTCGGTTCACAAGCTGCAAGAATGCTGCCAGTGTAATTATGGGGAGTTGGGGCAAGACTTACGAGATTGTACAACTTCAGCGTCAAGCCTGCGATCTTGACATTGCACCCTTTGAAATATGATGCACCATTCAAACGAGCAACAAATGCAAGTTCTTCCCCAGACAATCCACCTCGTCCTCTGGCGTGCTAAAGGCAGTACTATGAAGTAGTAGTCAAAAGGGATCAATGCGATCTGGCCGACCTTCTTTAGTAAAGCAGTTGGGTTCCCGCTCAGGGCTGAACAGCTGGGCAGGCCAATAAAACGTGAGCGATGACAACCGGTAGACATGCCACGGGAACCATGCAGAAGCCGACTTAGAAGGACGTGTCGCAATATTAGATCGGCTGCTTCGAGAATTTCCCGTCTGAAGCAATGCGCAGTCTGAAGAAGTCGTTTGCGGTCACCAATGGGACGGATAAGGGAACCCACCCGCGCTGCTTCATGCCTGCCCCATTTGATTGGCAGTCATACTCTGGTATCACAACTTCTGGTGACATTGTCGTCAACTGTGTGGCTTAGAGCGCTCCATCAACCCCCTTTGCTGGACGATCCCGGTTTGCCGTTATAGTCATGCTCTCCCTCTGGTATTTCCAATTCGCCGCGGCTAATACCTCCGATCTTTGAACTTCACTCTGACCGGATATCACCGTCGCCAAATCATGAAGTTCTCACCCTTAACCGCAGCATTTCTCCTAGGTAAAGCTATGCACGTGGCGCGCTCAAATGTTCATCGCGGCAAGCGACTAACCTCGTCGTCCAGGGTCGGCGGAAGCCTCTCCTTCCTCGCAGAATTGCGTGAACAATGTCTGCTATTCGCTCAACATTCCCGAAACCACCGCAGCCTCCGGCAAGGGCGATATCTTCTTCCAGATCTCCGCCCCTACGAGTTTTACTGGGGTAACACTCGGCCAGGGCAACAGCATGGCCGGATCGAACATCTTCGTCATTTATTCTTCTGCTGATGGCAAGAATGTAACTCTCTCGCCTCGGATAACGTCAGGCCACATGCAGCCCGAATTCAATCCCGCGGCCCATGCGACGCTACTTGCTGGCTCAGGCATCTCCAACGGCAAAATGGTAGCTAATGTGCGCTGCAGCGATTGCAGCAGTTGGAACGGCGGCACGATGGACTTCACTGGCACATCAAGCCAATGGATCTACGCTATGGCGTCGGGTGACGCGTTGAACTCAGACGACGTGAGTATCGGGATCAAGCAACACGGGCGCAATGCTGAAGCATCTTTCTCATGGGATATCCGTGCAGCAAAGGGGGGTACCGATGTCAACCCGTTTCTCGCTCAAGATTCCTCGACCAGCAACCCCACGACCGCCGGCAGCTCTATCAGCTCGATGGCGTCCGCAGGAGATGACAATACATCCGCGGGCAGTGGCGGCGATGATGCGTCGAACGCCGACGATGAAGAGGCTGGGAATTCCGAAGCTTATGATCGCGCCATCATGGCCCATGCCGTGCTTGCGACCCTTGCCTTCGTCGCACTCTTTCCTATTGGTAGCATGTTGATCCGGGTCGCCAGTTTCACCGGCGTCGTGCGCGTGCATGCGGTTCTCCAGCTCCTGGCGTATGTCACATATGCCGTTGCTTTTGCGCTCGGCGTCTGGATGATGTATACCTCGCAACCAGATGAACATAGCCATCCTTACTTGGGCGGCCTGATCTTTCTCCTGCTGCTGGTACAGCCACTCCTTGGCTGGCTACATCATCGTCACTGCGCTGCGACGGGTGGCACGTCGGGTCGCACCAAGACGACCTGGGCCCATCGCAGCCTCGGCCGTGCCTTGATCTTGTTAGGGATCCTGAATGGCGGCCACGGCCTGCACATGTCTGGGATCGGAGGCGGGCCTGCGATTGCGTACGGCATTATCGCTGTGCTGGTCCTCCTCGCCTACATCACGAGCATCGTTATCGGGGAACGGCGGCGGCGGCGTCGCCGCTGCAAGGAACCTACCGTGGCCGATTACTCGCAAAGCCACATGACTTTGCACTTGCTCGATGTTCGAGGAAACCAAGGCAATCGGCGTGCCGGCGAGCCCCGTTCCTCTGGGGCTGCGGGCGGTGCGAGCGATTTGGATGGCTCCAGGATTCAGATACCGACCGCGAGGTCCTATTGATCGACTCGCGAAAATCCACGCCACGATTCAGGGCAGAGACCGTGGGGTGGAGCAGAGAGAGCAAGCCTAGACTGCTCCGCCGAATGCTTGTTCGTGAAGCCATAACGACCGAGTAATGCCTGCTGCGTCAATATCATGGCGAGAGTACATGTGTTTGATCAAGCCACTGTGAAGTTCGAAGCCGGAGAGGTGTCGAATGTCTCCTTCTGTGAATAATTCAATAGCCAAAGACTTCATAGGAGCAGATCTCTTGACCAGAGGAGAGGACCCATCGCTGTAGATTATGAGAAAATCAAGGCTGTAAAGTTAACGATACAGTGGATGTGAGCGGCAGAAGTGAAGGTACCACGGCAGCTTTTCGGCACGCCCCGGATTTCGCCACGTGTTATGTGATGTTATTGATTATTCCACAGAACTTTGGTCTTCACACACTTGGCACAAGCTTACAACACAAGGAAGCAACTCAACTTAAGGACCCCTCAGACTATGCTCCGTCTGTCATACTCGACCTCCAATGCTCATATTTCACCTCACTCTGATGCCTTTCCGAAATTATCTCCTTCACCATTTTCACACGTGATAGTCTGGCAGTGCATAACCCTAATGAGAGAGCGAAGATCGCGGATCATGGCAGCCAGGCTGAGGAGCTTCTATCACTGCACCATGCCTTTGGCTGGACGCGAAATTGCTTGAGGAGAGGTTGGCTAGAATGCATGAGCGACTCTGCGATTGTGCATGGGCGATTTGATTCGCTTGGCCGCGGTAGACAACACCGGGCAGCGATATTGTTACATGTTAGAGGTTCATACTCAAAGCCTCGATGCAACGGGATCTCGAGGTATATGGTATGATCGCATCTTGCTCAGTCGTGTCTCGGAGGCAATGTCGACCGCCGTCGCGAGCCAAAGCTCATAAAGAAGTCAATGAGGAGTGTCAGAGCCTCTCGAAACGTGGATCTGTAACACGATAGAGGAGACAACCTTCGAACACGAAACGTACAACGGATGAGTCAACCTGCAGCAGGTCGAATACAATCTCAGAGCCAGAATGCCTCATTTGCACCTGACTCTCTCGATCTCACACAGACCGCAATACCAAAAATACCATTTCGATAACACAAACCTGAAGTCGTCCCTCACTGGACACTCGCCAGCCAATCAATCCCGCCGTGCACGCGAACTCCCAGACGCCGCCTGCCTCGGCTCCTCCCGCCCCCAGTCGCGCGGCAAGCGACGAGCACCGCTATCAACGCACCACCACGACGCCCTAACGCTTGACGTCGACGGCGCCTATAACAGCTGGACCCTGGGGTATACCGCTGCCCAGGTTGCGGTCGGCGCGTGCCAGGAATTCCCAGGCGGTGGCAGCTGGAGGCAATCATTGGGCGCGAGGTCGTGCTTGCCTGGTGCGATGCGACACGCAACGACGGACGGACAGACGGTGAAAGGTGGAGGTGGTCCATTCTCTCTCTCTTTATCATCGTGCGAAGCGCTGGCCGGCCCTCGCGTGAAAGACTGGCCGCCCTCGACCGACCGACTTCCTCTCTTCGTTTGAGAGCCGAATAGCATCCACACACGCGCGCGCCAGACAGAGTGCCGGTCGCTCGATCGTGAGAAAGAAAGGAATTCCGCGGCCGCACACACGCGCACGATACTGTCGATTGCGCGCTCAGGTGGTGATATCCTTATAAGGTCCGTCGGTCCGTATCCAAGAATTCCCGTGCCTCGCATTCCTTCATACACATTCACCGCAGCTCTTTGCGACGGCGATTTCCTTACTTCCTTTTCTTGTCTTCTTTCATTGTCATTCAAAGTGATTGTGGCTGGCACACAACACATCTCCCGGCATTCACATTCAGGCCTGACGCATTATTGTCCACCATAGAACGATTCACAGGCGGAAGAAAGCCCAAAAGTCTGCAACACCATTCGATTATAACCCGCCCGGCGCGCGCAAGCATCAAACCCAATCAACCATCCTGAGAAACCAACAATTTCACCAATAATCAATCCCGCATTCGCAAGAACGAGAACGAGAACAACGTCTCACGATTATCCAAGCTCCAACCACCAACAACTCCACCACCACCACACCACCACCGCCATCATGAATAACATTCTCTCCCGCGCCGGCAAATCCTCCTCCGCTGGCGGCCACGGCGGCATCTGGCTGCGCATCGTCCTGCGCTTCGTGCAATTCGTGCTCGCCATCACCGTGGCCGGGCTGTACGGCGTCGACCTTAACAATGCGCGCCTCGCGGGCGCCTACGTCGACCGCAACTGGGTGTACGCGGAGGTCGTCGCGGGCCTGTCCGCCTTCACCTGTCTCGTCTATGCGGTGCTCGTCTGCGTGCCGAGTCATGTGCTGTTTGCGTGGGATTGGGTTCTCTTGTGAGTTTCGCCGATGAGCTTCTCCTCCTCCTCCACCTCGCCCGCCCATGCTGATTCCTCTCTTTCCTCTCGACAGCGTCCTCTGGACCGCCCTCTTCGGCCTCTTCGGCCGCATCTTCATCCCCGCGCGCCCGACGCCCGAGCAGACGGGCCAGATCCGCATGCAGCACGCCGTCTGGGTCGACCTCGCGAACATGCTGCTGTGGTTCTGCTCCGCCGCGTACGCCACCCTGCTCTTCCTGCGCCAGCGCCAGGGCGCCGCGACGACGAAGTTCGAGGCTTAGAAGGCGACGCAGCCGGTCTTCTGGCGGCAGTATACGGCCGACGTGCCCGTGCGCTTGTGGCCCGGGCAGGCGGGGTTCGAGGTGGAGGTCGTGAAGGAGGAGGAGGGGGGGGACGAAAGGGCCGGGGAGAGGGTGATTCCGAGGAGACCCGTGCCGCCGCCGCCGCCGCCGCCGGTGCTGACGTGCAGAGCTGCCGGCGAGGATCCGAGAAGGGAGAACCGGCCGCCATACTATGAATGTTGCCGTCGATGATGCTCGTTTTCTTCTGAGCGGTCGGCGTGTCAATTGGTATTGATGATGATCGGTCTTTTATGCTTATGAAAGGATGCCATGACTTTTTCCGTCTTGATAGAGAAAACCCATGATGCAATGCGTTTTGCAGTCCCCCGAGTCATTCTCGAAGTGTAGCGTTGGTCTTCTCAGCATTGCTTCTCTGCATGCTTACAGCGGGGTTCTGACGAAGCGAGTTCGAGTTCGAATCTCGAGCTTTATCAGCCCGCCCGTGGCTTCGCAACTATCACGATCCCGACTAACTTATATCACGACACGCGGATGTTCCGATATCTTTTCCAGATCAAATATCATTGATCCGAACATACACACTTCCAGTGAACTTCTCCACCCCACGGAAAAGAAGAAGAAGAAGAAGAAAAAAGGAATAAATCCAGTTCCTCGCCCCTCAAGCTCAACCATGGCCACCCCCAACATCCTCACCACCATCCACGCCCTGCCCTCCGCCCACCTGCCCACCGCCTACCTCGTCGGCAAATCGCCCTTCCTCGCCTCCACCCTGGACCCGCGCGTCTCCTTCTCCCTCTACGTGCCCGCCGGCGCCTACAGCCGGGCGCACGACCACCTGCGCTCCGGCGGCGCGCCCTCCACCACGCCACGGCTCCCCGTGATCATCAGCCTGCACGGCGCCCGCCGCGACGCCTCGCAGTCCCGGGACTCGCTGGTCGCGTTCGCGGAGGCGCACGGCGTCGCGATCCTGGCGCCGCTCTTCCCCGCCGGCCTCGACGCGCCGTTCGAGCTGGACAATTACAAGCACCTCCGGAGCCCGAGCCTCCACGCGGACCGCGTGTTGCTCGCGATCCTCGACCAAGCGGCCGCGATCTGGCCCGGGTGTCGGTTCGAGAAGGTCACGCTCGTGGGGTGGTCCGGCGGGGCGCAGTTCGCGCATCGGTTTGCGTACTTTCACGCCGCGCGGCTCGAGGCCCTGGTGGTCGCGTCTCCCGGCGGCACGACGCAGATTGGGGATGAGAGGCTGTGGCCGAAGGGACTACGGGTGGATGTGAAGGAGGACTCGCGGCTGGAGGGGCTGGAGGTGGATTTGGAGGCGCTGAGGGCCGTCAGGTATGTTTTCATGACGGTCGGCGCGGAGGATGGCTTGCCGAAGGGGTCGGCGGAGTTGAAGAAGGCGATTGCGGAACTCGGGGCGAAGACCGGTCTGGCGGCGCCGCCGCCGTTACCGACCAAACCGCGGTATGAGGGGCTGAGGGAATTGCATGAGAATTGGCGCGCGAATGGGATCGGGCAGGTGGGGTTCGAGCTCGTGCCGGGAGTGGCGCATACGTATCTGGAGGTGTTGCCGACTATTGTGAGGTGGTTGGAGAAGTGTCCGGTTGTTGTTGGAGAGAAAGCATCGTGATGATATACTACTTGGATAGGAGGATGGAAGGGAAAGGGATCATGCCGTACTGTGCACCAGGACGCTCAGCTTCGATGAATCATGATACCTCGATTGTGAGGAATTCCCTGCATTTATCGGACATTGTTCCTCCACGATTGACGATCGATCGACGAGGGATGTTCTATGGACTGTATATCCAGTAAGAAGTCGCGTGCGGCATTCCCAGTCCGATTTCCGCTGTCAAGTGTTGGTTGATCCACGAGATGTGCAGAGAGCATGTTCACGGTCGTTCAATGCCATGCACGTAGCACGATAATCGATGAGATATCCTAACTCTGTCCTATTAATCTTAAAGTTTGTCATTTTCAATGCTTGTCGACCCTGATGATGTCCTCTGCCGACGACTGCCGCTGCACCCGCCAAGCCAAGACTGCTGGTGTGCGGCAAAGGCGCTGACGGTGCCCGCTTCGAGCTGAGCTGCAGCCCTCACCGTTGAAATCGATCCACGAATTGACGTACCGACCCCAATCCCTCCCACACATCTCATACGTCGCCGACAACCACCGATCCACCACGAAGCTCCTGCATCTCCCGCCTCAACCTCACCTGGCAATGCCATAGCCGCACCGCCCACTGCAGCACGACGCGGCATGCGTCTGCCATCGTCCCTGACACTGCCGCCGCCATGTTTCTCTCCAACCTGGTCCAGAAGGCTCAACAGCTCATCGATCCCGCCGTCCTGCCCGGCCCGCTCGGCGGTTCTTCTTCCTCCGGCCGGCCCTCCAAGGCCCAGCTCTTCCGCCAACAATTCCGCCTCTCCGATACCCAGAACCCACTGTACGAGATCACCGCCGAGCTGACCCTCCCCACCAAACGGCCGGGCACCTCAACCAACAAACCTCCCGGTAGCAGTGCCGGCGGTGGTCCTCAGAGTCCACCAAAGAGCTGGGATAAAGGCAACTGGGACCGCGACCGGGGCACGCACTATGTCGGTCAACTCCACCTCTCCGAGGGCTTCCTCTGCTTCTCGACCGTGCAGACGTCCTTCGTGAGCACGGCCTCGCCCGCGGCCTCCAGCGCCTTCGCCGGCCGCACCCACGGCACGGGACCCGCGGGCAACGGCTTCACCCTGCCCCTGTGCGCCGTGCGCCGCGTCGAGCGCCTGCACACGCAGAGCTACATGTTCGCGCTGTCGATCACGACGTGGAATGGATACGAGCCGGGCGGGGAGGGCCCAGACGCGGCTCCTGGTGCCCCAGCGCCGCCGAAACTGACCCTGCAACTCGAGGGCAGCCGGCAGCAGTGCGAGCGCTTCTGCGACGGGCTCAAGCGCGGCCTGCGACAAGGCATCCGCGAGGTCGACAACATGCGCGCCGTCGCCGGCGGTTGCTACTCGGAGTATTTTCTCTACGACGCCTTCGATGCGCCCCCGACGCCGACCAAACCCGACGGTGTGACCCCCCGCGACCCGCCGGACACGGGGCTCGGCAGCATTTTCAAATACCCCGGCAACGCGCGGAAACTCCGCGACCGCAGCAAGATGCGCCTATGGCACGAATACCTGCGGGAGAACGGGCGGAACACAACGTTGGTGCGGCAGCCGGATTTCCACCGCTTGGTCCGCGTCGGTCTGCCGAATCTGTTGCGGGGTGAGATTTGGGAGTTGACGTCCGGGTCGCTATACCTGCGACTACAAAAGCCGAAGCTGTATCAGGAGACGCTGGTGAAGCATGAGGGCCAGGGTTCCCTGGCGATCGATGAGATTGAAAAGGATCTCAATCGGAGTTTGCCGGAGTATGCGGGGTTTCAGAGTGAGGAGGGGATTGGCAGGTTACGGAGGGTCTTGACGGCGTACAGCTGGACGAATCAGGAGGTTGGGTATTGTCAGGCGATGAATATCGTTGTGGCGGCGTTGCTGATGTGCGTGAACATCCTTTCCACTTACTGTATCGAGGCCGAATGACTGACATTGCCCTACAGATACCTCTCCGAAACCCAAGCGTTCTACACACTATCCGTCCTCTGCGACCGCTTACTGCCCGGCTACTACTCGACGACCATGTACGGCACGCTGCTCGACCAGCGCGTCTTCGAGAGCCTGGTCGAGAAGACGATGCCGATCATCTGGGACCATCTGGTCAAGAACGACGTACAGCTCTCCGTCGTCTCCCTCCCCTGGTTCCTGTCACTATACATCAACAGCATGCCGCTCATCTTCGCCTTCCGTGTGCTTGACGTCTTCTTCCTCGAGGGCTCCAAGGTGCTCTTTCAGGTTGGTCTCGCCATTTTGCGAATCAACGGGGAGGAACTGCTCGATGCGACCGACGACGGCACGTTTATTTCGGTCCTGAAATCTTATTTCGCGCGCCTCGGCGAGTCTGCGCATCCGAAGTCTGAGAACCCGAAGCACCGCGCCATCACGAATTTCCAGGCGCTCATGGTCGTCGCGTTCAAAGAATTCGAGGGCATCACCGAACACACCATCTCCGAGCAGCGCGCCCGCCACAAGCCGGCCGTGCTCGAAAACATCGAATCCTTCGCCAAGCGGACCTCAATCCGAAACCTCGGCCCGGAGAGCAAGAAGCTCTCACCAACCGATCTCGGGTTCCTGTACGATCGCTTCTACTCCGTCCTCTACGAGCGCCAACAGCGCGCGCAACTACGACAGTCCGAGGCCGAGCGAAAGATGAAAGCCGCCCGGAATCGCGTCTCGGATTTCATGACGGGCGCACCCAACCAAGCGCCCGAGATGGGCCGCGTTGCCCTGGGCCCCAGCGCCACGCAGATGGACTACGACGCCTTCCGCGAATTCCTCGCCGGCGTCGCCAAATGGGCGGTGACCGACTCGCCCAGCTCACCGAACCGTGACGCGCAACCGAATGGCTCGTACTTCTCCAACACGCTGCGCAATCGCAGCGCCGCTGCGTCTTCATCACCCTGGGGCGCGGGCCCCGAACCCGCCGACCACGAATTCCTCCGGCGTCTGTTCCTCAAGTGGGATTCGGACAATACCGGGGCGCTCAGCCTCCAGAAAGTCGTCTGCGGCCTGGCGCCGATCAAAGGCGATCGGGACATCATGAGTTGCATTTCGTACTTCTTCGATCTTTACGACGACGATAATGACGGACGGGTGGATCGCGAGGGGATTCTGCGGATGTCGGAGGCGCTGCTCTTCCTGTCGCGGCGTGGCGTGTATGGGCATGTCGTCGCTGTGCCGTCGGCGCCGGAGACGATCGGACCCGATGGTCAGCCTGTCCCGCGGGAAACGAAGGATGAGCAGTTCTTGTCGGCGGTTTCTGCGTTTATCAGGAGATGCTTTGAATATGCGGATCCGGATCATCCGTCGAATCAGGTCGATCGGGTGGCGGAAGGGGTGGGCAAGGTTGCGGTGTCCAAGGAGGAGGACCTCCTCGACCTTGGCGATGATGAGAAGGCTCTCACAAGCACGGACAATGATCCGCTCTCGTCCCCCGATCCCGCCGCAGCACCGACCTCACCCTCTGTACAAGACGACAGCCTCCTCGCGCGGCCCTCCACCAACACCTTCGGCCAAACCGCCAACAGGTCGAAGAATGCCGCCGCTAACGCCGCCCTCGACCCCGCCAGCCCCGTACACATCACCCTGCCGACCTTCCGCATGCTGGTCCTCGCGGACGAAACGCTCGAGTCCTTCTTCGACTCCGGCTTCGCCAATAGCTTCCACCTCGCGGATGCGCCCTTACCGTCTACCACCCTCACCTCGCCCTCGTTCCTCAGCCTGCACTCCGCGGCGCCCGGTCTGCGGTCCAACAGCGGCAGCGGCGTCTCCCCCGCAGCCGACGGCGGCCTGGGCTCCATCACCGGCTCCATCAGCCCCGGCCCGGCCTCCGCGGGCGTCGTCGCGCCCGGCCGAGGGTTGCGGGGCATGCTGGATAACATCGTCACGGACGGCATGCGCGTCGCGGCGGAAGTCCGTCGGCGCATGGATGAGGCCCAGCGGGAATTGGACCGCGGCGCGGTCACGCGGGGCACGGAGGAGGATGAGGACGACGACGGCGATGCGGACCCGGATGGGCGGTCGTTGCTCGAGGTCGCCGAGGCGGATGCGGGGAGTGGGGGAAGTGTAAAGAATGGAGTCGCCGGGCACGGGGGAGGGGGGCGCTCATTGTTGGACGTCGGCGAGCCGAGCTCGGCGGGTGCGGCGGCGGCGGCGTCATCGTCGTCGGCGGCGAGTGTGAAGAGCACGGGCAGTGAGGTGGAGAAGAGTACGATGTTTGAGCGGTAGAGGCGGACGGGACAGCTGTTTCTCGGGATCAGGAATGGTGTGGTTTTCGGCTCGCGGGGGGGCCCATGAAGTACGGATCCCTGGTGGTTGTTTGCTGGACTATCGTAGGAAATTCTCTACACGATTTGTTCCCATCCTGGATTGTTTAGCCGGTGGCCGCGAAATATTCTTATTGTGTCCATCATAATTATCATGAGATCGGTCTGTCTCCTCATCGTCGTCGGTCCGGGAATAAACGAGATGACCAATGGATGGCTTTTAACCCGTAATATCAACCAGGCTTATCCCGAGAAGAACAAGCATTGTTTAGCAGATAGGCATTACAGTGATCGACGAACTGACGTTCGGACTGGTTCACCCGGCTCCGCTCTCGTTCATTCGCGCTTCGTATTGTCCTCGTACACGCGCGCGAGATCCACACGTGACGCCACCACCCCACAGTCCCGCGATGGCCTGATTCCCGGCCTGACTCGCTTGTGGGGAGTAAGTTAGCTCCATCGACCCCAGAAACCCTGGCGCTGGCTTGCTTGCTCGCGCTCGAGCGCTACTGGAACTGTATTGCGGGCGGGCGGCGCATTCGATACTGCTATCGTTCATTGCCTTTCTTTAGCTATATACTTGGGTTGGTATCCTGCCCACTTGCGCAGTGTTTTGGATATCTCTTGGGGGTCTTTCGCTTCAACTTCTAGGAACACCATCCATACTCGACGCTCATCATGCCGTTTCACAATGGCTGGCTGCCTCGCGAAGGTTCGTGAACTGCTCTTCCGCTCTGCGATCGCTGGCATACCTCGACTACGCATATGCGCCAACACCAACCACTAACGAACATGCTATCATACAGGCTTCACCGGCGACGTCATCGGCAAGCTCCTCAACCGCACCGCCTTCAACCCCGTCCTCACCCTCGCCGTCATCCTGTTCGCCAAATACACCGACAAGGGCCGCACGCTCGCCGTCGAGCACAAGTCCGCGCTGACCTGGGCCCAGCGGCTGTTCGCCTACGGCCTGATCCGGTGGGTCGGCAAGTGGGCCGATGAGGGTGTGATCAACAACTGGACCAAGGACGAGTATGACTGGAAGAAGGAGATTGTCGTGATTACGGGCGGCGCGGGAGGTATCGGTGGACAGGTGGTCAAGCTGTTCGAGGAGCGCGGAATCACGGTCGTCGTGTTGGATGTGATTCCGATGACGTTCAAGACGGGTGAGTCGAAGATCTGGGTTGAGTCCACGCGACGGGCAGGAGGGAGCGGCTGGCTAACAGCACCGTGATCGCACACAGCCTCCAACGTCCACTACTACAAGTGCGACATCACCTCCACCGCCACCATCGCCGAGGTCGCCGCGCGGATCCGGGCCGAGGTCGGCGAGCCGACAGTGCTGATCAACAACGCCGGCGTCGCGCGCGGCAAGACGATCCTCGACTCGACGGAAAAGGACGTGCGCTTCACGTTCGAGGTCAACACGCTGGCGCACTACCACCTCGCGCGCGAGTTTCTCCCGGCGATGATCGAGCGGAATCACGGCATGGTCGTGACCGTCGCGTCCATCGCCGCATACATCACGGTCCCGAACATGGTCGATTATGCCTCGTCCAAGGCCGCCGCGTTGTCGTTCCACGAGGGTCTCACCGCCGAGCTGAAGACGCGGTATAATGCGCCCAAGGTCCGCACCGTCGTGGTCAATCAGGGATACACCAAGACCCCGCTGTTCCAGGGCTACAACAACGAGGCCGGCTTCATGATGCCCACGCTCGAGCCGGAGACCGTGGCGGAGGCGATCGTGCGCAAGGTCCTGTCCGGCCGCGGCGGACAGGTCTTGCTGCCGGGCTTCTCGTTCATCCTGTGCGCGCTCCGCGCCTTCCCGCACTGGTACCAGCTCGGCATCCGGTCCAAGGGCGAGAATATCATGACCAAGTGGAATGGACGGCAGGTGATTGATGTCGAGAAGTGGAAGAGTGGGGCCGAGACGGCGGCGAAGAAGGTGGCGGAGAAGGTGGAGGAGGGGGCGGAGACGGCGTGAGTTCATGCTCTTTTGCTTCCGACGTTCCGATTATGTTGTTCATTACGGCTGACACATTCCAACAGATCGACCGTCCTGGTCGGAAAGCCCGAGGAGAAGTAGACGGCACACGCTGTCCGGCGTCGGACGATGGGGGTAAAATTTGTGTAGATTGAAAGATCGTGTTTGTATGATGACTACCGATGAATGAATCACTTCCCACTACATTCAATCCTGCTTGCGGAACTACGTCTCTGATTTTGACAGGCGAACAACAATATCGCGACTTTGACAGGACCCCTATCGCAAGGTACGGCATGAGGTTCCTTTCAATTCACGACCGATGATCTCTATACAACGCAACAACGTCGCGACTGTATTCTGGAATGCGGACATGCCAGATCGACCTTCTTATTGCTTTATCCACCTTGTGTGGTAAGGTAGAGGACTCAGGAATGTGCTGCGAAAATGAACGGCACAGACTCTTGACCTAGCTGTTCGCGGAAGCGAGCGCCGTTGTCGAGAGAGTGGTGGTTATATATCGGTATTCGCCACGAGTCGACGCGGACTTCAAATCGGTAGCACCACAGATGATCTCCACTTCGAATCCAGAAATGACCGATATGATCCGACGTGGTCACAAGCCACCTTATGGCGCTCTCGCAGTCTCGGTATATCTTGCTATCATCGTCTCAGCATTCTCACATTATGTCTATGCTGCCGCCATCGAGCCGGTCGTTGCCAGCGCGACCTCGCCACCCATCCATAGCAATGATATGGTCCTGAAAAGGGACGACTATTCTTGTTTCAACCCGACCCCAAACGTCCTCGCCTATGGGTAAGGTTTCCTGTCCGAGTAGCTAGCGACCAGAAACAGTCCATCGCTTCCCACTGACACATCTCTCCAGCTGTACATGCTACAATATCGGCCAATTCGCCGCCGGTCAAGGCACAGCCGTCGCGATCAGCCTGGCCCATTACGACGCCGCCATCGACGTCTTCTGCGCGGACTTTGCGTCCCGCTACACCTTCGGCCTCGACAACAAGCACACCCAGCGGCGCGGCATGGCGTACTTCTACATGCCCAATGACACCCGACTGGACAATCCGGACCGGTCCGACATGCCCGACTTCGCCGTCGCACTCCTGCTCGCCGTCTCGCATGACGGGACCAGGGATGTCTGCAAGGCCGATTTCCACATCGAACCCGCGCAGTGCCGGGCCAGCTTGCAGAACATTCTGACCGGCTGCCAGCACCGGGAACGGTGGTACGACCTGTCTGTCGGCGGCTGGGGCCAGGATCAGTGCCTCTCGTGGACGCTGGATCCCTGGCCACGGATGCATAACTATGAGGTGTACATGCAGAAGATCAAGAACATGGGCTGGCCGTACAAGAAGGATGTGGCCGACGATGCGATGGCGAGGGCGTGGAATTCGATCCATCGCGACGCTCAGAGTTATGTATTGCCGTAAACAAGGTGGAAGGGAAGCTGGAAGTTGGCTTTGGGCTTTCCTCTGGTCTCTCGAGCACTCCTACGGTCCCAACCATACAGTGCCTCAACCCGCGGCGTCTATGTTGTTTTCGCTTCCAATCAAACCGATCAAACAAGCAGTAGCCCGGCAAGTCTGGATCACCACACTGTTTACCATTAAGTGATGAGCCACGAAAGCGAACCAGGAAGGAAGATGTAATCACGACTTACGGGTCGACCCGGCAATCTGTAAAACTAACTTCGATGCCATCATACTGGGTTGCCCGAAGGAAGGCAGCAATGTCATCGGCGGCCGAGGGAATGACGGATGCGTCGCTTTCACGCTCGATCCCACCCCGAGTCTGCCCATGACGTACCAGAAGACGCCCGGCTCGGGGTCGCTGGCCCCTGTGCAAGCGGTTGACAGTATCTCAAAGATGACGGAATGGAATCTAGCGATGGAAACGACACATCTGACCCAAAGAACGTCTTATCGCTTCCGTATGCACCTTTTCCTTTCATTGGTTCCGCCAGCCTTGCTTCTGCACCATTCTTGGGATGGAGCGCTCATTTTCGAAACACCATTATCATGCGAACACTTCTGGGCAAGTTTGTGGTATTAGGTCAAGTCGCTCCATCACGCCAGGTGTGTCGATCCATATGAGCTACCAGAAGGGGACTCATAGTGCTCGAATTGAGAATATACGGTTTTTCGCTTGGGGCATGCGTGTCAAACTTGTCTTCGCCTAGCATTTATGCATTACACTTTCATATCGAAGACGTTCCTGTTGCCTCCTTCCAGGTTTTGATATGTCACTTTCGGAACCTGGGAAATCTCTCGCGTAGAACCAAACCCCGTAGCTCCATTCGCCGACGCGTGCACGCACCAAAAAGCTCCCAAGTCGAGCCAGGTCTGCCGCCAATGTCTATGTGTATCTCCGCGATGGGGTATCTCTTCCAAAAATCCAACCCAATCATGTTCTTTTCCTTGCTCAGACTCCTACAACACCGTTTCCCATGTATAATCCTACCGCTGGAACAAATCTGCGTTGTCCCAGATCCACTTAATTCCCTCCTGCCGGAACGTATCCGGTTCAGCATACGCCAGCTCCGTCGTATTCGCATCCCACACGATATTCTGTGGTTCGGAGACGTTGTACACCGGCCACTGATCCGCGTTCGCGGACCGGCCGGGCCATGAATTCGGGTCCAGGTCTGCCACGAACGCCGCCCACGACCGGCTCATGAGCTCCGCGAGCTGGTAGTAGCTGACCGGCATGCCCTCAAAGGGATTCGTACTGTACCCGACGCCGCGGGTATTGTTGAAGACGAACGCAACCTCCTGGAAGTGGGTCACGCCGATGAACGCCGGAATGCCGTTCGGTCGAGTATTGAAGCGGTAACAGTACGCCGGCACGCCCGCAGCAGCCCAGGTCTGACAGGCGCCACGGCGGTTCGCGATGAAGATGGCGTCGCCGTAGAAGGCGGCGGAGCGGCGCCAGTCGGAGCCGAGGAACGTCGGCACCGAGGCGTTGGCGAGGTCCGAGAGCGAAGGGATCTGGTATTCTGGGTCTCCGGCGGGGTATGCATCCGAGGCAGCCGGGACGGCATCGAGCGGCAGCGACACGGTTCCCGTCGAGTCCGAGAGCATCTTGGTGAACTCTAGGTTCGACACGACCGGGATCGGAGAGAAGGCGGTGCCTTCGTCGGTGTTGGCACCGGAGATAATGGGTACGTGGACGAAGTCGCCGTCCGCGAGCTGGCGCGAGGCCCAGCGGGCGATGAAGTCGCCGTCGACGATCGGTTGCCACGACACGAGGAGATTGAGACCGCCAATAATGCTGTCGAGCGTGCCGGCAGGGACATATCGTAAGCAGTTGAGAGAGTCCTTGATCAAAGCACAGCCGGCGAGTAGGACGAGCGTGTCGTATTGAAGCTGGTAGAAGGTGTCGTTGTGGTAGGTGTTGTAGGAGACTGGGTTACCAGACTCCATGATGGCTGCGCGGAACAGTCCGTCATCGCGGCCATTATAGGCGGTGATTTGCCAGCCGACAGAACCGGCACCGGCAGATTCGCCCCAGATCGTGACCTTTTTCGGATCTCCGCCAAAGGCTGCAGGAAGTCAACAACCGGCCCAGCCACTTCACTTCTAGGATAGCACTTACCTCCAATATTTTCCTGGATCCACTGCAGGGCCAACCGTTGATCGCGAAGTCCAATATTCGTGTTGCCGCTAGCGCTGACTTCTTTTGACTGCAGGAAGCCCCATGCACTCAGGCGGTAGGCGATCGACACAGCGATGATAGGCTTGCCGTTCTTGACCGAGTTGTCGACGATGTAGCTGAGATTATATCGAGGATCGCGGGTGCCGCCCATCATCAGTGCTCCGCCCTAGTAGATGGTCAGTCGTGACGCACGGATGTTGACGGGCAGAATTCGGTATACTCACATGGATCCAGACGGCAACGGGTAGGTTTGAATTGTTCTTGATGCCAGATGGTCGAATGACGTTCAGATAAAGACAATCCTCCGATTGCATCTGTCCCGATGAATCGGACTGGAAAACGAGAGATCGCCAAGTTAGCTTGAGTCGTCTAAGTCTTTGGCGTCCAATTCTGTACTCACCCCATAGCCAATGCACATCGGCGCGTACACCGTCGCGGGAAACTTCGACAAGGTCGAATTATAGCTCACCGGATTCCGGAATCGCAGGTTGCCGATCGGTGCCTGCGCATATGGGACGGCGAGGAAGTAGTCCTGGTTGTAGGGCTTGTTGTAAAGGCCCTGGATGGTGCCATTGCGCGTCTGAACGATCGGCCCGTTGGTGGCCGGCGGGCGGAAGATGTTCCATGATAGCGATCCACTGGAGAGTGGTCCAGCAGAGCTGAACGAACAGAAGCAGGCGAGGGCGAGAAGGGCCAGAAAAGCCATCATGATGTTCGGGGAGACAAGATCAGAAGATCTTGCTCAGAGGAACTAGTAATGTCGAAAGTAATGTAGTCGGCGGCAGCAACAGCCGCATCGAAGGGAACAGATCGACAGCGTCGAGGCCCGAGCCTGATGTGCAGAGCTATATCTGGAGTTGATAGAATGATTCGTCCACGGTGAAGTCCAACACCGTGCTTACGTCCAGCAGTATTGGCGGAGGTGGTATGCCCGATGTCACCCCGTCGTCCCGTGTGGTCGGCCTCTAGTCGTGGAGTGTTGGGATATATGTGCTGCGCGCATCCATCGTAAGGTCGGGAGGTCACTTCGTTGGCCAGAGCCTTGCGTCAGGAACTTCGCACAGCCATGCAGCAGCAAAATCTGACGGGTCTATCGATGAGGACCTTCGCCTGCGGGACGTTTGATCCGTGTGGCTCACGGCACAGGCACGGTTAGTGGAGCGATCTGGTGGCCCCAGAGCCGAATAAGCATGTGAAGTGGCGTCGGTCTCCGCGTGTGTTATTGACCCTGCGATTGCTCGCAGAACAGCAAGGATGTCCAATAATGGTCTCGACCAAAGGAGAGCTGATCCTTGTCTTTAAATCCTTGTCTTTAAGGAAGGTCGAATGCATGAAGAGCCACAGTCGGATGGAGCGGTACGAGTGCGAGCTCGTCGTCGGATGGCTTCTATGAGCTGTGTATCGATCGCAGGGCGCGCACAGATGCTGCCACCGGCATTGAAACCTAGAGGAACGAAACCTAGAGGAACGAAACCTAGAGGAACGAAGAATCTGGCGGACGGACCCGTCGGTCGTGCTCTCATCTTGGTCGGATGATTGTCCGCAAGGAACGTCGAGGCTGCGACCAGGGCCCCTACTTCGTGGCGTTTCGACGGCACGCGCAACTCATGCGTGGACGGGCGAGGTCGAGAGTCTCGACGACGCATGGCAACCTGGCGAGGCGTCCGGGCGGGAGCGCATCGCGTGTGACAAACATGGCCCGGCACCCCGGCTCATCGTACATACACCTTTGCCGACGACGGGTGCGCGGCACACTGCGGCTTACACTTGTGGCTTGTTTTGCACAGGTCATTGGTATCGGCGCCGTTGCCGCCGTCGACGCCTTGAGGAGGCTAAAAAGTGCGTACCGCGCAGCAACAATGCGTTTTGCGTCAAGAATCACGAAATGAACGGCAAGCAGCATTGATCGACGGAAATGCCATATTCTCCGGTCAGGTACAGAGATCGGCAGTCTCGGTAAGTGGAATAAGCGGCGGGAAAAAAATGCCTGGCTGGAGTTCGGGACTCATCAACTCCGCTCAGAGTGTAACTTAGCCCAATATTGCAGCGGCTTGATACATTAGCGGCTTCTCTGTTGGTTGCGACTCGTAAGATTAGCTTTCAATCCGGCCAGAACCGTCTTTGGACCGTACATGGTGGTACAGTACCTCATTCGACACCGCACAGCAACTGGATGGGTGGGCCCTGTAGGAGTATTGTTTCCGACCCTTAATGCGAGCTCCCCAACTTACGACAAAACCATAGTAATCTCCTTGCTATCATAAAACGATTGTGGACCCCTGACATCAACAACGATATAGGTACTGCCACGAGCACGGATCGAGCGGATACACGAGATCTTCCAGTTCACGACTAGGCTCTCACGACGGGTGGACTATGACTGCTTGACAGGACGCTAGCCTGGAGAGGAGGCCAGAGCCTGAAGAAGTCTTCCGATTCAAAACGCCGTCGTGCTGGGGGCTTTAGGATCTTCAGGCGAAGGCCCGTTTCGTCGAGCGTAATCGTATACTGTAGATCATCGACACCCCTGCCGCAAGGGCCCCGAATTCAGGCAAGGTAGACGAGAACGACGACGTACGGCATCAGCAACAAAGCATCGAGCAGAATACAGCTCGTCTTGCTGCATAGACTTTACCCACAATCATGGCCCATCGCGATGGAGAGGGGAAAGCGGCGATGGGCCGAGGAGGCAGCTAACCTGCATCAGGGCTGGTTGCGCTGCCGAATTTGATTGCGCTGCACCTCCGCGTGCTCTGCCCTACGACCACAGCGTCAGCCAAGTGAACAGCCATGGAGGTATCAACAAGTCCATGTTCGGAAATAATTATCATACTGGTGAACTACTCAATGTCTCATGTGAGTGCATAGTAAGGGACCGTGCTGGAGACATTATGCTCGATCGACGGACAATAATACCATCGAGGCAGGGCAGCGAGCCCTCCGACCCCCAATCGGCGCGCTGATACTGTAGCTCTACTCCGGACGACGCGTGTCCGTCGCTGGCGGTGACCCCGCAGGCGTTCGGGCGGCTCGAAATCGCTCATCAAATCAGTCCGGCACTTCTTGCCCATCTCCCCCCTCTTCTTCACAAATGCTCCGCACTTGCCCCGTGGAGAAGGTGCAGGTCCCGCAAAGAGGAGAGTAAGCAAGGCAAGGCAAGGCAAGGTAGGGCGTGAAGTCAAACTGTCGTATCGTGGAAGTTCGTGTGTAAACTCTGTTGTCGAAGGTTTGGTTGGTAGAATCAGCCTTTGGCCCGTAGTTTTGCATTGCGTAGCTTGGCACCATTGCTCTGTATCGCCGCGCTACTGCATATCCTCGTCACTGTTCGGGTCGCCGTGATCTCAGCCAGAAGAGGCTGGGGAGCAAAGAACCCGGATCACGTTTCTGCTGGCACCCGAGGACTCTTCGCTCTGGCATTGCCGCCCATAGAACCTCCTTCTGCGTCGGCTGTGACCGTCGAACCAGGCCCCGAAGCAGAATGTTGGCGGCCAACATGCACAGCGGCCAGGCTGTCAGGTCGGTCGCTGAAAATAATTTCGCCTTGATGCTGGATCCCGAGCTATCATTTTATACCGCAATGGTCATCGTTAGTCTGCAATTTCAACTCATCATCGTCATAGTGCTTGCGGATGCACCGGGCAATACATACCTCCTTCAGGGATCGATCGAAGTCTGTAATCTCATCGCCGTCCTTAACACGCCAGACGAAGGTCTTTGCCCGCTCAAGATTGAGGTCCGGGTAGCAGAAGAAGTCACCGTTCAGCTCGGGTGAGAAGGCATGTGCAAATGGCGAGGTGATCGGCAGCCGAAACCGCATCCCGTGCTGCTTCGGCTGCTCCGGGTGCTGTTTGAGATTCTCGTCCGGAAGGATATAGCATTCGATCACGCCATTTTCGGGCTTCCACCATGATCGGCGTTTCTTCTTGCCTCGAGCCGGCGAGTCGGGATCGGGTTGGCATGATGTCGATCGACGCTTACGCGGTGAGGAGTTGTTGTTCGGGATCGGTACCTCCTGGGGCGGCGATGTCTTCGGTGCTTGTTGTGCTGCTGCCGGTGACTTCGTGGGATTGTCCACCAGGGGCGGCTTCGTATCGTTTTCGTCGGCCGGCGGCGACTTTGTCTTGGTTCCATTCTCCGCCATTAGCTGGGTCTTCGTCTCAGTGTCTCCCTCCCTATCAGTCAGCTTCTCATCCCCCTTAGCACCCTTTCCCTTACCGCCCTCCAGATCACGCTCCAAACATGCCAACTCAGACTGATAGAAAGTCTTCAGGTCTTTCTGCCGTTGCTCGAACACCGCCATCGTTGTTGTGACACTGCTCTCGTTCGCATCCCGAACCGCCTGGGCAAATCGCCAGCACTTCAACTCCAACCCTCTTTTCTCCCCTTCATGCGCTTCCCTCAAGGACTCCATCTTCCGCGCGAATGCCTCCTCAGCCGCTGCGATCTGCCTCTCCTGGGCTTCGTCGATCGCGATGAGACGATTGAAGCGACCCACAACCTCCCAGCCCAACGCACCGGTCGGCAGCTCGCTTTGAAGTGCCGTCAAAGATCGCGCCCGCGCCAACTCCGTAGCTAAGGCCGAATGTGTTGCCCTCGCCGCCGTGCGCGCTTCATCGCCGTGTTGCCGTATCTGCGCGAGGTGCTGCTGGTGCATGCGCGTCAGGTGGTCGACCAGTCGAGCTTGCCGCTCGTAAAGCTCAGCGGTGACATTTTGGCGATAGACTTCGAATCCGCGGGTGTGTTCAGTGGCCTTGATCTCCCAAAAATGGCGTCTCGCGGCACTCTCGCGGGTGAGGGTGGCGAGTTCCTGGGTGTGGAAGTCGGTAAGGATGGTGCGGGCGGCGGTAGGGTCGGACGGCAGTGGTGGTGGGTTGATGGCGTTGGGAGCTGATGGTGGCGGTGCTGTGTTGTATGATGAGTCGTTGTGGTTGCAAGTGATCTTCGCATTGGCTTGATGCATGCTAGAATCAATCGGGATCCGTTCGGACCCATCTGTAGAAATCAACGCTTTCGTGGTGTTCGATCTGTCGAGGTTCAAGCTGCGTTGCACTACATGATTGAGAGATCTTCGGGAGCCATTGAGAATTTATCAATATGAGTCGCACCACCTTCACATGCAGCTCCTATATTGTTCATACTCATGTGCTAGCGCTGCTTGACATGTGGTGAATGTGTGACCTATTCACAGAACTTGTGGCACCGGATATCGGCTTCACAAGCTCATCATTATCATTTCCCGTCCAAACTACATCTGCACCAGGGACAAACCATATGATCCAAAAATTGTGCAATCAACCCATTCACGTCCAAAAGTATCAGGAAAGCATCATTGCCTTCACTATGATATGCCCGGAGACCTCGTCACACACTAATCGCTGACGTCGATGACCGTTGTCTGCACAAGGACCAGCGTGTCGTCATCCTTGATCTGGAGCTTTTGGCAAACACTAGTTAGTTTCTGTATCCTGGTGACAGTCATATCAATTCGATCTCCTAGCTCACCTCGTGCAGTGTCTTCTCGATGTTGGCACCCGCAATGAGCACGCCGCCGTTTATGCGTGCCGAGAGCGGAACATCGGGCCGTTTGTTCTTCTTCCACCTTTCCGTGATGATCTCCTCCAGCACTTCGTGGAACTTGGCGTGTCTGCGCTGGAAATGGATATGCTTCGAGGAGCGGTATTGACTTGTGAGGCGGACCCAATTACTCGTATCAAGCTGGGTTTTGAGTTTGTTGTACGTAGTAGCCAAGTCCTCGAAGAGCTTCTGCTTCTTCTTGCTCGCTTCCTCGAGGTCCTTGACGCGCTTCTCTAGAGCCATGATCTTATTTGCAGACTCTACTTTGGCCGTTTGCACAGCAGAAGTCAGCGCGACATTATGCTCCTCTTTCAGCGTTGATTCGACTTTAGCTAGATTCGCTTTGTGCATCGTCTTCAACGTCGCGATCATGTCCTCCTGTTCGGCCCTCACGTTGGCCTCAATAGTCTTGGACGCGTGCTCGAGCGCCAGGAATTGCTCCTTGTAGGATTCTCTCAAAGTGTTCAAGTAAGCGTTCTCTGAAGCTCGGAGGGCATCTTGCTCGATCGCTGCGAGGAGGCACGTCTCTGTTCCGGATTTGGGTCCGGGCGTAGACTTCTCGATGCGGCCTTTCTGGACACGATCGATTTTGCTTGATGCGGAAGGTGATGCCGAGTGCGAACCCATCGTGTCACTGCGGCAAATATCGATCGTGTAACGAAGCTCTCGTGAAGGATAGTCAACTCGTGAGTTGAAGTCAAAGCAATTGGGCCAAGATCACCGCGATCGACCTTCCTCAAAGTCACGGGCTGATCAGAATACGAGAGGGTCAGAGTAGTGCTTGTATTGTCTGATGATCGACGGTAGTTGTGATCATGTGCTTTGAATTGGGTGAAGGGAGAGCGATGTCACGCTATGAAGCCGAAGCTGTTGAAGACCCAAGGCTTGTGGGTCCGCGATGAGATGTTGGCGAGCCACGAGATCATGTCTAGCAAGAACTATGATATGAAGCATGTGATGATCGTATAGGTATCGTCCTACCTGAGCTTCCGTCCGGCAAGCACGATGGAGCATGATTCCGATCGTGCTGGCTGGTCGCGTCTATAATAACCAGCAGCTTTTCGATCTTTTGCGAAGGTCATTCGTGTCTCTTCGACTCAACAGCACAGTCATGCGACTTGGGCGGAGCGGAATCGCTGGCAACAAGATTCATAACGCGGTCAGATATTTCCATACTCGGACACTCCTGCGCGATTTATCAGGAAGACACATCAAGACGTTGGCAACGGTCGGGTCCCTTGCATGAAAGCTGGTGTTACCGGATTTTGTCCAGCGGTGTGAAGCCTGATCCAGAATGAAAAGGGTTCACGGCTGTCTGACAAGATGACATGCGGTCTGAGATCAGGCCACTCTGCTGCAGAGATTACTCGATGTCTCAGTAGATGTAGTCAGCTCGGCAGAGGTAAATATAGCTGAGTTTGGAGTTGCATTCGAATGGTCTTCCACATGTCTGCGGCGTGGGAATGGGGCTGGCTCGCAGGCCAATGGAAGCGAACGGACAACCCTCTCTCGGCTCCTACCGCCCTGTCAACGCGCCGGCCATTTCCTTGGGGAAAAGCTAAGACGAACTGCCCTACCGCGAGCATCAACCAGGATGCAGATCGGGTCCAATTACAGCTGCCAATCTGCGACATTTTGGCTGCTTGTCAGATTGACTTGCAGGCCGGCACAGCAAGCTCACCTCACCTCCCGCCAGGTCACACCAGCCTGCACACCCACCGCACACTGCCGCCCCCGTCACACCTTGCTTGCTCAGCCGATTCCCTGGAGCGCAGCACAGAAGCGACAGCTCGAGAGCTGTGCCGCCCGCCGACGCCGCCGCCATCCCGCGCTCAGCCCTGCTGCATCTCACCTTTGGGGGTCGCACGGCCTGTGATAGACCGACCCGAAGCGAGACCTTCCAATGCCGGACTCGCGCGAACATCTCGACCATCATGAACCGCGGGCGGAGAAACAGCCACAGCAGAGCTCCCAGCAGCATGTCCTCGCCGGCCGGCAAGACAGCAAGGTCGCGTCTGACGGGCCGGACTCCGACGAGTCACCATCGATTATAGATGCCTCAGCGCCCCTGCTGGAACCGCGACTGCCTACGACGCCAAAGACGACCGCCGATGCGCCACGAGCACACTCCCCACTACAACTCCAACTCCAAACGAACATAGATCCTCCCTCGACCTCGTCAACACCACGGCCTGAACGCGCGGTGGAGACACCCACTATCGCGTATCAGCCGACGAGCTTGGCAGATATTTCTAGTCAGTTCCTGACTTCACCCACGGCGGTCCATGAGATGGGTTCGTCGTTACGCTCCAACCTCTCGGCGTCTAGCCTAGCGTCCTCGCTATCGCCGGGCTCCGCGTCAAATCTTCCCTCACCATACCTCGCCGCACTCACAGATCTGACTCCTCTCCCATCTCCGCTGGTCACCTCCGACGCGCCGGCAGGATGGCGGAAAATGCAGCGACCGGAGACACCCAGTCGCACTATACCAGAACCGCTGAAAGGCTCACCATCAGCGGGAAGACTCCCCTCACAACCAAACTCCCCCACCTCACCCACATCGCCCTTCCGGAAGAAGAAACCGTACGGCAGTCTCCGACAAGAGGTGGCTATTCTCGCGCACTCAAGCGCTACAGGAGCGGGAGAAAGTGAAGACAAGGAGACACCAGCTCAACATACCCGGAATCGGAGCATCTCCGACTTCGTGCCGGATCAACTACAAAATGTCCGACCACGGCATGTCACGATCAGTGCGGGAGAAGGATCGACTCTGGTGGACAACAACGAATACCAGATGCACCGTGAGCGGAATCTGGCAGAGCAGCGCGGTCTCACCGCGCCAACGACGACGGAAAACCCGCAACAGGTCCCCACACCACCGGCCAGCACGTCCAGTGTCGCGGAGAGCGACGATGCAGATGACGAGCGGCCCTACTTGGAAGATGGGACAGCATCAGAGTTTCTCGAAATTCACTGTGGTATCCACAACAAGCGCCGGAAATTTCGGCAACTACGGCAACTCGGCCAAGGCACCTTTTCGACCGTGATGCTGGCGACGAGCGAGAAGATTCCTGCTCATCCTACACCCGAGATCGAAGCCCACCTCGACGTGCACAAGCTGGTTGCGATCAAGATTGTCCAGCATGGGCCCGCCGGTGGTGCCGACGAGGAGCGCATCGAAGTGAGCCTGCAGCGCGAAGTCGCCATGCTCAAGCGGGTTTCGCACCCATCGCTAATCCACCTGAAAGCCTGCGAGGACCAACCGACGCGATCACTGCTGGTTCTGACCTACTGCCCGGGTGGTGACCTCTTCGATTTCGCCACAAACCGCCGCGACCTACTCGGCCCAGCACTGGTTCAGCGCATGTTCGCCGAACTCGTCTCCGCCGTGCAATACCTGCACGCCGCCTGGATCGTGCACCGCGACATCAAGCTCGAGAACGTGCTGGTCAACCTGCCCGCCGCCGCGCTGCGCGACCTCCCGGACCCCCGCGCTCATCCCTACCCGCTCATCACCCTCACCGACCTCGGTTTGTCGCGGCGCATGCCTGAGCCGCCCCAGGACGTCCATCTCCACACGCGCTGCGGTAGCGAGGACTACGCCGCACCGGAAATTCTGCTCGGCCAGCCGTACGACGGCCGCGCGACGGACGCTTGGGCCCTGGGCGTGCTGCTGTACGCGCTGACGGAGGGCCGCTTGCCGTTCGATGCGCCGCCTGGACGACCGGACCGCAGCCGAAACACGCACCGCATCGCCCGATGTGATTGGATCTGGTGCCGGTTGGGCGATGAGGATGGCGACTGGGATCCGGTGCGAGGACGAGAATTTGAAGGTGCGCGACCATGTGTGGAGGGACTGCTGAAGAAGGCGCGCATGGGGCGGAAGCCGCTGGCAGAGATCGCGGAGCTGCCGTGGGTGAAAGAGGGGATCTGCGTGCCTGGTGGTTTGAAGGTTCGGGAGGAGGATGAGGACGATACGCTGTGAAGCGTTGAAGAGGACGCCATGGGAGACTGATGTCCAACGACCACGGCTTTCCATTCGCCACTTCAGCAACGCATCACAGTCAACCACTACCACCACGCATGGAGTACAAGAAAACGAGCATTGGGAAAGGACGGCGCTGCGGCAGACAGAGCCGAAACTTACTACTTACCTATTTATTTATTTAATTCCTTGCTATTGACAGTACCCGGGAGGCAAAGAAAAAAGGAAACCTGGGAGGCGCGGGAAGGGGGGAGAGATTCATAAACCCACAACAGAGATACCATATGGGCCGGGCAAATCATCATCATACTTAGCATCATGTTCTGACATCATCTTCATCATCATTATTATTATCAATCTTTGCTGCGCCCTTTCTGGATTTTGTTTGTTCTGTGGTTTTTGGACAGAAAGAGTGGTGTTTGATTCTTGACTTCTGGGGGCTTCGATAGCGGGCGGCAGCAGGCTGGAGAGAGAAGTCAGAAGGGTCGCAGAGAAAAGTGCGTCGGGGTCAATTGTTTTCGATTTTAGACAGACAATTCCTCCGCATTGCGGCAGGACGAGATTACATTACAACAGACTTCTCTTTCCGTGATGTTCCCCCATAGTCTCGTACTCAGTATTAGCTCAAAGACTCCAGTGCGAAACCAATTTTAAAGGCGACATTTATGATAGACAAAGAACCACCAACACCGCCAGGCGATCCCTTTACGTGCAGGCTCAAAACAATCCTGAGAGTGTGTGATGTCAACTTCACGGCTTTGAAGCAAAAGACGCACGCGAAGTCCCCATCCTGCTCTCCACCGCCTCCAGTCGGCGAGTCAACTGCGCGATCTGCTCCTGGTAATCGCGATTCTGTGCAAGGGACTCCTCAAGCGTCGGTTGAGGTGCGACGGGAAGAGTTCTGGGCTCTTGCGTAGTTATTGCTGGTGCGGGAGGAGTGGATTCGATAGCTTCAGCAGAAGCTGCACGTTGCTTCCTCCGACTAGCAGTGGTTCTGTGAGTTGGCGAGTCGTGCAGCGAAACGAGCTGCTTCTGCTTGAGGAAGCGAGCAGGGAGAACTTCCGGCGACGACCCAAGCGCGGGCGATCCCATGGCGGCAGCGGTCAAAGCGGCATCAGCAACTCCATTCACCTTGCTAGACGCGGACGCAGAATGCTTTCTCGGCCGGCTCGGTGTCTCGGTCACGGTGTTCAAGGGACCAGATACTCGCCGACCGGCACTACTGCGTTTCTCCTTCTGCTGAGCGACCCCATCTTGGCCTGAAGATCTCTTCGCCGTCGGCGGAGACGTTCCCGAATCATCGCGATAGAATTCATGCGCCGCGTTCGTTGTCACGCGTTGTTTGGCTTCAGTAATCCGTCGCGGCGTCGTCTTTCTTTCGTACCTCGTCTTGGGTAAGATCTTCTGCTCGGAGGTATCTGTGCCACCTGATACTGGCTCGGGATGTTGTGCCGGCTTGGAATTCTCCTCCACGAGTTTGATAATATCTTGCACGCTCCGGTTTCGCTTCGCGAGGGCCTTCAACATGTCTTCAAAGGACGTAGGAGCGGGAATGTCCTTCTCCGTAAGGTGCTCTCCAGTCTCGCGAGGGTCCTGAGGAGCCGAGTTCGTTGCAACTTCTGCTTCCGGTGACGACGACAATTCATTGGCCTCAACACTGATGCGGAGCCCTGGAGCCGGCTCGGACCTCAGAATACCGCTCTGTAGTCCGTTGGTCGGACGAGGTCTCTCCGCACGACTCGGCGTTGGTGGTTCGAGGAATGTAGTGATTGGCAATGTCGGGTGGTGCAGCTGTAGAGGCAAAGGAAAGAGCTCCGGGTGGACTGAACGAGGTGTATCATTCTCTTGGCCAAGATCAACAGCACTATCCAAAGGATGGGTCTCGCCATTGCTAGATTGGCTCTTGGCTGAAGACCCATTCCCGCCTCTTCCGAAAATTGCTCCGCGGCCGACATGTTCCGGGCTCAACACCCACTTTGTTTGCTCGTGAGGCGTTGCAAATGGGTCGAGCTTCAGCTTCTGTGGTGTCCTGGAGGCGACTGGGAAGTATTGGTCATAGCAGCTGAGACCACGGGATGTGAAAGCTTCTTCTGACTCCTCATTGTCCTCCGCTGAATCCACTGCAATTTTTGGAACATCAGCTGCGTCCGACCCTTCCTGATGGGGTTTCAAAAAGTCCGTGATGCTAGGATCGCTCGAGAGTTCAGGGTAAGCAATTGTCACAGTACCAACACTCGCCGCTCGTTCTCTTTGCGACTCATCGTCTGTGATCTCTGGCACGGGTGAGGCTTTTCTTGACTTGACCTTCTCGCTCGTTGAGAATTTGCTCGTGGCGAGCAGCTGGCCGTACGAGCGTGCAGTGCGCATTTGCTTACTAGAGTGACTTGCCGAGCCAAGGGGGGTGAAGGGCGAGTCTGCGGCAAGCGCCATGTCTGGCGAATACATGCTGGGCGAATAAACAGCTGTCGGAGTTGTTGCGCCTACCCTCTCTCCGTACGGTCGCCGACTCTCGTTCGGCAGGCTGAACCCGTGTAGGTCCAAGCCATCGACGCGAGCCTTGACGTCTTCAAACTCATCGCCATCCATCAACTCCGGTATGACGGACGCATGAAGCGAGTGGCTGCTGGGCTTGGTCACCAGTCGCGGCATGTCTAGCTTGTTGGTATACGTGCCGAACCTTGTTGGGCCAAAAGGTCCATCCTCGGTGATGATTGGCGACGAATCGATGGTCTCGAGGGTCAGATGCTTTGAGACCTTCGAGGTAGGCGCGAGATCCACCGCGGAACCGAAACCAAGGCCCAGCATACGCGCTGCTTTGGCGGCACGGATCTGTGGTGGAGTATTCTTAGCTGGTGGCGTTGGAGGAATAGAATTGTCGAGATACTTCAGACTCTGCGAGCGATGAATGACAGAGCTCTTGGACAAATCTTCGAGATCTGGCTCTGAAGGACGGCGCCGCGAAGGGCTCTTTGTCCCACCCTCACGAAATCCGAATGAAAGGCGCTTGCGAGGAGATTTTGAGACACTTGCTTCTGTGGTGGTTTTCCGTACGAAGAAGTTCTTCTTGGAAGGTGTACGCTTCACGCTCAGATTGTTTGATGGCCCAACCAGCACAGCTTGAGCCTTCGGCTGGCTTGGCAAGATTGCATGTCCGCCTGTATCATTTACGTTGGTTGTGGATGAAGATGCGTTTGGCATGGGAGTGCTCGATATCGGAGGATTGCCACGCCAGCCAAATCGGATCTTATCGAGAAAGGTAGTCTTCCTCGGCGATTTCGGCTCAGTCAAGTGATCTTGCCGTGATACTGGTCTGACATCGAACTCGACATTCTTCTGCTTTGGATTATATGCGACTGTCCGGTAAGCCTTTTTATCTTCTTCAGTTTCCGCCTCCTCTTGGACCACTTCTTCTTGGTGCGTTTCAATCAGTGCACGTTGCGTGGGCAGTGCATTCTGAGCGATGTCAGGAGAAGGAATCAGTTTAAGCTTGACCGTTTCGCTTTTCGCGGTATCGGCAGATCCTCTGCTGACACTAGCCGACACTGATTGACCTGGTGGTGATGGAAGCGGCTTGTGGTCCATACTTGTCTCACTCATGGCCTGCGTTCTGGTCGAGCCGGGAGAAGTGTTCGAGAATGATGTTGAACTCATTCCCCTGCTTGAGATCGAGCTGGCCTTGACGTTACCTCCACCGCTCATTGGTGAGGCTGTCGAAGTGACGGACGGACGCTTGGCTTGTCCACAGGTGATTTGCTCATCGGTCAACCCTTCCTCGACTTTGAACTTGGGAGATGAGGTCTTCACCGGCGCAGATGCGAGTCTCAGTGGCGGCGCCCGCGGAGCCAAGTGAGTGCGGGACTTCAATGAGTGGGCAGTCACGGGTGTCTTGACATCATTCGCCGCTGATGTTATTTTCTCCTCGCGAACCAACGGCAGAGTCTGCAAGTCAATGAAAGCAGTCGACGATGAGGCTGGCCCGTCACGTAACGCAGGATGAACGGCGGTCGGCGAGATGAGCCGCAGACCCGTGACAGGTGAGTAACGCGGGCCCTGGACTCGTGGCCGCTGTGCCATCTGCGCCGCCGCGACAGGCCGTTTCGGAGGGTCTCGTGTTGGCGGCATCTGGGGCGGCTCCTCTGGTGAAGGGAAGAACGATCGATCGGACATTGGCGTGGGCGGCAAAGAGATCGGGGTCTGAGAACGCGTCGAGAACGTGGCGGAGCGTGCAGTGCTCGGGGTCACAGGGCGAGGCACGATCAGATTGGCGAGCGGCGTGGAGAGGTCACGGATGCCGGTCTGGGTATACGCAGGATGCACTTGGCCCGGCTCGTAGCCTTGTTGTTCGCTCCAGAGGGCCTGGTAGAAGGCGTTCCCTTGCAGCAGATGGCGGTGCGTCACGGCGGCTTTCAGTGCAAAGGCGTTGATGCTGGGAGATTTGGGAGGCAAGCCTAGGATGGCATCGACAGCATCTGCGCGTGGATCTTCGCCGTATCGCGGTAACACAGCCGGCGTCGTTGGTGAGTCTGCTTGACGCTGGAGAGGTGTTTGTTGACGGGAAGTAGATCGATCACGCGAAGCAGTGTCGTCGTCTTCTGTGGTCATCTCGCTAAGCTGAGTGTCAGTCTTCGTGATGTGATGTTGCTCACCAATCTCATGTTCATTGTTAGAGAAATTTCACTATTGTGGAGAAGGAGGTCGGCGCGTATTGTTTTGTTATGGGGAATGTTTCTAGCCGGTTCAATGCACATCTCGAGGGATCAAACTAGGAAGGCACGCGTATTGTGGGTGGCTCTTGCCTTGGTTGCTCATATGCGTCAACCCTGGGACCTTTCATGCCTGCGCTAAGACGTTCATTGTTGTTCGTTTGCCGCTTTTATCCGTATGCATCCCAGTGCTCGCATTCGCGTTTAGATAATGAAGCTTAGGTCGCGAAGGAATGCAACACTCAGTATCTTTTCATCATCTGCCATTCGTCAACAAGACCAGGCACATTCGGACAACCTACCAGTGTCACTGCAGTGGCGGGATGAAAGATAACTGAAGAGTCGGGAATGCCAATATCAAAGAGGAAACTTCTTTTCAAGAGACACAGGAATGCCCAAATGATATGAAGTGCGCGTGCGATGAAGAACAACAACCAGATTCAGAACTTCTTTCCATAACGCCGGGAACGCCACGCCTCCAATGTCCGAGTAATCGAGCGACCGACGGGCTGTCTTGTCAGCTACGCGCGGGCGAGATGTCGGCATATCTGCGCGTGAGCGCCTGTTCACGGGAGGATCTCGGGCAGAAAATAACATGATCAACATCAGGCACTACAAAAGCACACAGCCCTTTCCTTTCCCTGTGAAAGGAGGTGTCAGCCGGATCCACAAGCAAATGACCTTGGGGGAAGGATCGGAGAAAGGGAATACTCACGTTTCGGCTTCTTCACGGCCGGCGGCTCCAGCGCCGCTACGATCGCCTCGTCGAACACATCCTTGAGCTTGAACTGCGTCAGGGCGGAGCATTCGACGTACTTGACGGCGCCGAGATCCTTGGCCATGCGCTCGCCGTCCTCCTTGCGCACCGGCTGCATCTTCTGCTTGGCGAGCTTCTCGCGCACCTGCGGGTCATCGCGCAAATCGGTCTGCGTGCCGACGATGAGGCACGGCACGCCGGGGCAGTGGTGGTGCACCTCCGGGAACCACTTCTCCCGCACGTTCTCGAAACTCGCGGGCGAGGTGACGGAGAAGCAGACGAGGAAGACGTCCGTTTGCGGGTATGAGAGCGGACGCAAACGATCGTAGTCCTCCTGACCGGCGGTATCGAACAGGCCAAGAGTGTAGGGTTCGTCACCGATCCTGTGTACGGGCGGTGAGCAAAACGTGTCCTCGATCCGGACGACAGTGCGGCGCAGCGAGATTACCTACATTACCGTGACGGCATAGTTGTCAAACACCGTCGGGACGTATTCTGAGGGGAACTTGTTTGTGGTGTAGCTGATCAACAGGCAGGTCTTTCCGACCGCACCGTCACCCACGACGACACATCTGGGAAGAAAAGCAAACTGTCAGCCATGATTATTCCGAGACCGCTGCTCAGACTCCTCCTAGACCGCCGCTCTTCATGCTCCTCCGCTTCTACCGAGCAGAGGTGGCATTGCACTCCAGCACACAAGCGCAATGGCCGGTCCGCCCACTCAACGTGTTTACAAGCATGTCATACGACATTCCAGAAATACACAAGTTCAAGACTCACTTGATGGTAGCGACCGTCATGGTTTATTCTTTGCGCGGTTCCTCCAAAATAATCTCCCGAAACCAAAAAATACGATCTCTTTAAAGAATCCTCGTTATCGCTTTTGGCTTCGCCGCAAATGCCTCTCGGTTCGTCGCTGTGCGCCTGCGCGGAAGTCGTGTCGCAAGTGTCGTGAAAGCTGAACAGTGTCCAGAGGGGTCGTAGCTCGGTACACAATAGCTGTTGTGGCGGGCGACGTCAAGAAAGGAAGTGCTCCGGGCTCGTGAGGTGAGGTCGCTGGCGTGTGGGTTGTGTGGTGCAGTCACCTCCTGGCTACAGGTCAGGTAGAGAGGTAGGTGTAGCGTCGCTGTTGCGGTATGTTCTGGGCGATCTGCGGATTTGCGGTTTGGATTGGCTGCACACACGCACGCAAGCGCAAAGCAAGAGAGACACACAGACAGACCGGGACCCTGGAAGTGGGCGACGAGAAAGCCAGCCACCACAAACGCGCGGAAACTTTCACGTGATGCGGGTTTGTCTCGAAGCGGGACTTTGGGCGTGCAGGCAGACGATTTTGTGATTGCAGCGGTCAACAAAGTCAGTTCGATATATGGCAGAGGCGGTGGAGCTGCTTCTTAAGTTCGCTGCTGCTCCGCTGGTGAGCGGTATCGAGAGCGGCCGGTCGGGCAGTCGGTGCTTTGCTCGTGGTGCTGGTCTGCCCGGTCGTTGGGAGCGAATGCGTGGTGGGAGCTTTGACAGCTAACGGTTTGGGAGGCGCGCGGGCCTGGCTGGCCTGATCTGGCTGGTTTCGTGGCGGAGCGTGCAGACGACGATGGTGATCTGTCTGCAAGAAAGCAGCATTTGGAACAGGAAACGAGCAGCAAGATGAAGGCGTAGGCTTCGTAGAGGTCACGGCATGGAGCTGGAAGACGACGGTGGATTCCAGTATGATTATCTACCTAGCTTCCACCACTGAAACTGCGGCGAGACATTCACATTTTGAGATGCTTGGTCCAGTATCAGGAGCCAACGGCGAGTCCTTCTTAGCGGTGTCGCAGCAGCAGCAACAGTGCGGTCAATTCCCTCACACAGCGTGTAATAATAATGCCCGGTCCATTGAATCGTAAAGATTACCCGCCCAGTCAGACCAATCACTCAACTGGCTTAGTAGAGGCCAGCCAGTGCCCAAAGGCATCGCTCTCTTGTGCTTGTTTTCTTTCACAATCCCGGTTCTTTCGTTCGAGACTTTCTGGGTGGGGTATGGCCGCAGCATGGCCGCATTAAGCACGCTGCGCCGCATGCGTGGATCAAGGAGCTCGCACAGCCGATCGCAGGGAGGAAAGCAGGGTCTCAAACTCCAAGGGGCCAGGCTCATTTTCCGCGGGAGCGATACGCAGCGTGGCAGCGTCGTCTATCTCATACATGAAAAAAGACGCCGGGGCGGCCCCTCCAATCCGCATCGTCTGCAAGTGTCCTGTGCTCTTATCGGTCGAACGCGTTCCAATGACCGAAGTCTCGGTATCGAGGCTGAAGGGGAAAACGGAACGAGGGGTCCGCGCGTGGACACGGTCAGAGATGAACGGCGCGTGCTGAAACTCGTTAGTGTTCGTGCCTCGTAGGAGGATGAGGATCATAAAGCTGAATGGGTCCGATTCTGTCAGGCATGGCAAGGAACTGATTCATGAAACGTTGTTGAAACAGCGGAACAACGCTCATCGCACCGTTGAACCTCCAGTGTACGACTTCACGGTGGGGAAGACATGGCTTGCGCATATCAGCAGATATACAGGCTCTGTTATGTCAAATTGTCGATATGGGAGGATAAGTCCTGATTCATTTGCGGAGCAGCATTCACGTCAAAATTGCTAGCCGTCAGGGACAGTTCTTGGTACGTCAAGCACATACTGCCAACCTTAAAGACCGTCGCGCGACTTCCAGTTATCAAGCATCTGTCCATTTCACTTTACGGTGTCACACGCTCCCACGGCTCACGATATGTCAAACCCATACCTGCAAACACCCTACGCTCGGCCTCTGCCATAGTCTTTGCACGGCCTTGATATCCTCGATCGTCGTGATCATCATCCCCCGCTGCCCCTGCGGCATCGCCATCAGAATGGCGCGGAGTGGAGGAGTAGTAGCTCTCCAAGTCGAGCACTTCTCCGGATCCACGATCGCGTACGCCAGAGCTATCGAACTTCCATCCCCTCTTGTTGCGTGCATAAGAACGGAGATCTCGTTCGAACGTCGTGGCGCCGGTCCTACAGTGCGGAATAGGTCAGTGACTTTGGCAAGTAGAAGGATTAGAAAATGAACTCACCAGCCAACGACGGCACAACCCACTGTCCGCCATGGCGCAATAATAATATCCACCCTGCGATGAAGATTCGGGTTCTTAGCCTTCGGATCCCTCGCCAGGTCCTCTTCCTTCGACTCCCACCGTGGATCCTGCCAGACGACCAGTGCCTTATCCAATGTATCGAAGCCCGACCCGCTCCTACCTCCACCGCGAAACGGCAGAGTCTGCTGCCCGCGCTGGGAGTTGTTCAACGACAGCAGCAGCGTATGTGTGATCCACCCGTCCTGCTCCAAGCTCGCCACGATCTCCTCGACTAGATTCAATGTCTGTGCCTCATCGGGATGACTGACGATAACATCGACATCGCCACACGCCTCTTTTCCGCGGCGGTAACCGCCCACAATCATGCTCTGGATACCTTCATCACGGACCTTGACCGCATGAGCGTGGATCGTCGCGGCAATCGCCTCGACTTCCGCCCGCGGGATCAGGTCGCGAAACTCATCATAGTACTTCACGCCGATCTGCTGCACACGGCTGAGGCTCTTCCAGCCGTACTCCACAATGTCATCCAGATCGCGCCATCCCTTCTCGTAGTAGAACTCACGCGCCGTCGTTGCGCCCACGCCCCAAATTTCGTAGAATAAGCGTAAGACAGCGAGGTCGGGGTCGTTCGCCAGTGCGTCCACCGCCGCGATGCTGCCCCGCCCATTGTTCATCCACTCCACGAACAAGTTCGCGATCTTAACGTCACAGCCTGGCAAGGCCAAGATCTCCCTGGGCGACGTGATTTGGTAGGGATAGGCGGCCAGCGCCGCAGTCGAGGTCGCATAGGCACGCACGCCGACCTCATCGGCGGTCAGCAGTCGCGCCTGCTGAATTTCCTTGAGCAAGCTAATGAATTTCTCGTTCGGCCCATGGGCTAATGTGACGCGTTGGCAGGAGTATCGGATGCCTTTGCGGACCCATTCGGGCGGGTCAGGTAACTCACTGGCGTGACCGAGATCGTGCTCCGTCGTGGTCTGGTGCAATAGATGGACGTATTGGCTGTTACCTTGACCACCTGCCTCCCAGCTAGCAGGTTCGGAGTTAGTGGTTGCTGGTCGACCGAACCTGCGGCCACCGGTGCCGCCCGAGCGAGACCATCTGTTCCCGAGTTGTGGCGAGTCTTCTTTGGCGCGCGCGAGTATCTGACTGCCTGTAAGGCGCGCGGGGGTGGTGGGAGAGGTCATTGGCGTTGACTGAGCTGCAGTCGGAGTCGCATCTCTCCCTGTAGGTGGCAATGGCACATGCTTGATAACAGTGCCCTTGAATGTCACGTAATCATCGAGTGCTTCCGCTCGACCCTTTTGCACGGAATCGTTGAACCAGTCAACTCGAACGACTTTCACAGCGCGTCCAGATGCAAGATCTGCCGGCCTTGACGTACTGTCGGCCCTCGGCGGGGTCCGAGGCCGTTGCTGACCACGTAAGGTTCCAGAATTGGCTCCGTCTTCATCAGATTCCGTACTCGAATCTTCAATTTCGATCGGGTGCTCCGATTGGGTTCCTAGGCCATCGGCATTGCTACGCTTACGCTTTCGGCTCTGCTTTGGGGTACTCGGGGCCGCTCCAGCTGTCGCATGCGTATGTATGCTCTCGCCATCGCCATCGGCTGCCGGAGTCAACTTGACGATGAGGCCTTTCGCGCGTAGGTCAAAGAGAATCCGAGCATTCTTCGTGACTTTGCTCAGGATAATTTCTGCCTCGTTGATGTCATAGGTCAATTTGGCCTTCGCGTCCAGGAGGGCATCTTCCAATTCATCGAGATCTTGCGCACTGAAATGCGTCGGCGACACAAAAATGTGTGGCCAGTGGGAGAGATTCAGAGTTAAGGGCGGCGATGTCATTGGGGCGGATCCATAATTCTGCCCACATTGTTTCGCGACCTGTCAGAAATGACACGCTGCATCATTATACTGACTAACAATGCCACCAGCAAAAGGGCCCTCACCTAGGTACGTATAAGTGGCGAAAAGTGAGATACGGTGATGCGCTTCCCTTGGTCTGTCGAGTAAAGAACACACTATGAGCGCCAAACCCTAAGCTAACCCTAAACAACCTACTCCGCCAAACATCCTTTTGTCGTACAGTACTCCTTCCTCAAGTTAGTATCTCTACGGGTGTACAATCTCGGTCCTGCCACTGTCCAGAACTGTAATAAGAAGGTCATACTCCGGGCATCTACCAATTCAACTTCACCGAATCCGTGGCCACTCTGAAAGGCGACACTACTGATCAATATCCAAAAATTAAGATATCCCGGCCTATCTACAGGATGGCAGCAAGCCAGATAGACGGGCTGACTGCTCCTGCCACAATTCCACTCTATATAGTTATTCCTCCCTCGCCACTTTTTGCAGCACACTGGTCTTTCTTTATTCCCGATCAACCGATGGATTCCGAGACTCGTGAGCATAAAGAAGCTCATCAAATTGGCCGTAGGATACACGTCTCTGGCGATCGATTCAATGGATTTGTCTTGGAAACTGTACGCTTTTACAACGTCGGGAAGCACAGGGGTGTTAGTATGGATCGAAAATACCTCATTGGAATGTTACTACAAGCTCGACAAGCGGATCATGCGTCCTCAGATCAGCAAGATGAGCCGATTCAAAAGGACGACGAAGAGGGCGGCGGTTACGTTGACAACAAACCACGCGATGATTTTGAACGTCTTTGCGTTGAGATCGAAGCTCCTGGGCCGAGCTTGAATAAGGTCAGTGGTATAGAGTCAGCAGCCGGCGGCAAGCGGAAAATGGCTGAGGTGCGCGATTGTCAGTGGTGGGTCCGTCAGGTGGTGAACGCCCTGAACGATCGCGATATGCTGGTAAAGGCGGCACCAGAGGAGCGGGTTCCTGTCGATTGCGTCAAAGCGCTCCCTGTGCACTGACACTATTCTTGGTTGTATCGACATGAAATGAGATCCAAGGTCAATCATTAAACTCTCGTGTGCATGCGGACGGAACATCTGTTGAGGTACGTACGTAATCGATCACCAGTCAACAAGATGCAGTAATGTGCCGCAATGGGGCACCAGCGAGTCTGGGAGAAGGGCGGCTCCCTCGATTTGCTTGAAATGGTCTAGTGCGAGTCTGCTCGGGGTCAACCTTGAAACGAACCGCCCATAAAGATCATTTGTACCCATCCTGGTGCGTAGAGTTAACTGACTCCAAGAAGAACATGCATCCAGCAGTCGAAAGTCGTGTCGCGCGATAGTCCATCAAATTTAGCAGTCCAAGTGTCGCATTAGCTCGACACTGCCATTGCACTCCGACCCCCAAGGCATGGGGTGCATACAGTCCAAGCAAATATCCCCACGCAATCTGCCCGCCGGTGACACGGTCTGGTTTCATGGAGAAGAGTCAGACTATCCCAGTCCAGATGAAGTTCGAGCGCGCGCGAAGGATTCCTTCCGCGACGTTCATAATGCGTTTCGTCCGGATCCTGTGCGATATCCTGAACTAAACCTAATTGTCAAATGGGGGACATACGTTGGCATCACCGAAGGGCAATGCATCTGGTTTCTAGAAAATCATATGAAAGACAGCATCCCAGTGCCTAAAATCTATGGATGGAAGCAGGACGGGCGGCAAACATTCCTCTACCTGGAATTGGTGGATGGGGATCGGTTGGACGACAGATGGCCTCATCTCGCACCTAATGAGCGACGCGCCGTGTGCCGTCAACTGCGCGGCGCAGTCAAATCGTGGAGGCGCATTCAAGCGCCGAAAGATTCTCTGGCACTGGCTTCGATTTCAGGTACTGCCCTCCGGGATGTTTATTTTGAGGACAACGGCGTCGAAGCCGCCGGTCCTTTTGCCAGCGCTTGCGCTTTCCACGATGCATTCGCAAAGCTAGCAGTTCGAAACCAGTCCAACTACGCAGACCCTCGGAAAGAGGTAGAGGAGCTGTCGGGCTTCGACGACAAAGTGCCTATCGTTTTCACACATGGTGATCTGGACCAAGGCAACATTCTCCTGTCGCGCGCTGGCGAAGGGCCTTGCCGCCTGAAAGCTGTCATTGATTGGCATCAGGCTGGGTGGTATCCGGCACCATGGGAATGGTTGAAGGCACAAGGTCTAGCATCATATCACAGCGAGTGGATTAAGAAGGACTTGCCAATATTTCTTCAACCGGCAAAGTTTCGCTATCATCGCTCTTTTGAATACGTCAGAATGTCGACAATCTGAGCGATCGTTCGGTGTCCAGATGCTACATGTTGCCAGCAAGAGGCCGCGGCCTTGTACGCCACGTCGGAAAACTCCGCGACACAAGGGTATAGTAACTTGGACTCCGTCGTAATCAAGATATTGCATAATGGAGAACTGTGTCAGCCGCGTTCAGCTGGAGACGACATCGACTGGACTCTGTGAATGTGCCGAAGAAGCAACGTCTGTGAGATCAAAGTCATTCTAGGTTGTGGAAAGGCTTAGGTTTGTGTCAAGCTGCTGGTCGTTGCATCCAGGTTATAAGACAACGGGAGTTCTCACTCGTAAGGAGTGACTAAATAATCAGCCTCTCCGACCATTACTACCTACTTAGACATTGGGACCAGACATAGCAGAACATCCTGGGGGTACGGGACTCGTTCTGAGCGCACTTAGCTGGACGTGTTCATTAAATGAGTCTTGCGCGACTGCGGGTGGAACTAGCACACCTGAAAGTCCCACAGGACGCAGAGTCTGCTCGGGTCGTGCAGGTTTGCTATCAAAGAGAATCATAATGTGACCAGCGAATTAAGTCAAATCTTGAGAGCCTGTAAACAGAGGCCTGTAAACAGGAACATGCGGGTCCCTACATTACAGCAAGTAATGCTCTTAACGCTCAATGCCCATTTGGCGGAAAATATATCCATAAGCAGATCTCTTACGCGACGATGGATTAAGGTCTTATCAATCAGGTCGCTCCTCTGCCCAGAAATGGTGGACGGGAACCACTGCAGGTGGGCAGCTTATCAGCAACAGCAACCTGCGGATCTTCATGGAACTTGCGCCCGGAGCTCGCTAGCGTGCCGCATCACGACCGCGACCAAAATTGTATGCACACCCGGGGCTGCACACATACGACGATTATCGACTTTGCGATGCTTCCAGATCAGTCGCGCACGCCCTTTTGAGCATCGCATATCCTCTCATCAATCCTGGCCACAATCCTCGGGGGAAATATGTCACACGACGGCATCCTCGCGGAGGAGCCGCTGGAGCAGCAGACCGGCGTGAAGCGGCGCGCATCCGGGGAATTGGATCAGGAAGCAAAGAAGCAGCGGACCAGTCCGGGTAAGCGCTCACCATCACCATCACAACAACTCCCGGAGGAGAGGAATGCGGGCGAATCAGAGGCAGCGGAAGAAGCCTCAAAGGCGGAGACAACGGCCGACGATGGCGCAGAAACGCAGCAAGTAGAGAACCGCTCGGCGCCGCCCTCGCCTGAGTTGCGGCGGGCCGAGGAGCAGAAAGAGCCACGCAAGAGGAGGGCAGGAGCGGTGACGGATGAGCGGCAACGCAGCAAGCGGTTGTTCGGAGCGCTGTTCGCTGGCGGCGCCGGCGCCGATCGATCGGCGGCCAAAGGAAGCGCTGGTGCCGGCGATCGGATCGCGCGGCGACGGTCGGAGATCGAGCAACGAAGAAAGGCTGAGCTCCAGAAGCAGGATGACGAACGCATCGAAGACCGGCAGAAGCGGCTGGCACGGCTGGCGATTCATCGAAGGAAAGAGCAGATCAATGTGGATGAGCGGAATGTGAGCTTGGGCTTTGTCATATTTGATTGAATGTACATTCGTTGACGGACGGGAACAGATGCGCACACGACACAAGAATATGCTGTACGAGGCTGAGCAGCTGCGAACACGAGCGACACCACAGGTGGTAAGTCTGATCGACAGCTCACGGCGCAGGAGTCAAGAGGCTAACACAATGTGCAGTTCTACCGTCCGTGGGAGCTCAGCACGGGCGAGGAGGATCAAATCGCAGACCAGATCAGCGACGCACAGGAGCAGATAGACAAGGAGCTCGCTGACTTCAAAAGACAACGTGAATTACGACTCCAGGCAATCGAGAAGAGCGCCATCGAAGGTAGAATCCTGCAGAGCTTGACATGCGGACCTAAATTGACACCTTCACAGTAGAGAATCGTCCTCCCCCTGCGGGCAGGAAGTCCTCGGAAGACGAGCATGCGGGGCCACGGTCAGAAAGGGAAAACGATAGGGAAGGCGACAAGGGCGCGTTGCGAGAACCAAACGATTCAGAACCACCAGAAGCAAACCCGACAGGTGGGCCAGAGGATGGTGAGAACGCCCGGGAAGAAAGCACATCAGCGGAAAAGCTGGACGCACCTGCGAGCGAGAGCAAGACGGCGCAACAACCAGTCGAGGAGATCAACGACGAAGAAGATCATGTCGTGGAGGGTGACGAGGATGATGTAATTTACTGAATTATGTACTTGTTCGCGCCACGACTGTCCGACATTCGGATAGCCTTCTCTGGTGGAGACCCAGCTCGCAATCGCAAAGAGGCCCAGTCCAGCGAAAAGTTCGAACCGATGTTGGCCCGGAACGTAATGTTGACTTCTTCGCGGCCGTACTTCAATCTTGATCAGTAAACAGTTTTGATCGGTGAGTGAAGGTCCGGCAGCGACGCGGCGTGAATTTGCCCCGCGGGACTTGATGTCGGATTCGAGTCGAGCGAGACATCTGAAGCGCTGCCGTGCGTACATATATTCTTTCGGCCCTGTACTTGCGCAGTCTACATAACAACCCCGGACGCGTTGATATCGTTGTGTTTTGTGAACATGTCGGCTATAGCCGAGGCTATGATGAGCTTGAGCTGGTCGTCACTCTTCACGCTTGCGACGCTGCATCGACCGTATTTGAACGCGGCGTTGGTTCAATGCAAGTCGTGCTCCCTCACTTGAAATCTGACACCGCTAATTAGACCACGTGCAGTAAACATCGCCATGGATAAGCTGCGACCGAATGACCCCAGATACACGCGCGAGTATGCGGTGGTCAATGGGCACAAGTGGAGTATGTGCTATGAGTCTTTTGCTATGATTACACTGCGGATAGTGCGATGAATGACGACGGTCATTTGCTGACGGGGCACGCTGTCAGGTTATCTGGATGCAAAGCCCAAAGGCGAAATCAAGGGCACAGTCTTCCTGATTCATGGCTTTCCTGATATCTCCTTCGCGTGGAGATACCAGATTCCGTTGTTACTGAAGTTGGGATTCCGCTGCATTGCCTTGGACTGCATGGGTTATGGCGAAACGGTAAGTGCCAGGTCCAAAGCACGTTTCTGCCGACCGCAACAGACTCATCGCTATTCACGAACCGAAAGGCTAACCGCCGATCTCTCATCAATCACAGGGAACGACCACCAACCTGGAAGACTTTACCTACAAGACACACGCAGATGCGATCGCTGGCATCGCCGCCCAACAGGGCCTGACCCGCATCATCCTCGGCGGTCACGACTGGGGCGGAATGGTGGTGTACCGCGTGGCGCAATGGCAGCCGAAGCTGGTCTCGCACGTCTTCAGTGTCTGCACGCCCTACATGCCAGTGCAGGATGACTACGTCCCGCTGCCGCAGCTGGTCCCCAAGCTGCCGAACTTTGGCTACCAGCTGCAATTTGGAAGTGCAGACCAGAAGGTTGAGAAGGTGGTGAAGGGCGAGGTCGCAATGCGGAAGTTCCTGGGTGGTATGTATGGTGGCCAGCCGAGTACCGGCACACCGATCATGACGCCTGAGAATGGAGTTGATCTGAAGGTGATCACGGACGGTGAGGTCGGGCCGTCGCCTTTGCTGAACGAGGAGGTACGTTTGTCCGACCGTGAAAACTAGCCAGAAGCTCTGCTAACTGCCGGTCGAAACCCAGGAATTATCATATTACGTCAAGGAATTCTGCAAGAACGGTATCAACGGTCCGCTCAACTGGTACCGCGTGCGGGAGCACAATTACAAAGACGAACTGAAAATGCCCGCTGAAGATCGGAAAGGCCTTCAGCAGCCGGTGCTGTACGTTTTCGCAACGAAGGACTCTGTGTTGACACGCGAGCTGGGCTTGGGCATGGAGAAGGCAATACCCAACCTGACTCGCGGCGAGGTGCCAGCGACCCACTGGGCGCTGTGGCATACACCGCAAGAGACCAACGCAATCATTGAGCGGTGGTTCGAGGGTGTGGTACTGGGCGGGAAGACTAAGTTGTGAGGAGGAACATCTGTTGACCAACGATGTCCTGATAATGTCAATGAGCTTGATTCGTGTTATTTACGAGGGATGAAAAGTCATGATAACTTCCTTATATGTTATTCGCACGATTCTTTGATTCTCGCGTAGAGTAATTGTAAGGCACTCGGAGTCAACGACAAGAATGTTTCCAACAAATCGAATAGCTGTAGTGGTTTTGACTAGCATTGGAAAACTCTGACGAATAGGACGTCATGGCGAGGTCTTGCGGTGACAACCACCCAGATGCATGGTTGTGTGTTATTCTCGCGACCAACAATAATCTAGATCGTATCGAAAAATAGTCAAACGTGTTTGTGCCAACAATTGAAACGGCCATATTCGAAGGTGGATGTCTGAACCGACCTGACGACGTGGCGGCAGGCCGCCCGTTGGAACTACTGTAAGTCATCGGCCGTACGGTCGGTAGGAGCCGCGATGTGCGCTTGCGTCGAACCCATTCCCGTGCAAATGCCGGGGTGACGAATTCTGTGGAACGAAGTCCGGTCTACTCTGAAGGTGCCGCTCAGGCCCTACTTGCACGGATATCGACGAGCTGTATGCGGCGGAGTGTGAAAACAGACGGAGGTGTTTGTGGAATGTATGATTATTTCGTCGTTGCGTGACAAACGTCTGATGACTCTTTGTCTGAAGGATGATTTTTTCCGCGTTCCATGAATGATGACTCGCGGACGGCACGTGCCTTGACGGGCAGGTGGCAACGGTGCGACGGGGAGACTTTTCATCGGAGGCTAATTTAGCACCTGCAGGCCTTGTGTGCATTCTGCCCGATTTCTCCATTTCTCGTCCTTCCACCACGACAACTCGTCTTCCCACATCTGCGCTTCACCATCTGTACGCATCAACCAACTGCCCATCGCAGTAGCATCACCAACATCACCGCCCCGCTCGACTCGCCGATATCCTGAGATTCGCAGCGCCCTCCGCGTTCCATCTCATCGACTCCGATCCCCTCGAGGACTCTCATCCACACCCATACCGGCCTTCATCGGATACAGTGCAGAGTATATGTATCCGTCCTACGCGAACGCTTTCGATCTCGACCCGCCGCCTGTGCTGCAGCAACCATTTCGCAAAACGCGAAGACCCCGTGACCGCGGCCATAAACGCAACACTGGCTGAATCGTCCGAGACCGGGTGAAGACCATTTCATCCTGCGTGCATACCTATCACCAATCAGCATAGCTAGATACTTGGAACAGCATATGCTGGCTTGTATCTACTACATGTTGTTTACCGCAGCCTACAGTCCTAGAGTGTACCTCGCTGCTGCTTTTGCCAACTAAGCTTACCTGCCATCAATCAATCCATATTCAACCGCAACCATGGCCAACGTCAACATTCGCCGGGATGTCTCCGATCCCTTCTACCGCTACAAGATGGAGCGCCTTCAGGCCAAAGTCGAAGGCAAGGGAAACGGAATCAAGACTGTCGTGGTCAACCTTAGCAATGTTGCCCAGCAGCTTGCCCGCCCGCCGAACTACGTGATCAAGTACTTCGGATTCGAACTTGGTGCTCAGACCAATATCGATCCGAAGGACGACCGCTGGATCATCAACGGCGCCCACGAGGCCAGCAAGCTGCAGGACTATCTTGATGGTTTCATCAATAAGTTCGTCTTGTGCCGCAAGTGCAAGAACCCCGAGACTGTCATCAGCATCAAGGATGGAGACATCCTGATGGACTGCAAGGCTTGCGGAGAGATCACCACTGCCGACCCACGCCAGAAGCTTTCTTCGTTCATCCTCAAGAACGCGCCAAAGAAGGGCAAGAAGGACAAGTCTACGAAGAAGGCGGATCGCAAGGCTCGCAAGGAGGCAGAGCGCAATGGTACTGCCGATGACAATGAAGACGGCGGCAGCCCCGGTGACAGTGCTTCCGACCACGGCGACGAAAACGGCGAAGCCGAGGCCAACAGCGACGACGATGCGCTCACGCGCAAGATCAACGCGGAAGCCAAGGAACTCAATGAGCTGGACTTGAAGGACAAGGAGGTTGAATGGTCGGTCGACATGTCTGAGGAGGCCGTCAAGGCCCGTGCCAAGGCTCTTGCCGACGGCCTCACTGGAAGCATGGTCATTGAGGACGGCGACGAGGACAAAGAGGGCAACAACAGCTACGATGCGCTCGGCAAGTGGATCGAGGAGACTGCTGAGAAGGAGGGCGGCGATGTCACCAAGGTCAAGGACGTCGAGATCTACCTCAAGGCCAAGGAGCTCGGCATCGAGGCCAAGCACCGCACTCCTACCGTCCTGGCACAGTGCATCTTCGACGACCAGATCGTCAAGCAGATCCCCGCCCGCGCTGCCATGCTCAAGAAGATGATCACCTCCGAGCGCCATGAGAAGGCCTTCTTGGGCGGTATCGAGCGCTTCGTGGGCATCGACAAGCCGCATCTCGTCCCCTCGGTTTCTGCGATCTTGCTCAAGGTCTACGAGAACGACCTCGTCTGCGAGGAGGTTCTCAAGTCTTGGGGCTCCAAGGCTAGCAAGAAGTATGTCGACGTCACCGTGTCCCGCAAGGTGCGCAAGAGCGCGGAGAAGTTCTTGGAGTGGTTGGAGAATGCTGAGAGCGACGATGACGATGACGAGGATGACGACGACGAGGATGACGAGTAACTCCGTCGTTCTTGGAGTATCATTCACTGCATCTGCTTCTCAATTGTCGCCGATGTCAGATTGCTGATTTCAACTGTTGCTGTTGTCGCGTGTCAGATCACTGCTTCTGCCTGCTTGAGCTCTCCACTCCTTCTAGCCTAGATTGAAACAATATCTGCTTGTTCCAGATCCCCCACTGTCATGCAAATCGGATAGTTTGATGATTGGTGTCGAGCGCACTGGAATCCGTCTACTCTGTGATGGGCATTCTTGCCAAAAGCAATTCGTAGTTCTCAGCTCTGGCGTGTAAGTGATCTCAACTAATAATAATACATCCACGAAGAAGTCCTGTGCTGTGCGTCCAGGATATAGCTATGAAGTCCACACCAAATTGTCCTCCAACCCTTTCTTGTAACCACGAAGTTCACCCCAAAAACTGTCCTCCAATCTTGTCTTGTAACCATGAAGTCCACCCCAAATTGCCCTCCAATCCTAGCTCGCCGGCTGACATCGAAAAGAAACACCATCCATGCGAAAGGCCAAACTCCAAGATTGTGAATATGCGCGCCAGCCAGTCCCTGTTCTCCTCGCTTGCACCCGGAACACCACCTTCCTCCATCCCAAACCACATAAGAAAGACATAGCCTCCCGCCTCACCCAATCCTCTATGATTCCTTCCTGTTGCCAATGTACAGCTCGCCAACATCCCCGAACCAGCCGCTGGGATCTACTATCTTACAATCTTCTCCACTCGCTTGTGGTCGAGTGCTTCCTTGTTGTTTTTCGTTCATCAAATGGTAGCGATGAGGTCTACTCCGCTAGAAACCCGTCGAATCCGAGTATGTCGGTATCGAAATCGCAGACCGAGATTTCCGGAACCACGGACATCATAGTCGATGAGGACGTTGTCGTCGCGATCGTCGTAGCCGAGGTCATTGTTGCCGCTTGAGAGATCGGCCGTTCGGGTGTCGAGAAGACGTGAGATGGATAGCTACTAGTGTTCGCGGTCGATTTCGGATTCGTGATCGGTGGTGCGACGGGTGCGGCGCGCGTCAAGCGCGAACTGGGCGGTGGAGGCGGCGCTGCTTCGCGGCCAAAGGCGGACCGGCCGGTGGTGACACTCGTGCGTCGATTAGTGGCTTTGAGAAAGCGGTGGGTCAGGCGGAGCAGGGCAAGGTCGGTGCCTGAATCGTCGGTCTGTCAGTGAGAGCTTGGGAAGATAGAGTGAAAGTGCGGAGGGAAGCTTACCTGGTGGTGACATGAGGCCGACGCAGACCGGGAGGCGCTCGGTGCGATCGCCAGCACGAGAGTGATAGGAACGTTCGCCGACTTTTAATGATGAGGCATCACGGTTAGTCCTGAGCGCGACAATTTGTACGGCTTGCGGGAAGAACTTACTGGGAACAACAAGCTCCGGCGCCCCGAGTATGGGTGCGAGATAGAGGCTGTTGACGCCCGGGTCAAGCTCTTGTTGTCTGTGGTTGATGCGTCCGTCAGCTAACAATCACGCGAACGCCGGCAATGAACCCGGCATGGAAGCGGCAACTTACATGTCGCTTGGTTGGTCGCGGTATCGCGCCTTGGTATTCTCAATCGGCAAAATGAAAACAGTATTGCCAGTGTCTTGTAAGCTCATGAAGCGCTCCATAAACCAGCGCTTGTAAATCTTGAGCCGTCGGACTGCCTCGTCCCGTTCGGCTTCGGTAACTTTCTCCGCCATGGCCCTGTAGTTCGTGTGAGCTTAGAACGTTGTTCGCGAACCTTTGGTTCTCGTGAACGACGGAAAGCTGACTGACCATCGTGCTCGCACCGTTGGATTGATGTATGCCGTGCGGTGGTAGGTATCATTATGACGCTTGGTGAATGACTTCAAACTCCGATAGTCGTCGTACCAAATGTTCTGAACGGCCTGTCAGGGGAGTTAGTGAAATGCTCAAGAATGTTTGGTTGCCAGAAGACATACCTTGCGCATAAAATTGTGCAGGGACCAGTGAGCTGCATCTTTGGGCGGCGCGACCTCCCACTCCATTTTGAAGGAAACCATCTCTAGGTGGACATTCAGGTGCTTGGAGAGCTCATCCGCGAAACGCACTGCCAAGTCGTCATGGCCAGGGCCCCAGTGGTCTCTTGACCAGACAACGCGGGTGAATTTCTATTGCCACCTTAATCAGCTGCGTGCGTCAGATTGAGCTGCAGTGTGCTCGACCTACCCTTGATGCGGATCGTGCCAGCCTCTCTCCGTACCAGACGGAAGCGAAATTGATTGATCGTGGTAAATTGCGGCTGAAGAAACCGGGCGTATCCATATAGCTTCGCAAAATCAGTAGTGCACTCGCGGAGAAGATTTCGACCAGACTCACCTGATACTTGCCACCATACCCTCCGTCTCGACGACACCATGGGTAGGTCGCATACCAAAAACCCCGGTGCGCGATGCGACTCGCAGTATACTACCGGCAGCTTGTTCAATTAGTCGCGGAGCGTGGTCGAATCTAGAAGAGATCACTTACTGTCGGTTCCGATAGCGACATCGAGCCAGTCGTACGCGGCAATGGCGCAGGCGCTTCCGCTACAGCTTCCTCCCGGTGATTGATAACCATCGGCGCGGGGGTTCCACGGTGCCTCGTAATCGATGTACTCGACGGGTTCAGCAAAATGTCCAAAGGGCGTCAATTTGGTCTTGCCCAAAACGACAGCACCATTATCGAGAAGGGTCTGAATGCATGGCGCGGTATAGGTGGACGGCGCATACGTCATGGCGTAGGCGCTGTTGCATAGAGACGTCTTGACGCCCTGCAGATGGATGTTGTCCTTCACGGCAATGCGCAGGCCAGCGAGCGGTAAAATCTCCGATTTGCTGGTCCGCAGCCGCGATGGGACTGGAATCTCTGTGTCACCAATATGAGAGCATAAACTTAGCTCATTGAAGCCTCTACAGAAGTACGTCAGCACTGCACCGCGTACTGCCTCGCCATACTCACTGTCGTTGATCCGGTTCAGTGGCCATGATGAACGTTCGTTGATGATCACGATGGAGCCTCCATACTTGACGAAAAGCCTGCTCGTCCAAGATGTACGGTCCTTGTCGAAGTGTGATCCCACTGGTGCTGGGGTCCATAAAGAAGACTTGCTCAGTGCCGTGGAGTTTCAAGAAGTCTTGAGCGTCTTCATCGAAGGTGACTTCATGTTCTTCGGCGCCCTGGAATACTATCACTTGCAGAAACTCGTGTCGAAAAACGTCATCGTTGCTGCAAGAAGGTAGAATCTCCTCAAGCCATTCCTTTGAAACACATCTCGGAGCGGCCTCCTGGAGGTTAAAGACCATTGCCAGGCCATTGATTTGAACTTTGGAGAAGATTTTGTCCTGGCCTCAACTGTGAGCGATTTCCATGTAACAGATTGTAGTGACTGACTTCGCTCGAGTAGTGTATGATGTATTTCTCGTTGCCCAAGGTGAAGGTTCGATCCCGGTCGATGGAAACCCTGCTTTCGATTGAGATGGGATCAACTCCCGTGTCCTGATCATCCGCAATCCATTCTGAAATTTGCCGATCCAGTACGGAGTCCGTCATGTATGAGCTCGGTTGTTTGGCCGTCAGGTGTGCGAAGTCGTCATAAGCCAAGGCAGAGGTCATGCTGTCGATCCAATCAGGCGAAGAGGCGAGTGATGCATGAACTTCATTCCAGTGGTATCACGACTATCGCCGACCATAAGTATTTCGTCTTGGTCGACATGAATAGCTACAGCATTGATCAAGCTGTGCAAGTGTATAGTGCTTTTCGACCGTTACAGGTGCATGATGCTTGTACCGATACAGGCTCAATGTTTAAAAGAAGAACCTCAGTGACTCCGCCCCCGAACGGCCCGTGTTGATCTCGATGAGCGCATCTCTAATATCAGAGCAACCCCGGCACCTGTCAAAGACATTGCTTCTCAATCTTGGCGGGACCGCCTCGACTGATTGGGTAGTGCGCCGGGCTACCATGGCCGCAACGTGCAAGGCCGTCTCCACGGGCGATCCGCGGCTGCGCATACAATCAGATGTCTACCGTATATTATACGAGATGAAACGCGTCTGATGCGCAGACACTAGGTGTTCTGTAGACGCCGGCCGGGCGTTCGTACTGTCGAACAGAGGCAGATCAAGGAGGGTGGCCCAAAAAGATGTCAACTGTAACGTGCAGGCTTGCCAGAGCCACCGCCCATTGGATGGCGCTAGAACGCCCGGGCCGTCAATGAATAATAAGCTAAAATCACCTCTTTCGCATGGTGTTTAATAATTTCCTACAACGGTCGACTGTTTTCCAACATTCACTTGACCTTGTAAGGACGAGCTAAGCCCTGTCAGTCCGTTCACTGCAAGGACTCACCCTCTGGCAGGCTACTGCGCCACAGCCTTTCACTCGTTCGGCGATTTCTCCGAGGCCTCTCTCGAAGCCGGATCCGACTCAACGGGGCGTTTTCCCAGTCTGAGTGCCGAGTGCAAAGCCATCTTATCCGGCAGACACCTGGCAAACCCGGCAATCGTGTGGTTCATCTATACTGGAAACTCTGTCGGTACGAGAGATCGAACACCATGGCTGACGCGTCGTTACGCAACACAAAGGCCATCCATGGTGAGCACACCCGCAGCGTTCATGCACGACATGCGAACCCATCCTGACGGTGCTCACTAGCCAGGATTACCAAGATACGTAAAGAACTGATCTTGCGATTTGAAGACATCGTGGCAGCCACCGTGGTGGGTCACCGGTGCGATCTCAAAGCATACGGTCATGAGCGCTCACATTCGCAGACTTCCTCCAGCGACGACACCAGCAGCGACAATACAGACCGAGCATCGACTGCAATCGCCCAGCATCAATTGCAGGTCTCCACAGCAGGGCTGGTAAGGCTGAACGTAGCTCAAACAGATGGAGTAGCCCACTAATACCCCGTTGGCGGCATGTAGATCAAGGCGGCTGAGGCACTTCAGACCCTCATCAGACAACTCCAAGAGATCTGGTTGTTTGGACAGCTCGAGACACTGGGCGACACCGAGCTTCAGCAGAGCTCGGACGACACCGCCAGAGCTGTGGCGCGCATCGTAGAAGAACTATTGAAAAGCCAGAATAACGGCCTGGCAGCAGCAACCTGATCGCCGCAGCATCAGCCTCACATCCTGTGAGGGTGGCCGAGACACCACACTTGCTCTCCGGCAACTACGACGCTTGACGATACATGGCGCTGATGACTATCGCCGGAGGACCGTTTTTCCTTGGACACGGTGCCTCGAATCCTGGCAGCCGAAGCCGCGCACGGGGCACCTAGGCACCCAATTGGGCAAGCAAATTACGACTTCCTTACGTCCAAACCGCCGGACACTGAAAATAACCACTTATTAATCTCTTTCCTTCTACGTACCATCCCATCGGTTTGATGCCTAAGGAGATGGCCCGTCGATGATGACAAGCTCGTGGGCAAGACTCCTTCACAGCCTTGCGCCTCCTCCATACGCGCCAAGCCGGCATATTTCATCGACTTGAGCTATCGTGGATAGCGCGGCTCCGATTGAGTTCTGATAGCCTGCGCCGGCATGGCCGTAAGAGTGAACCACAGTCCGACCTGCCACACGTTGCCGATCAGTCCGAGGCCCTCCACGCCGAGCTGGCCGCAAGCCGCATTGGGCGCTGATGACTTCGAATGTACCACCTGGAGCTGTGAGCAATTCCGGTACCATGTAGCTAGCATTCTCCAAGATCCGCTGGGTGACAGCATCATCTGGCGCAAAGCGCCACACATTAACCTCTTTTGTTCCTCCAAGGATGGTAGTGCCGGACCCTGGGCGCGGAATGCAATACGACAGATCACTGCCAGCACTGGAAGGGTAAAAGGTTCGCAAGGCGCGAGCCTCGCCCTTGACAAGTACCGTCTGGCCACAAACTGGATACACAGCTTTGTCGCCGCACAGCTTCAAGGCACCTAGGCCCGTCGCGTTGACGAAACAATCGACGGTGCCCCTGTCGATCACTTTGCAGATGCCTTCGGCGGTGATCAGCGCCTTCTCTAGGCCCCCGTCGGTCGGTAATCTCGATTTGAACAACAACACTCCATTCGCTACAGCCAGGTCCCGCAAGTACCAGAGGTATTGCGGGGCATCGAGCGCTATGGCACGACAGACAGCACCTTCGGTAATTGGCGGACGGTCAGATGGCATGCGGCGGTTGATCGAACGGATAGGCTCGGAGAAGGTCGATAGCTGCTGGAAGCCCTTGACGTAAGGCGCCCACCAGAGAGTCTCTGCCGGAGTTGCCTCCCAGAGATGGTAAGACTCCAGCATCTAAAAGTATCGCATGATCAGCCGTTGTATGTCAAGCAGCCTCGGTGGCTTCAATGTGGCTTGCCTTGACCCCAGATTTGGGCAGACGTGGCTCCTCGTCCTCACGTCGAGCTAGCTCGCACCAGAAGTCGTATGTTTGCAGGTCCCAGTCGCAGAGCTGGGGTTCGTGCTCCGAGGCATGCGTCCGCCAATGCGCACCGGCCCATGGTGAGGTGTACTCCGGGTCGGCATCTCCAGGGACATGCGCGGCGATGACCGTTACACGATACCCGCTCTTCGCAAGCTCCACCGCGGTGGTGAGGCCGATGACCCCGGCCCTGGAGACACACATTCATCAGCACTGCCGAAAAACGTTTCCTTGGTGTAAGGCAACCGCGGCGCACCCGAGAATAACAACATGCCGCGGCTCCGCCATGCTTGTAGGTTATCTGACACAGGATAAAGAATGGCAAACGGCTCCCAACGGCTGGTCACTATATCTGAATAAAAATACTTGGAGTGTAATTTTCCGTCACCGTCCCAGCGGCTCGGAACAGAAGAGCAGCTCAGCCACGCTGCAGAATTCCACCATTCCTGATTCGGACATGGCCAAGCTTTCTCTGGCATGGTGGCCCATTCGCGCAATGACGACGTACTCACCAAACGGGAATATCGGGTGGAGATGAAGAATAGTCAACAATGGGCAGTATTCATGGCGCTCATGGCGCATAATGCCGGTGACTACGGGGTATCTCAAAAGGACAGGTCATCAAGTCGTATCTGTTACAAAAGCCGCCCACATGCAAACATTAGACCTTCATCAAAAGCACCGCTTCCAGCATCACACATCCGAATCGCTGCTCGTTTTTGCAGCCGACAGCGCCAATATCGCTTTGCTTACTTCTTCGTCTGCAACCCGCTGCCATTTCTCGCGTTCTGCTTGATCGGCCAATGCAGACGCATCCACCACCATGCCGTACAGCTTTCGGGAAACATCTTTGTTAATGTCCGTGTATTCGTCTTTGGTGATCTCTTTATTCTGGTATCGCGACCCCAGCGCATGCTTAACCATTCGCTGCATCTCTTGCTTTGCCGAGTACGATAAGGTACGCGAAGGAGATGCAGATGAGGCACGATCTCGGGGGGCGGTTTCGCGTTGTTCGCGTTCCCGATCTCGTTCAATCTCGTTCAGAGGGTCCTCGTTATCAACGCGAACGTCCCTTGCACGACGGTGGCGACCTCGGTGATGTAGCTCGGTGCGATTATTATTGGGGATGCTAGTTGGTGAGAAGGGCGAGAATGTTGCTGAAATGGGGGAAAGCGCAGGCATAATGGTCGACGATAGCGGGGGTGAAGATGGTCGGTTTGGGGGAGGCGTGGCAGCTCGCGGAGTCCCGGGCTCGGATGATGACGGAGACCGCACAGGCGAGGAGTTATGGGGCGAAAACGGTCCCAGAACATGCTCCGAGGCTGTAGGCGAAGCCGCTGACATTGGTTTGCTTTCCACCTCACGCAAGAGCGAAGACAGGAAAGTCGGCTCATCAGCTGCCCTCCGCGCAGCAGCTGCGGATGATTCTGCTTGTTCAGAAAAGGCCGTTGGTCGCCTTAGACGTGGTCGTTTCAGAATGGGTTGGTGTGATGCCGATGCCGTCGCCCCCGGTTCTCGGGGGGAGGCAGGAGAGTCGGTTGCCTTCCGCTTGCGTCGGCGGACGGATGGGGGAGCTTCCTGAGATTCGCGCGCTTTATCGAAAGCATTCCACGCGCGTAGTTCTTCCTGCGACCCTGGCTCTGGCTGGGTTTGCGGGGCGGGGTTCAAGCGCGCAATGTCTCGTAACCGGTTTGTGGCGCTATGTCGGTTGGCGACTTCGAAACGTCGCTGCCACCGCCTGAATTCACGGCGTTGCTCTTCGGTTCGTTGATCAACAGGCTCCTCATCGAATGGAAAGTCAAGATCAAGATCAATTTGGCGAGAGACTTCTTGCCAAACACGTGCCCACGTTGCATCATTCTGCACACGGCGGGGTCCTGCGGTAGCCCGGGCCCGGCGACGGCGTTGACCAGGCTGCCTTCGGAGAGCAGATGCCATGCCGGGGAGATTCGTGTCGTTCTCCAGGTCGACGAGGCAGGTTTCACAATACCAGATGTCCGGCGCGTCGTCAAACCCCGCACAAAAGTTGTGAACCAAGCGATTGCAACCGTCACAATACATCACGCCGTGCCCATCGCTGGCTGTGCCGCACACGACACAGGGATCCCAGGTCTCGACGGCAAACAGCTCATCTTCAACAACCATGTTTGGGTCAATTTCTGCTTCCTGGACCTTATCTTGAACGGCATAACTGTCGATGACAGGTCCACCGACCACATGACTGAGCTGAACTTCGTTGAACACGGTACGGCATATAGGACAACTGTTGGCGCGTTCTACCCATGGCTTCAAACAGGCGTTGTGTAGGTCGTGTTTGCAGGGCAGTAAGTGGGCGATCGCCTCCTCGTCGGTTTGAATGCTACTAGAGCGAGTTAGTAACCGAACAGACTGCATGCATACTGAAGGCCTCCAGCTGTCTGAGCAACATGCTGCGACACCAGGGATGACCTCACCTTCCATGCTGATGCGGCGAGCCTTCAGAATTGAGAGTATTCAAGCCGGTCAAGAAGGAAGATCGCCACCAAGATAGGCGCGGAGCAGTACGCCGTAAGGCCTCCAGTATGGACTCATTTCCGTGCAATTGGGAGCTCAAAAAGCTTGAGAGTGTGATCAACGACGTACCATTTCTTGTTGCGTCCCTCGGCTGCCGCGGCGGGTACTTCCGGAGGGGGATCTTCGGAAGCTGAGACGCGAAGGTCACCGAGGCAAACGATACATGTGTCCGCCATGTGCCGGGAAGGTAGAAGTGGACTTGAACGACGGGGATTGCGAAGTCAACATGGATCTCTGTTATCGTATCGCGAAGTGTGGGATGCGGAGTGAAGTGTGCTTTGAGGCGCTGGACTATTTGTAGGGTCCGCTTCGGTCATGCGGTCTGTGCGCCACACGTGAAGTTCATCACGTGTCGTGGAGAACAGCCATCCCAGTGGGAAGAGCTTGCGTATAACGATTGGTTCTTTTATCCTCCATGTCCAGTCATAGATTGAGCTCAGTCGTCTGGAGCCCAGTGCAACAAGACGTGTTGCGGTGCTTAGGAGACCGAATGCATTGGCGGCGTGAGCGAAAAATTCTTCTCGACATATTTCGCCTGCAAGACGCAGTGTTATCAATTTGTTTCACAGGCTGTTCACGTACCATGACAGCATATCATCACGCATGGAGTATTCATCCATAAGACACTTTGGTTCTGCCGCCGGTCGTTGCGCGGGGTGGTTTGAACTTTCAATTCATTCAGATCGCTAGCAAACCGACTCTCACTTCATATCTGTAGTAAGAGACCATGAAAACTCCGGGGTTCCCTCCCAATGCTCGTCAAAATTCCCGACTAAACCTCAGCAATCTCGCGCAGTCGTCGGATGGTTGACCGGGTGGCAACGGCGGCCGGAGTCCTGAGGGCGGAAGTGTGAGTGATAGATCCCAGGGCAGCTTGGCAGCCGGGTGCAACTTACGACAGAGTGTATGCACCACCAGCGACAGTCTTTCCACACGACTTGCAGTCCCAGATGCCAACAGCCTGGCGCTTGACGGTGACCTTGCCGCAGAACGAGCAGGTGTAGCGGGCGTGCTGCGAGATTTCGATCTTCTTGACCTGCTTACGGAGGGAGGCACCGTAACTATTCAACACAATCAGCATATATCCAGGCTCAACCTATTGACCGCCAATGCTCCAAAGCCGAAAGCCGAAAGATCCTTTTGCGTCCGATGCCAGACTTCCATCTCTTCAAAGGCTGATTCGAGCTCCTTCAATTGACCGTCTTCGTGGGCTGTGCATACCGAGTACCGTATTTACCGGTGATTCCGACCTTCTTCGTGCGCTTCGTCATTTTGGCGGTATTGTGTGGTGACGAGATGTGTTTCTGGTGATTTCAATTCCAAAGCAAGTGTGCCCCAAAATGAGGTTTACCTCGTGTGTGCAAACTTCTGGCGCATCTTGGCAGCGGCTACACCCGCCTCGCGAAATCCCACCACCACACCTGGATAGGCTTCCATTATGTAAGCTCGGTCAGGTTGACCCGACACGCCCGACCATCGCATTGTTATAGAAACTACATACGTGCACCACGTCCTGCACGTCGATGTAATTTACTTTTCCATTCATCGTGTATGCATACAATAGCCCGTGGTTAGAATCGTTCTCACGCTCTCTGACATTGCTGAAATGCAATTCTCGAGCACCCACGATGGCACGGTCTTGCCGCCGCAGACCTGGTAGTCTAATCCGCGTATGACCCGTTAGATTATTCTGGCCACCGCAGAGATCATTGCCTACATTGAGGTCATGGTTCATGACTACGTAATGGATCCGCTCGATCTACATAGCCAGGTACACGAAATGGTCTCGTTGCGGGCCCTGGCGCGACAGGCTGGCAATCCCAGAGCAGTTGGTGCGGAGCAACCCCAACAGCATCAGGTTATAGACATAAGAGTGGTCGTTCCAAAATGCAACTCCGGTGATCTTACTCACCATAAATAGCCTACCTCGTCCTGGCCTTATTTGAACACTGACATTTGTTAAGTTTATTGTGTTATCTAAGTTTATGTAGCGGTGAAAGCTGCGCATATTTACGACACTCACTGGCTTCCGAATGCCATTTCCTTTCCTAATAAAATCTACATCTCCCAGTCGCCAGAAGGCCAGTATAGCGACGCCTGTAAATATTTGTTGGATGTTACAGTCTAACACAAGGAAAATGTTCTGGTATACCAAACGCATCATGCCCAAACAGACAATACACCAATGTTTACAGGACGAATGAAGGGCGTGCAGGGATAACCCTAAAGGATAACCCTAAGATTGCACAGAATCGCCAATCACATGCATCCATCTGTTCGGTTGCTGTGGGTGCTGAGCTCAGCGGTGACACCTGCAGCCGTCATGACACGGCTAGACTGACAGCTCGGCGCCCGGGCCGAATCTAGAATATGGCCCGTCCAATGCTGCTATATTCTCGAAGCCTTCGTCAGGAGCAGTTTACAACTCGTTGACCCCCGCTCCTCCACCAAAATTGCTGGAAGTAAGGACAAGATGCCTCAATCGAAGCGTCAGTACGAATGCATCGTCTTTGGCGCAACTGGCTACACAGGTAAATACACTGCGGAGCACATCGCCAAGAACTTCCCGACGGACTTCCAATGGGCGCTCGCGGGCCGATCTCAAAGTAAGCTCAAGGCCTTTGCTGCCGAGCTGAAAGAACAATTCCCAGATCGCACCCAGCCCGCCATTGAAGTTGCGCAGCTCAAGAAAGCCGACCTCACTGCTTTGGCCCAAAAGACCCAGGTCCTCATCACGACAGTTGGCCCCTTCCATGCCTACGGCACGGCAGCTGTCGCTGCGTGCGCGGAGACCGGCACACACTACCTCGACTGCACGGGTGAGGTGCCGTGGGTGTACGACATGGTCAAGCAATACGACGCCACCGCGAAGCGCACCGGTGCGATCATGATCCCGCAGTGCGGTGTCGAGAGCGCGCCGCCGGATCTTACGGCGTGGATGCTGGTGACGAGCGTGCGCGAGGCGTTGAAGGTCGGCACGCGCGAGCTAGTCATCTCGCTGCACGAGCTCAAGTCGGCCGCGAGCGGAGGCACATTGGCGACGGTGCTCACGCTCTTCGACACGTACAACGTCTTCCAGGTGCTGCGCGCGATGCGGCCGTTCTCGCTCGCCACGGTGCCCGGTCCGAAGGCTGTTCGGGGGCCGACCCTCTGGGAGCGCCTGACGGGCCTGCGTACGGATCCGGATCTGGGACTGCTGACCGACAGTATTTCTGGCACGACGGATGCGCCGATCGTCAATCGCTCGTGGTCGCTGTACCAGGGCGGGAAGCACTATGGGCCGAAGTTTCAATTCAGCCCATACATGACGGCCAAGAACACTGTCCAGGGTTTCATCGTCCATCTGGCGCTGACCTTCGGCATTTCCCTCCTGATCTTCCCGCCATTTCGCTGGCTCCTGAAGAGATTTGTGTATCAGCCGGGCGATGGCCCCACCAAGGAGTATGTTCGCTGCGACTGATGCATCTTACGGTCGATACTGACCGACATGACACAGACAAACCAAACGCGACCGCTGCGAATGGCGCGCCATCGCCAACGCCGACGTGTCAGACCCGAACGACCCCAAGCGCGCCATGGGTCGCATGCGATGGGAGGGTAGCATGTACGACCTGACGGGCGTCTTCCTCGCCGAGGCGGCGATCACGCTGTCGCGCGACAAGACTCTGGCGCACGAGCTGGGTGGTGGCATGGTCACGCCGGCCACCCTGGGCTCTCCCTATCTCGAACGACTGAACAAGGTCGGCCTCAAGACGGAGGTGAAGATCCTGCCGTGAGGGTTGTGAGGCGTTTGTGAGGTAATTTTGGAAGTAAGCCATGGTTGTGTCGGTGTGTGTGGTGACACGAAGAGAAAACAAGGAATGCAGGTATGGACGTTTGCAGCATGCTCATGCCACTATACATACCCTGCTTACTACTTGCAACTCCGTTTGCGTGATGCCGCGACACAAACACAACGCAAACATGCGCTCTTGGGATGTATATAATTGTGATGCTCCTCTCTGTACTTCCAACAATGGCTATATCAGCTTTGGAAAGTGACGGGTGATCATGTGCATTGAGCGACTTTTCGAACATCGCTGCGGCCATGCGACTGCCGAGTACTACAACTCTCATTGCCACTGCGGACTACTCGTGGGGCCTTGCGTCGCGGAAAGCAGGGATTACTGCTCGCGCGCATGTCATGCTGCCATCAGCAGAAGAAGCATAACCCCAGCTGTGCCGAGCTCATCGCAAAACTCGTCTCTGACGAAGATGCGCTGGATGCGACGGTCTTTGAGCATCTCGAAGGTCGTCAATCTTCGCCATGATATGGGGTCAACATCTCACGTCAGCTCGCGGCTTGCTTCACATCGCGACAATAACGGGATCAGACACAGCTGGGGCGCTGATTCATCGGGCCAGTAAAGTGAAGTCAGCTTGCGGCGACCCACCTGCAGGCACTTCGACTTGCCAAGCGCATTGGCAACACAACAGCTGCACCCAGGTGGCACGGTAGTGAATCGCCCTGCTATCATTGCGACGCCAATGCTAAACCGCAACTGAAGATGCCAGTCTATCGAAATCCGGCAGAGGGTTTGACGGCTGCACCAGCGCAGACCGACTCGACAGCGTTGCATGCATGCGATGCATGCAGACAGCATCCCATCACATTCCTGCAGGTCTGCCGGACATGCGAGAGTTTGGAGCATGTCTTACAGGACCCATGTTGCAAGCAAAGACAATGTACCAGCCAGACTGTCGGGTATGATATAGCAGGGATCGCCATTCAAGAGATATTACCTTATCCCCGGGTCATGGGATCGACCATTGTTCGCTTCCGGCAGTCGATGTGGAAAGGCGATGGTTCAGATCAAGCGGGCTGCGAGTCGCCAGTCCAATGGCAAACCATTCCCCACAAAGTTGCGCCAACGAGCTCGTGTGCGTCGACCGCACCCCACTAAAAGTTAGCCATGCGTTCCCGGCAATGTCTCCGTCGACGTCTTCTACCGAAGTACGATGCGTTGTACACAGTACCCTGGCTTGCCGCGATGCATGCATGGTGACTAGAGCCCATCGAGTCGCCCACGGCACCGCCTCAGCAGCGCGCGCCGCTCGGCACATGGCTCGTTCGGTTAGACAGCTATGGAGCTCGCGACTGCGGCTCGACGAGCCTTCGGCGATGCTGACATGAAGGTCACCATGGACGGATGGTTGATCTCTGATCGTCTTGGATCTATTTCCTTTCCTTTCCCTCGATCTGTCGTCCTCGCCGTAGGTCCCGTTCACAATGCCATTCCTAGCCAAAGAAAAAGTTCCTCTTTCAACCAAGGACATTCTGTCGTGGATTTACGATGATTTGAGCTACGACGAGAATAAGCCGATCTATGTCGACGCCCTTGAGCCCAGCCGGTACTACTCTGCCAAAACCGCGCGGGTGCTGATCCGCAAACTCGCTGCCGGGTCCCGAAAAATCGGCGTACGACAGGGCGACTGTGTTTGTCTGCACAGCTTCAATGATATCTGCTACCCTCTCTTTGCCCTAGGCTTGATTGCCGCGGGCGGAGTCTTCGCGGGAACGAATCCAGCATACACGCCGCATGAGCTCGCACACACGCTCAAGACTGCCCGAGTCAAGTTTGTGTTGACACAACCGGAATTGTTGAAGAATGTACTTGAGGCGACTCGGGCGAACCAGATCCCGGATAAGCGAGTCGTGATCTTCAATCCGAAGGGCGAAAAGGCTCCGAACGGCTTCCTGGAATGGAAGGACCTGCTGGCACACGGAGAGACGGATTGGGTCCGGTTCGATAGCTACGAGAAGGCCTACAACACCGGCGCTGCCCGCCTGTTCTCTTCTGGCACTACGGGTCTGCCAAAGGTAAGTCAACACTCGAATCTGCGAAAGCGAGCCAGATTCGCGCGATCGTGACTTTGATCTGATTCGTCTATGGTTCAGGCTGCGGAGCTCTCCCACTACAACCTCACCGCGCAGCAAACGCTCGTCTACGAGACCAATCCTCGGCCCTGGGAAGCGAAGCGTGTGATCGCGTTGCCCTTGTTCCACGCCGCCATGGCACCCGGTGCCTTCTGCGGACCTCTGCGCACCGGCGAGCCCGCATATATTCTGCCACGCTTCGACCTGGAACAATGGTTGCTGGCGCATGAGAAGTACAGAATTACGGATCTTGGCGCAGTACCGCCCATTGTCGTGATGGTGGTGAACAGCCCATTGGCAGAAAAATACAGTCTGAAGTCCGCGCGCATCGGTCAGTGCGGCGCGGCCCCCTTGGATGCGAAGCTGCAGGCTCGCCTCCAGCGGCTCATGGGCGAAGACTGCCCCTTCACGCAGGTCTGGGGCATGACGGAGACGAGTTGTATTGCGATGCGACATCCCTGGCCGAATAACGATACCACGGGCAGTATCGGCGTGCCGATTCCAAACCTGGACATCAAGCTGGTGGACGATGCGGGAAAGGATATCACGGGCTATGATGTCCGGGGCGAGATCTGTGTGCGCGGGCCGACGGTGATTCGGGGATACTTTGAGAATCCAGAGGCGAATGCGCGCGATTGGGACAAGGACAACTTCTTCCACACTGGCGATATCGGGTATATTGATGGCAAGACCGGGTTGTACTACATTGTCGATCGTAAGAAGGTGAGTTGGACCCCCTTGAACCCGCTGGATTGAGTTGTCACGATCGATTGCCAACAAAATCAACGATAGGAACTCATCAAAGTCCGCGGCTTCCAGGTCGCGCCCCCGGAAGTCGAAGGTGTGCTGCTTGAGCATCCGGAAATCGTCGATGCCGCCGTCATTGGTGTGCCGGATCCAGTACGTGAAGGCGACGAGCTGCCTCGCGCGTACCTCGTCAGACGGACGGCTGGCGGGGCGCCCAGCACAGATGAAGTCAACCAATGGGTGACATCGAAATTGGCGTCTTACAAGCGCCTGGAAGGTGGAATCGTCTTTATCGAAGCAGTTCCGAAGAATGCGTCTGGCAAGATCCTGAAAAAGGAGCTTCGGGAACGGGCGAAGGCGGAAATGTTGAAGGAGAAGAGGAAACAGGGTGCAAAGCTGTGATCTGCAGATCCGTTGCTCAAGTCCTGTCAGTGTCTATCGAAGTATGGCGGAAACGTTCTCCACAGCCACCACCGCGGATGGGCGTGACCGTCACCAATGAGCAAGATCTCGGCCGAAGCATTGCGTCCATTACATCTGGTGTGATTCATGTGAGTCTGCAGACCGCAACAACATACTTCGGGAATGAAACAGACTGTATTAATGCCGCAAAAGTATATACACCAACACATTACCACCGATATCTCAGGAAAAAGCCTTGTGATAAAAGCCAGGTCTGCGGTCCAACACAGCGAGTATAGTCGATCGGCATAGATGGGAAGAATAGTGGTATCGTAGTTCTGCCGCAACCAAGTTTGGACGTGCCGCGCGCTCCAAACGCCAATGAAAATGCAACATCAGATGCCTTCGGTAGGCCGGTGCAAATTTGTACTGCAAGTCGTCATGCCACTCTGCAGGCCTCTAGCACGCACACCCTTGGTCGTTCTCCCCAATATTGATTGGGATAGTCTCTGGGAAGTCGGGGTTGAAGTCTTGAGATTCTTCCTGCGCAAGGGCATTCCGGGCAATGACTATGAATCGAATGGTTAGTGGTGTGTTCACCTCCACTCGCTGTTGGTATCTCATCGTGGCTCACCCTCAAATGCCTGTTCTACATTCACGGCCTCTTTTGCGCTGGTCTCGAAGTACGGGATGCCGCCCTTGGCCTGGCAAAAGGCCATGGCGCGCTTCGAGCTGATTGTCCGTTTGCTCTCCTCCACATCGACTTTGTTGCCGAGGACGACAAAGGGAAAGCTCTCCGGGTCCATCGGGCTGGCCTGGATCAGGAACTCGTCGCGCCAGGAGTCGAGCGTATCGAAGGACTTCGAGTTGTTCACATCGTAGACCAGCACGCAGCAGTCGGCGCCGCGGTAGAATGCAACACCGAGCGATTGGAAGCGTTCCTGACCGGCCGTGTCCCAGAGCTGCATGGTCACCAGCCGGTCATCGACCAGTACCTCTTTCGTCAGGAAATCAGCACCAATGGTCGCCTTGTATGAGGCGCTGAACTTCTTGTTGACCTGCAGGAATAGCACGAGTCAGTGGGCGATCAGCACGATGACCTCGATCCGTGCGTCGACCTACATATTGGTTCATCAAGCTCGTCTTGCCGACACCACTGTCTCCGAGGATAATAACCTGCGCCCAATCAGTCTCCACAGGCGCTGAATCGCATGCTCTTCCCGTCCTACCTTCAACAAAATCTTCTTCCGGGATGCCATGGCGAAAGTCGTGTGCGCTAGGACGGACGGGGATGTCAAGGGTGACTGTTTGCTTCGTTCTGCGGGCTGCGGTATTTGTCGGAGGACTGTCCCACTGGCTGCGGGAGTGGTTGTCGAGTCACCCTCCGAGACCTCTGAACGCGAACAACGAGTGACAGCTGTGAGGAGACGCGACGGTCAGGCGGCTACGGAATCTGAACGTGACTGCGTGCCTGGTGACTTTGGTGGTAGCTGAGACAGTGTGTGCTGTGGGCGTTATCGCGCGGCAGGTCGGAGCTGTGGCTGGTGAAGCTCATGTGACGGCAATCACGATTCACGCTGCCTTAGGTAATACAGCTTGGGCGCTCCCAAGCGCGTCACACCTCTCCGTCCACGCCCGGACCGTCTCGCGTCGTAGCGATGAACGCATTGCCGCCACCGCGATATGCACCCTGAGTATTGACATCGAGGACATGGCCACACCATACACAGTGACTTCGCACGAACGGAATGAGACGTACTCGGTTGTCAAGAGGAGTCATCCATGAGAATGATTGCATGATGTCACAATCATAACTGGCGGCGCATTCGCTGATGTGTATGGCGCATGCAGGGAGTTTACTATGCCTGGCCTGCAGGATGGTCATCGTGATTATGTTCGAGCGAGGATGGTGAGGGCGCAGTGAAATCATCTTCTACATCTATTTTATTTCCAAAAGTGTAAGAGAATGCTCCGAATTGCTATAGCTCGCTTAAACACAAAGGCGCGAATGAATGTGCGCAGTTCCAGTATAAAACAAATGGCGTAATCGCCTTCGCCGATTTCTCCTCCTCTATCCCATCGATAATTTCAAATGTGGGTATCACGAAACATCATCCATCGTCGTCGCCTAGTTGAAGAGGCGCAGGTAGGTCGTGTAGTTCTTGTCAACGTTCTCCGGGCGGATCTCAATACGCTCAGCGCAAGTGCCGAACAGCTTGTCCCAAAGACGGGTCTGCTTGCCGTAGTTGGCGCTGTTCTTCCAACCCTTGCGGTGGTGGAGATCGTGATCCTCGATGACAAGCTGGGCATCGAAAAGCTCGAGGAACCAGCCGAGAGTCGAGGGCGGGTTGGCAAAGACACGGAGACCGCTGTGGCCGACGAGCTCAGTGAAGACGATGTATTGGTGGCACAACCACCAATCGTAGAAGCCCATGGGGAGACCCATCAAGCGCATAGTACCCCAGGTCATCAATGGAACACCAATAACGTCGAAGAACTCCTGCTCGGAGTCGGCGTAGAGAGTAAGGAGCGGGTTGGGGTGCTTGGTCAGGTGGTGGGTGCGGTGGTACTTCCACAGAGCGTCGGTCTCGTGCATGATGCGGTGGTACCAGTAGAAATAGAAGTCGAGGATAATGCCGTAAAGGCCGACCTCAAGAACGACCCAGGGAGACATGGAAAGAGGACCCTCGTTGCGCTTGTAGGTGAGCAGCAGAGCAGCACCCGGGCGAATGAGCGAGGTCATCTGCAGCGAGAAGAAGACCTTGTGAACAGCGTGGTCGGGAATTTGGTCTCGGTCGTGAACCTCGCCATCCAGGAAACCATGCTTGTGGCCGTACGCGCGAATCATGCGGAATTCGGCGATGGCGTTGACCTTGTAGACCATGGAGTAGAAGAAGAACGTGAAGTAGGGACTCCAGTACTGGCCGGTGTACCAGATGTATGCTTGCTCAATGACCATGGGCCACATTGCGTAGAAGCAGACCCAGAGGTGAGTATTCCATTGGGGAATGTAGGGCACCTTGTCCGTCTTCTTCGCGACGTGGACGGGTTGATCGATGTTGGTCGGGTGCATCGAGAGCAGCTCAAAGATCCAGTGGTACAATCCCCAAGTGCTCTTGTCAGCAGTCCGCCAAGTGGACTTCATGCTGTCCTTGGGATTCCGTTCGACACCCATGATTGCGGTGTTGATCCTTGATGATCAGTCCTGTGTGAAAGATTGATGAACACAAATCGCTGAACAAAAACCACATTCACCAACGAGAACATGTAAACATATATATTTATCTAGCATAGCGTATGTGGCAACTGACTTTTGCGTGCGGGCACACCATAACCGCGCACCTACAAGAACTTCCGAGCTGAGCGAGAAGATGCGGAGTGATGGGTGTGGATTGCGAAAGCGAGAACGAAGTCGCCGCGTGACAGCCAATCAGACGCCTCAGATTTGCGCTGCCTGTTGCGGCATCGAGGTGGGTGAAATCGTAGCGCAATTTCCCACTCCACAGCCACCCTTGGAATTCTCGGCCATGTCGGCATGGGCGCATTACAGGTGTTTTGGGTTGCCTTCGCGCCAACTTTGGCAGCGCAAGCATCGCGACAAGGTGGGGATGTGTCATCACGTGATGAGATTTCTGCACGAGAACTTTCGGTCCGAGGCGATCGTTTTCGATGCCAGACGGTCGCCGAAATTCCATCCCAACCAGCGGGGTGAGCGTTGATTGATTACCAGAAGCCGTCCGTGGCAGTCGTGGCCCATGGTTTGTTCCATAATCACCGCGGTTCGTGTGCATGCATTTTTCACCCGCAGCGCCCAAGCAGATCCTTGTCGTTCACTTGCGGGTGTTGATTGATGGAGGTTCGTTTTGAACACCCCGCTACAGACGATATCTGAGTTGACCCTGGTGTCTGCCAAGAGCGAATACCGAGGTACCTGAAGGATGAGCCCCAGTCCTGATCCAGGAGCCACATGACGTCAATTGTCAGAGGAGCAATTTGCAGCCTCAACCCGCTGTTGGTGGCTTCCATGAAGCAAGCTACTTTCGCACACGCTGAACTGTATCTGATGTATATGCCACACGACACCATCTCGATGAAGGGAACTCCTGGGGTACGGGGTGCGTGCGCAGCTCATCCCTGGCGGATATGACCGTTGACCCTCTCTCTGGGTCGACGTCCTCAGGGCGCAAAGCACGAGAGCGCAAAGCACTGACGTAGACACTTGTTGACAAGACACACGACAAAGCGCCCAGTATAGCCCGGCTTGGTTGCATATCCCGATGTTTATTGTATCGCTGTTGAATTATACCTGCAGCCTGTGCCGAGTCTTGTCTATAAGCATCGAATTCATGAGGTCAGGATCGCGAGGCTTGGGGCTTGTGTGCTGCTCCTTGGCACTGTCGCGGCAAGGCACCGTCACGGCAAAATGAGCGATGCGCAACTCATTGACCGTGTCTTGGGTTCGTGAACGAAGGCACGTCGCCGAATGAGACGGCTTCTTGGCCGTCGAGCCGTCTCTGCCTGTCACGAAAGCCTTTGAGGGGTCAGATGAGTTACAGTACGTTTCGTGCACTCGAATCATATGAAAACCACATGATCACGGCCGATCCGTGCAGACAATGCATTGCGAACTAGATCGCCGTCACGACAACCAGCACGTGGCAAGGCCGGTGAGCGCCTAGATTTCATGTGGTTGTAGCAGGTCGATCAACACAGCTTGCCCTGCCCACCCACCGATCGACGAGTTGATAGACCTCCAAATGACATCTGGTTGTTCCATAGATCTGAAGATTATCGTGTGACTTTTGTAAGGGTTCGCCGTCGAAGCCATTGTGGGGCCTATGAAGTCCAGAGTGGATCGATCTGGGGATTCCACACGTCGTTCAGACAGGCTTTGCTACCTTTCTCAACTCCTTGAGCCCAGTCGTGGGATCCTGGAATTCCCTCCACGAGATTGGATACATCTGGTTTCCCCATTGGCTTGTTGCCATGATCACGCCGAGTTCGTTCTTGGCCGTGCTCAGGTAGTAGCTTCGCTCGTCGCCGAGACTGATGACCACGGCGCGGACCACGTCACCGACACGAAAGCTCTCCGACACCTTCACTTTCTCGATCTCCGTTGCGCGGATGTCTTGCTGCCGGATCAGGCCAGGAAGTGTGTCGCGGCAGAGATGCTCCCCATTCGCGCCAAGTGCTACGATTGAAATGTTGGCCTGCTTGGACTGTGCGCGAACAATTTTGCCAAGCACAACGGTCCCGACTTCAGGCAGCAGTGGACCTGTATTTCGGTGAAGTGAGATGGTCGGAAGAGCGGAGTCCTTGGGGGTTGGAGGTTGCGAGATCAATGGACCAGCGATGCTGGCGCAGAGATCAGGTCCGTGAATGTGCGTAGCAGTGCCGACTTCGTTCGCATTTGCAGGGCCCAAAACCTGCCCCGGGAGCATTATCGTCTGGTTCGCCATCCTTGCGCTTGTATTTGAGGAGGTTTCGTAAAAAAATGTCGTGCCGAAGAAAGAGTATCACCGAGCATGAATTTGTTCGTTGCCTGAGGCGCGAGAGGCGGCTCGAAATCTTGGCGCAACTTTCTCTTCCGCCAGCTCAAATTTATGCGGACCAGGTGAACACACTCACCATACATCGCTGTGGCAACAATGTCGTCCTTACGAAATGCCGTTCAGCGGCGCAATCATCGCGAACGGGCACAACCCGAAGAGCGCGCCAAATGGGGTCTTCTCGAGAAGCGCAAAGACTACAAGTTGCGAGCTGCAGACCACAAGCTCAAGAGGCGGAAGATCAACACGCTCAAGCAAAAGGCGTCGGAGCGGAACGAAGATGAGTTCTACTTCGGCATGATGAGCTCGACCAGCAAAGGCGGGATCAAAGCCAGCAAGCGTGGCGAGGCCAATTCGGGTGGCGGTGGGAAGGTTTTGAGTTTGGATGTGGTCAAGTTGATGAAGACGCAAGACCAAGGCTATCTTCAGACAATGCTGCAGCGGACCAAGAAGGAGATTGAGCGACTTCAACAGGAGGTGACCATGGGGCAGAAGGGCGTCAAGGTGACGACAGACAGCTCCTCCCGGATCGTCTTTGACGATAGCGGCGAAGCATCGGCCCTGCCGACTTCAAAGTCCCACGACCATCTCGACTTTGACGACATGGATCTGGCGGATATGGACCAGGATTTTGATACTGATGAGCAAGACTCAATATCTGAGGAGGAAGACTTGACACCGGAAGAGCGGGCTGCGAAGGAGAAGAAGAGACATGTGCTGGATGTGAAGCGGAGGAAACTCGCAGCGCTTCGCGAACAAGAAAAACAACTTGCGACTGCATTGGACCAAGTTGACGAGCAACGCGCGAGGATGAACGGCACAATTGGCGGCATCAACAAAAATGGGTCGAAGTTCAAGGTACGGGAGCGAAAAAGATAATGCTTGACTGGTCATGTAACATACGGCGTTTGGGTGGGATGTGGTTTGAAATTCGCATGAGATACCCCTTCGCGCTCTTTATTTACATCTTCGATGGCATTCTCGTTCCTCCGTCCAATCGGATGCAATCACCGTTCAGGTATGTGTTCTCAATGCATTGTCGTACAGTCAGGGCGAATTCGGGCGCCTTGCCGGGTCGCTTGGGAAATTCCATCATGCGGACCAGGCTAGCGCGGACCTTGTCGGAGAGCGCGGCCGTCATGGTGGTGTCGAACATGGCCGGCGCGATCGAGACGCAGCGGATACCATGGGTGGCTAAGTCGCGGGCGAGCACGAGGGTCATGCTCCGGATGGCGCCCTTCGTCGCGGCGTACGAGACCTGGCCGGGTTGGCCATCAAAGGCGGCCGACGACGAAACGAGGATGATGACGCCCCGTTCGCCGTCTCCCTCGAGCGGCTGCACTGTCACCATGTGCGGCAGACATAACCGCAGAAGGTCGAGGACGGCGCGGAGGTTGATATCAATCACAAAGTCGAGCTTCTTCATGTCGATGGGGTTGTTGTTCTTGTCGATCAGCTTCCCCGGGAAGCCGACCCCGGCGGCCGGAATAACCCCGCCGATCGGCTTGCCGGTCTGCTTGACCCATTCGGCGATCTCGGCGACAACCTTCTCTTGCGTTGGAGAGTCAGTCACATCCACTTCCCAGAAGCGGACGCGATCTCCCAGGGTCTTTGCGACTTTGGCCCCGTTCTCCGGGTTCAGGTCCAGGATGGCGACATAGCCGCCATGGCTGTGGAGGTCCTCTGTCGTTGCGAGGCCCAGCCCCGAGGCGCCACCGCTGATGATGAATGTCCTGTCTTTGATATGCATTTTGCGGGTGTAGGTCAGGACAAGAAATGAAAGCGCGAGATCGCTCACACTTGAAGATTTCCTATGGCCGCTATTCCTGTGCGGCGCAGCCGAGGCTAGCAACCCTACTGCCGATTATCAGCAGGAAGGCTTACATAGTTGAGGCTAACTCGGCCAAACGGAGCGCCGGACTCCATTCTTGGTGACCATCTCAGGCCAGTGAGGGCTGCGAAACACTTGCGTGCCTGATCATCTTGAACACCGCTGCAGGTTCATAGCTGTGTTGTGATTTCGTGCTTGTGAGGGGAATACCGCGCCGAATCGTGTTCGGCGCATCCTGTGGAATCTTGTCAACCTGCGGCAAGCGCCCCACAGACGCGAACGGGACGGACCGTCATGCACCAGCGTTCGCATCCACCGAGCGTGCGAGCTTGGTGTTCAGTTCCCGCTGCTGCGAAGCATTTCTACACTGACCCAAGATCACAATATATCATTGTCGGTGTGTGCATACGTGAGCAAGGCAATCGTGAAGGTCGGGAGCACACTCAGCCTCCACCTCGACCCTTTCTACAGCCAGCATGGCGACGAACGGCCATCCTGCGACACCACCGCCCTCGGATCCATCCAACAAATCAGACTCACAAGCAAAGCCAGACCCAGACGTCCCCTTGACTTCTGCACAAGACGATGGGCTCTCGAAACGTCCACGCGACGCGCGACTGATCCATGTCGTCCTCTCCTCGCTCGGCATCCACAGCTACCAAGAGCGCGTCCCACTACAGCTCCTCGACTTCGCGTATCGGTACACGAGCGGCGTGCTCTCGGACAGCCTGCGGCTCAGCGCAGAGGGCTATGCTAGCCAGAACGATCGCGGCAATCGACGTGGCGCGACAGATGACAGCGGCAACATCACGACGCAAGCCTTGCGCCAGGCAATCGCCAGCCGCCAGGGCTACACATTTCAAGGCCCACTGCCGAAGGAGTTCATGATGGAGCAGGCAGCGGAACGCAATCGCATCGCGTTGCCGCGGATAGACCGGCCGTACGGCTTGCAACTGCCGCCCGAGAAGTACTGTCTTACTGGTGTAGGATGGGGCTTGCAGGACGAATGGGATAGCGAAGAAGATGTACCGGCGGAAGGCGAGGGTCGGACGGCAGCCAACGCGGAGAAGGACGACGAGAAGATGGGTGGTGTGGAGGATGAAGAGGGTGAAGACGAAGAGGGCGCTGGCAGGATGGAGGATGTTTTTGGTGCCGACGATGGCGGCGACACCAGCATGACCCAGGACTAGGCGATCGAATGGTCGTATTGAATTGCAACGGGAAGGGATGATTTGCAGATTTAGCGAGGCGTTGGGGTGTTGTCCAGCACGTATTCGGGCGTGCGTGGGTTCCAAGGAGCCGGCCAAGATATGAATGAAAGTATTGCTGCGTCTTAGATCGCGCTGCACGCTGGATACTACGGTCCTGAAAGAGTTTCACTGTCGCGTGTAGGACAGAATGCCCACCGAGGCTTGCAGGTGCGGCGAATGTCAAAAGTCTTAGTCAGCGAGTATGATTTTCGAAGCCGACCGCCACTGATATTCTAGAAAGTTGAAGACCTACTACATACATCCCCCGACGACGAAAGACAAATATCTGGATTATCCCCTCCTGCAGCGGATCAAATACTCCCCAATCTGTCCTCTCGACCCAGAATAACAGGCCCAAGCAAGCATGTCTCGTCACCACCCCGATCTCGTCATGTGCCGCAAAATGGCTGGGATTTCCATCGGCCGGCTCTGCGACAAGTGCGATGGCAAGTGCCCCGTCTGCGATTCGTACGTAAGGCCCACGACGCAGGTCCGAATCTGCGACGAGTGTGCCTTTGGCAATTACCAGAACAAGTGCGTCGTATGCGGCGGTGAGGGCATCTCGGACGCGTTCTACTGCTTCGAATGCACGCGACTGGAAAAGGATCGTGATGGATGTCCCAAGATTATAAACTTGGGCAGCTCTCGAACGGATCTGTTCTACCAGAAGAAGGCGGGTCCCTCGTTTGTCATTGCACTTTGGACGTGATTGCTGACTTTCGAGCCAGAATTTTCGGAATCATTGATGAGGTGGCCAGGAAGCCCAACACGGCCGCGGTGTTTTGTTTCGCAGCGACGCCACTACCCTACCCAGGACTGCATTCGACCTCCTTATCGATCTCCCGCCGCGATCTCTGCATGGCCCGGCCTCAGTCCCAGTGCTAGAGCCTCTGCAGTCACCGCCGCCGCAATCGTGTCCTTCAGTGGCGGTCCTTGCGGCTCCCACTTCAGCGCTGACCGTGCTCTTTTCGCCCGAGCACGCGAGTTCGCACCCCACAGTGCCTGGCCCAATGCCGCAAGCTCGCCAGCTTTCTCTGCAGTCACGGCTCGGACTTCATCCGTCTTGACGAAGCCCTGCTTGTAAGCCTCCTCGGCGACCCACCGCGAAACATCGCCCCACACATGCTCGCCATTCTCCACGAAATAATATCCCTCAGGACCCCACGTCGCTGGCTTCTCAGGCCATTCTGCCGTGGAGTCGCCAGCGGCTGCCTCCTCGACCAGCCGCAGATACAGCGCCGATAAGTCGTGCACATGCACATTCCCCCAGTATGTCTTGCCTTCATTGACCCGGACCCCATGGCCTTGCTGCAATGTCACTCGGCAGAGCTCTGGCACCTGATGCGAACGGCGGTTGTCCGGACCGCGACCTTGGCCGTAAATTGTTGGCGGACACACGATGGCCGTACGGACACGCCCGTCCGTCGCGGGCCCGGCAGCCAGCACGACTTTATCCACACGACGATGCGGCGCCGCTTCGTCGAGGTTCGTCACCTCTGCGACGCCCTCGAGGTCGTCGTAAACCTTCTCCCCGAGATGTTCGCCGAAAGAGTGCAGGCGCTCGAAGTCGTCATGAAGAAGAATCCCGGTGCCGGATGTATGGATCAGGAAGCCAGGCTGCTCGCGTGCACTGAGGCCTTTGACGAGCGCCTGGGCGGCATCCTCGTGATCAGCGTTGGCGAAGTCTGCAATTCCCGGAAAAAATGTCTGTGGTCAGCAGGGTGCAAGAAACAAGGATACCGGCAGACGTACGGGCCACGATATCTGCCTGGGATGCTTCAGTGGCCAGAAGCTCAGCGCTGTTGAGATCTCCATACACCAGCCGCACAGCCGGATAGGCGGCCGCTACTTTGGCGCCTTTATCACTGTTGCGCACCAGTGCGGTGATTTCATATTCTGGATGGGCAGTGGCGATGGCAGCCAAGGCATCGCCGCCGATGTACCCCGTGACGCCGGTTACGAAGATCTTTGTGGTCATGATGGGGTGAGGGGCGTTTGGAAAACAAACACCGTGCGGACTTGCTTTGTTTGAGGCAATACAGGGTTCAGAGTAGATAGGCAATGAAAAGAATGCTATTCCAACCTCTATGCTTACATCATGTGTTGATCGTACGGCCATTTCGACAGAAGCTTCCCATTGGAATCTCATGTACCTAAGCTTGCTTTGAAATGACGACAAGGAGGGGCCGTACCAGATAATGCTGGAAATGTGGCTTGCTCCCGATCGCTAGCCCGCCATTACGCAGTACCGTCATCGAGCATTGCTCGAACTCCTCATGTACGCAAGAACGTGGAATGTGGCGCAAATCACCAGGGAAATCTGTTGGAGAATGCGAAGCCGCCATCTTTGAGTGGAGGCGGCGAGCCGCCTCTTCTGCCACCGCCCTGATGGCAGTCGTGTCGAAAATGTGCAGGATCAGACGCCTGAATCGCCATCCTGACTCCCCACTCAAAGGGCGGCTCAGTTCTTAAAGAGTCGGAGACATGCCTGGAAATCGTAAACGCTGGACTAGTGACTCTCTTGCGCGGAGACAATTCGGACGCGGGCCGAGATATCCGATCTGCCACAAGGCTGAACCACAGAGCTAAGGCGACAGGCCCCCAAAAGTGTGGAGCAGCACAAGAGCGATTTCTCGAGCCTGTGACTCGTGAACGCCTGGACAAGGCGAATGGTGGCGCAGGTATGAATGGGTAACACGGCCGCCAGCAGGCACACTGCGGATGAACTCGTCAGGCGTTCGCCGAGTGGGTTGGCAATGTCAGTAGCAAGGACAAGACAGTAAACACAGCATAGTCCCGCTCGTGTGCTGTCCTGTACTACCCATCGGGCCTCCTAATCATCATAGTCTGCACGATCTGGCCACCGGCTCGGCCACGATCTTGCGCGACAACGCCGCCGGGCTTGATCCGCCCACGATGTCTGCTGATGAGCGTCACAGGGAGGGGCCGCCCATAGGCTGTGCCCTGACCCTGCGCGGCGGGCGCGTCCCCTACCCACTTGACCAGCGCGGGCACTCACCGGCCACGGTCTCCAATCATCACACACAGCCCGAGCTTCACTGTTTTCCGCTTCCCTGCAGCGCAGCAAGCCCCATTGCCGCATATTCTTCTCCTTCCTCCACCGTCGCAACACCTTCTTAAATACCACCTACCATCACCTGGTCCTGCCGCCAACCTTTTCGCAACCCATTCCTTTCGTCTTGCAAAGACATTCGACGACACTCCCGCACGCACAGATTCGCTCACCATGGTACGCCCGCACTCCGCCAAAATACCCCGCCTTTGTTTCGCTGCCTGCCTGTGTGGCCGCATTCGAGACACGAATACGCCCGGGCGCATGGCCGCTCGCCGCATCCGTTCGCAAATGATCCCTGGCGGCTGACTGTTCATTCCTCAGGCCGACTCATTGACCGAGGACCAAGTCTCCGAGTTCAAGGAAGCCTTCTCGCTCTTTGTAAGTTGTCACCGGGTCGCTCGATTCCCCAGGAGCGCGAACCACGAGCGCGTTCACGGACTTTCGCTGACCTTCCGCTCGTACAGGACAAGGATGGCGATGGTATGGATCCCCCTTCGCTGCGGCCGGGTCAACAACAACGACCGACACATGACTGACCCCGCGCGCGCCCTACAGGACAGATCACCACCAAGGAACTCGGCACCGTGATGCGCTCGCTCGGCCAGAACCCCTCCGAGTCGGAGCTGCAGGACATGATCAACGAGGTTGACGCGGACAACAACGGCACGATCGACTTCCCCGAGTTCCTCACCATGATGGCGCGCAAGATGAAGGACACCGACAGCGAGGAGGAGATCCGCGAGGCCTTCAAGGTCTTTGATCGCGACAACAACGGCTTCATCTCGGCCGCCGAGCTGCGGCACGTCATGACCAGCATCGGCGAGAAGCTGACCGATGACGAGGTCGACGAGATGATCCGCGAGGCGGACCAGGACGGCGACGGCCGCATTGATTGTGAGTGCGCATCCGCCGTGATGGCGAGGGATCCACACCATGCCAGCCCCTGGCCCGCGACCGAACACTAACCTTCCTCTCCCACAGACAACGAGTTTGTCCAATTGATGATGCAGAAGTAGAGCCCCTCCAGCATCGATCCTGCAGCGACCGAGGCACGGCGAGCGACGACGATCGCGATGACAGCTGAAGTTCCATTCTGGTCTCTCACACTCGTTCGATCCACTCCGCCGTCGGGCTACATTTTCATACCATCCTATGAACAACAGTCTTCTCTTATGATGTTCCATGACTGTTCGGTCCTTGACTGTTCGGGTACGCCGGCGAGCCTTTTGTTCTGGTGGACCGTCCACCGTACACAGATACCAAATGCACAATCCAGTCCTGCGATCCAGTTTTCCTTCCTGCGATCCAGCTTTTCTTCCGGCGATCCAGCTTTCCTTCCTGCGATCCAGCTTTTCTTCCGGCGATCCAGCTTTCCTTCCTGCGATCCAGCTTTCCTTCCTGCGATCCAGCTTTCCTTCCTGCGATCCAGCTTTCCTTTCTTGTTGGCCATTTTTGCAACCGTCTGTAGTTGCAACCATCTGTACTTGCGACCGTCTGTACTTGCGACCGGCTCTACCCACGCAATCTGCTCAAACATCGATCTCGTGCAGTGAACCTGATCGCCGACTAGGCAAGCCAAATATGACACTGGAGGTCGCCCCGTCCTCCCGTCGGAGCGATGGCTGTAGTCAACGATATCCCTCATCCCTACGCCCTCCTCGCTACAACCTCTTCCATCACAAGAGCACAAGGAAGCGTGCCCCAACCCTTCATGCCCGATGATCACGCGTCTAGTAGCTATCACAAGCGCGCCGCCTATGCTGTAGTCATCCTGCGTTCCACGACCGCTGTAGTTGCAGCATCGGCTGGCGATGTGCGGTCTTTTCACGTGCGAAAATCTCTCTACAGTGCACAAGTCCCTCTGCCTTGTGCGAGGCAAAAATCTCTCCCCAGTGCACAAGTCCCTCTATCTTGTGCGAGGCATTCTTATGCAAGGACTGTCTGAACTTCAGCTGTCACCAGCCCCCTCGTGCAAGCAGTAATTGGGCGCCACATTACTGGTATCTGGGACGGCCCGTCTGGTCCGATCGTCACCACATCTTTAATCAAGCACCTTGTGCATCTATCCCACCCTTCTCACGGACACCTCGACCTCACTGTCACTGCCCTTTACATCCATCGACCACCCCTTCGCCAACATGGTGTTCCCACTCGAGGTGTCGGATGGGTCGGCCCGAAGCCCAAGCTTACCGCACTGATCCCATTGACAACCTTCGTCATACAACAACATGGCCGACCCACGCGACAACGACCTGGCTCGTCGCCATGGAAGCCCACGAACAGGCCGTCAAGGCCATCGAGGCACGCGTCCGGGATTTTCATGCGCGACAGAAGCCATATCGCATCTTTCATGGCTCCACCAACAGCACCCGGCCGTCCCAGCGGCAGCCCGAAACATCCATCGACACTAGCAAGCTCCGCAATGTCATCGAGGTCGACCGCGCCACCAGGACCGCCATCGTTGAGCCCAACCTTCCCATGGATGGCCTGGTCCAGGCAACTTTGAAGGAAGGGCTCATTCCCCTCGTCGTCATGGAGTTCCCTGGCATCACCGCGGGCGGCGCCTTCTCCGGCACATCCGGCGAGAGCAGTTCCTTTCGTCATGGCTTCTTCGACAATACTGTCAACTGGATCGAAATCGTTCTCGCACGTGGCGAGACTGTCCGGGCAAGCCGCACCGAGCTGCCGGAAGTCTTCTGGGGTGCTGCCTCGTCGTTCGGAACCCTCGGAGTAGTCACTCTGCTGCAGATCCAGCTCTGTGATGCCGCCAGCCACGTCCGTCTGACATACCACCCCTTTGCCGACATGGACCGTGCCATGGACATGATGCGGACTGCAACTGCCGACAAGACCATCGACTACCTCGACGGCATCGTTTACTCACGTGACGAGATCGTCGTCTGCGCGGGCTCCCTGGTCAATGAGCTTCCCTCTGGCGCCGTTTCGCAGGGGTTCACTGGCCGCAGGGATCCTTGGTTCTACCTTTCTGTACAGCAGCAGACCAAAGCAGCAGCCAAAGCAGCAGCCAAAGCAGGGCCTGATCCCATCACAGTCTACATCCCCATCGTCGACTACCTCTTCCGATACGACCGTGGTGCTTTCTGGGTCGGCCGATATGCTTTCAAATACTTCCTCACGCCCTTCAACCGCATCACCCGCTTCCTCGCCGACCGCTTCATGCACACCCGCGTCATGTATCATGCCCTCCACAAGAGTGGTCAGGCAGAGATCTACATCATCCAGGATGTCGCCATCCCCTACGATCGCGCCACCGACTTCCATCTCTGGCTCGATGACCACCTCAGCATCTATCCCATCTGGCTGTGTCCCCTGCGGCAGCGTCGCGATGCACCGGACTCCCAGCACGGCCTCTACTGCCATCTCGGCGACCCTGCCACGTCAGAATTCATGATGAACTTTGGTGTCTGGGGGCCTGGCTCAACCAATCGAAAGCAATTCCTGTCGCAGAACCGACAGCTCGAGCAACAGGTCGACGCCCTCGGGGGTCGAAAATGGCTCTATGCTCATGCCTACTATACCGAGGAGGAATTCTGGAGCATTTACGACCGCGCCGACTACGACACCCTGCGGCAGAAGTACGGCGCGCAGTACCTCCCTAGCGTCTATGACAAGGTCAAGGTCGACCTCTTCGACGAGCAGAAGCCTCGTTCGCCGAAAGCTCGCCTGTTCGGCATCTGGCCTGTCAGCGGCGTCTATGGTGTATACAAGGCATGGCGAGGGGGTGACTATCTGCTGCAGCGCAAATCGACTGCCATGCTCGAGTCGATCAAAGGATGACCTTGAGGACCAGTCGATGCACTTGGTCAGGGACAGTGGCTCATAGCAACAAAGAGTTTTAAGCGTTGATAACTATGGACACTATGCTGTACATTGAGGTCTTCAGCAAACCAATTTTTAATTTTCAGCCTTCAATTTTGAATAGTAAGACCAAAACTACATGACGATAAGGAAAGTATGCTAAAGAATAGAAACCGGATTTGTGGAGAATTCTAATCCTATAAAGAAATGCTAATTAAAGCATCTTCGAGATAATTAAGGATTGAAGATTGAAAATTAAAGATTAAAAATTAAAGATTAAAGATTAAAGATTAAAAATTAAAGATTAAAAATTAAAGATTAAAAATTAAAGATTAAAGATTAAAGATTAAAAATTGAAGATTAAAGATTAAAGATTGAAAATTAAAGATTGAAAATTAAAGACTAAAAATTAAAGATTAAAAATTAGCTTGAAAATTAAAGATTAAAAATTGAAGATTGAAGATTAAAGATTGAAAATTAAAGATTGAAAATTAAAGATTAAAAATTAGCTTGAAAATTGAAAATTAGCTTAAAAATTGAAAATTGAAAATTAGCTTGAAGATTGAAAATTAAAGATTAGCTTAAAGATTGAAAATTGAAGATCGAAAATTGAAAATTGAAAATGAACTTAAAGATTAAAAATTGAAGATTAAAAATTAAAAATTGAAGATTAAAAATTAAAAATTGAAAATTAGCTTGAAAATTAAAAATTGAAAATTAGCTTGAAGATTGAAAATTGAAGATTGAAAATTGAAAATTGAAAATTAGCTTGAAAATTGAAAATTAAAAATTAAGTCCTTTGGAAATTGAAAATTGCATTTTAAAAATTGCATTTCGAAAATTGCATTTTATTTTGAAAATTGAAAATTGCATTTTGAAATTGCATTTCATTTTGAAGTTTGCATTTTGAAAATTGCATTTTATTTTGAAGATTGCATTTTGAAGATTGCATTTTGAAAATTGCATTTTATTTTGAAGATTTCATTTTGAAGATTGCATTTTGAAAATTGCATTTTACTTTGAAAATTGCATTTTACTTTGAAAATTGCATTTTGAAGATTGCATTTTATTTTTGCATTTTGAAGATTGAAAACTGCATTTTATTCTGAAAATTGCACTTCGTTATTTGCAGTATATGTTTGAGCATCTCAAGATCGCTAGCTGAGCTGCTAGAAGTCAACCCATGTTGCATCTGGCTATGACGCAGCCCTTGATCGATGTGGTTCAGCATTCGTAAGTCAACTCGAGAGCCTACATGAGTTGCAGGAGTATGGGCCTAACGGCCCAGGCAGTGCCAGCAAAGGACAAGCATCAAGCGCATATGAGCCTATGTGTCGATGAGCATGTTAAGCGTCATGTCAAGAAGCATATGAATATTGGCGTCATTGAGCATGTTGAGCATCATGTAATTCAGGGTGTTGAACATCGTGTCAACAAGCAGGTTGGGCATTGCATCGGGAGCATTAGAACGTCGAATGAATGGGCATGTGGAGCGTCATATAAATAAATAGAGCGGGGCAGTGTATTCGGCAGCATGTGCAACAATGTGGCAATGAGCATGTTGATCATCGTGTCAATCATATGTTGAGCATCGTGCTCAGAAGCATGTTGGGCATGTTGAGCATGGCGTCAGTGAGCCTTGTCGGGATCATCATAGTCAGCCTTTCGATCTGGGCGTCACGTCATGGTAGACTCACCTAGAACATATCGAAGGTTGTGTTGGTAATGGAAACATCGCAACAGATCTTTCGAGCTTCATCACATCGGAAATCTTGTCAATAACCAGCAGGGACAGCTACATCTATGGTGCGTTCGCATTGATGTTAATAGCATGCGTGAGTCATGGTGGAAGCATGCTAGTCGACATTTAGATAAGCACGGAAGCATACTTCGACGCGTCGACAGTTGTAATAGACCACATTAAGAATCTTGTCGGAAGGCGCGATATTAGTCTGATCGGTGACACCTCTGCATTCGGACAACAGGATGTGCAGGAGTTATCATAGGACTGTGTTAGTCGACACGGAAGCATACCGAGGTGCGTCAACAGTCGTGCTATACCACATCGAGACTCTTGTTAGTAGGCAGCGAGAACAGTCTGATCTATGACACTTTCGCATTTGGACAACAAGACGCCAAGCAGTCATCGTAGAAGCCCACTAGTCAGATATCGACATTGGTGTAGGCGCGGAGTATATAGTCGTGCTTTACCACACCGAAAGTCTTGTCGGTGAGCAGCGAGGACAGTTCGATCTGCGACACCTCGCATCCGGAGAACAAGATGTCCAGGAGTCATCGTGGAAGTGTAACAGTCGACATGTCGACAGCGGTGTAAGCACGGAAGCATACCGAGATGCGTCAACAGTCGTGCTACACTGCGTTGGAAATGTTTGACGATGAGCAGCAAGAGTACTTTGATCTGTGATACCTTTTTATGTCAGCAGGATGTCCAGGAGTCATTGTAAAAGCATGGCAGTCGACGTCTTGACACCTGTGCAGACACTGGATGTGTCAACAGTCGTGTTAATATGATGGATGCATTGTTGTGCTAGACCAAGGCTTCGGCAACAGACAACGAGTGTACAGAGAGGTCGTCATTATGTTCGTGATGTGCACGCCAGGTCGAGAGGTAGGTGCCTCGATCGACAGACCGAGGGTGGCATCGTTGGTGGGATAAGAGGGAGTAGTAGTCGATGGTGTTCAAGACATCGAACTGTTCAGGTTTTCGAAGCTGTCACTAGTGGGCGCAAAGCCCAAGTCTTTCAATGTCGATCAACAATCGAGTCGAATCTGCCCTATGTGGATCGTAGTCTGGTATAGAAGGCTCCATTGTCACGAGGCTGAGCCGGAGAAGATCGGAGGGATGATCTGAGAGAGTTATTAGTACTGATTGTGCTGGAGCAAGACCGGGAACCATCGTGAGTGACGGCGGTCAAAAGTCAGTCACATGTGCTTGTGACACTTTCATCAGCACCACGAGCCCGATTGCAATGCCGAGGATAAGCGACGACGCTTTGGACATCGCATCGCATTCAAAGACCAGAACATTGATAACGCATCGTCCGAGACGAACGGTCGTTTCATGATGAGTGAGTGTGGATGAGGGAAGGATGACAACATGTTGAATCATGATGTTGAAATTCAAGTCGTGATCCGTGCTGGTCATGTGCGCCAAGACCAACAATAACGACCGCGTGAGTGTCAACATAGCCATGAGCAAACGCGTTCGAGTATTCGTTTCGTTTCTGCTTTGAGAATATAGCAACATTGCCCACATCGACAGTCAGCGAGTCTTGGGGACCATTGGCCAAAAGGACGAGCAACACTCCCCAGCTCACCTTGCTTGAAGTCATTTAAGAGGACGATTGTCAGCAGATTTGCAGTTGCGACAGACCAATTGATTCAGCACCACAGCGAAATGTCTCTCTGTGTCCTTCAACGGCTTTCACTCACTGCCGCAACATCACAAACCTCACCATGATCACATGGTTACATCACTAATCGATCATACGAGCAGGCTCCATGTCCTTGAAAACAGTCGATCGATCAAGATACTTGCTCATGCTAGGAACGTGCTCTCGAAATCTCAATTCGACACAATAGCAGACCTCGCGCATCTTTGCTCCCTGCCTGCAAGGCAGCCCGAACGACCACGATCACTGTTTGGTATCGTCGCATTCTCATTCGAGCAAGGTCAAAGCACTTCTTCGAACGACCGCACCATCACATCGGCATGACAGACAGAAGACGGACAACATGTGCGCGTCGACCCTCCTCTAGCTTGCTGCTTGTCAAGCGAATGGAATGGCCGAGATGGATCGAGCTGACAAGGCATGCACCTCATATGATCCTCCCGTCATTGCCCATGCCATGCTCCCACAGTGTCTGACACTCTCAACCATCAACGACCAGAACTCTGCGGACATGGTGTCAACCATGACCTCGAAGCACAAGCCTTGGCCGTTGCACTGCACATGCGACGTTCACAAAGAAATTGACCGCTCCTTCCTGCACAAGCGAGAATCCTTTCACTTCGCTGGTCCTTTAGGTTCGCAAGGCCAACGGTCAAGGCAAATACGTATATCGGGGAATAGATGCCCCACCAAATTTTGGTGCGCAATCTACAGCCCAAACACTCCATTGAATCGACCGTGCTGCCACCGAGCTGCCTTTAGACAGCAGTCACGAACGATGGCTCTCGGGCATGTCATTCAACGAACGAACCTCAATTTTTATACTAGCTTGGGCGCGAATATTAGAGCGATTCCAAGTGCGACAATGCGTACTGCCAGCCGATCCCAAAGATGCGCAACCACAAGACGAGGAAGTGAAGGGCTGTTCCAGGGGCTTGCGACGAGCCTTGACAGAATATTCACTTCTGTCAGCAGTCAGAGTCAACAGACATTGGGCCGGTTCATCATGCCAGCAATCACCTGGAATCCCAACAAAATCAACAACACGGCATATTTTGCTGCGTTACTTCTGTCGATTGGCATTCCCTTAGCAGGCACAGCAGCAACTGGTCCTGTCGAGCGAGCCCACTTGAGTTCAACATGACGTCCGATGCGACTTTCAAAGAGATTGACATTTGAAGCTGCGCAGCCTCAAGTCGGACGGTCTTAAAGACACATGCGCGTTATGAGATCTGGACTTCGACCTTCAACCCAAGCCTCCTATTGGGACGAAGCGGCACTCGAGGAGCCCAATGGCCTCCGACCAAGGACTGTCGGCAACACGGTCATCAGCCTGCTGTTAGCTATTTGCTGGCCCATGCTACTCTGCCAGGCTGTGCGAAGGATGATCAGCCGGGGTCGTCTGAACTACGATGCGGACATATCAGTGCGAATTGCGGTCACTGGTTGACACCATCGCAGGCTGCTTCTGAGCTTCGGCGTCATCGTGCAAGACCTACTTTCCCCAGTGAGGGATCTTGAAACCCAGGTCACTGGGTCTTGGAATGAGGAGATCCTGGGTGTGAGCCATGCGCCAGGGCGATCAAGTCCAAAGTCATCGTGATCGGGTTTCCGTTCCACGGCGAGCTCACATCGTCGGAAAAGAGTGCCGGCCGATTACTCCGTCGATGATTGTATCATACAATATCATAGCAGTCTATCCCTGGGCATTCGGATTGTTATACTAACTTCACCGTCACTTGAGAGTTCGCACGCGTGAGGAGATCTTGCACGTGTAGCATTTTACCTCACAACAGATGCATGTTGCGCGCAAAATCGTGGATAAGCAATCCTGCTTGTTGAGTGGTATCTCATAATACAAAAGCCAACCATCAGGTCAGCACCCCGAACGCCTCATGCCATGCTTAAAGCACGTATGCCAACATGAATCATAACCAGACATTACTATATACACAGCGGACCATTATAAGGCATGCGGATCCTGGGGGCGCTGCATGGGCGTCTGCCCTTGGCTTTCATGCAATGACTGAGGATATGGTGCTGCCCAGGGTGATGAGGAGTTGAATCGCTCGCCTTGAGTGGACGAAGCTTGTCCGCCAGGTCGATAGGCGGGGTGGACGCCTCCACTCAGGCCCGTCGGAATGTTCGACCCCGGAGGAGGACCCATGCCAGGATGATAGCCAGGCTCCTCGTAATCATCATAGTCGGAGGGCTTCATGTCGCCAGTAACGGCCATGCCGATGCCAGGCGAAACAGCGCGTGGCGGATGAGAGGGCGTGCGTAATGACGAGTCCATGTCCTCGCTGTGGGCATAGTCATCATGCTCATAAGCCTGGTAGGGGGCGGCATCACTGGGGTGCTGGGGGTTCCGCAGAAGACCGGCTCGGTCGTCCTCGGCGTGGTATGGATGATGCGCGTCACTCCGGCTCCGACCGGCGTTGGTCTGTGAACCCAGCTCGGTGGCCGGCTCGTGGTTGCCCGCGAAGGACGGTCCAGTATAGCCCGTGTTGTCCGTCAACTTGGTAGGCTGGTAGCTGGAATCATCCAGACGATGGCGGTAGCCAACAAACAACCAACGGAAGCCTCGAGCGCTGGCCTTGATGATATCCCACGGGTTGAAGGCATCCATGATGGCCTTGATGCCCAGAGGGCCACCCTGGTACTTCGGCAATCCGCCACTATAGCCAGTACCGGGCTCGTTGAGGGGGTTGCTGTACGAGTGTTTGATGCTGTACGGCTTCCAGGGGTAGGCGAAGAGATGCATGATCGAAAAGCCGGCCATTTCAATACACAGCATCACGGATGGGATGCCGACTTTGATGTCCGGGTAGCTCAGCGTCGCGCTGGGGTGGAGCGGGCCGCGCGAGGAAGCCAGCAGCGAGATGATAATCTGCTCCGGTCAGTCTTGCTCGATACTGGTCACACCAAGAGAGCTCACCGTCTGCCAGAAACAAAAGAAGATGACCAGCTTAATACTGAGCACTTTCAAGCCAGGCTTGTGCTCGGCCAAGTCCTCCTTGAGCTGAATGTAAAACTGGACGACCATGGTCATGGCGACAGTGACGGACAGACACTCAAAGACGACGGTCCAGACGTGGGCAAACGCCGGACTCAACGAGGACTCGCAGTAGACGTCAAATGCCTGGCTGACGACCGAGACGATGGTGAAGAACACGCGGATGAAGCAGTATTGGAATATGCCAACCCAAATGATCTAGACAGAAAGTCAGCAGAGGTATGGGAAGGCATGCGGGGGTGCACTCACGTTGAACCAGGTCAGACCGCTCCGCGGCTTGCGGAGGGGGCCCTTGTTCTCTCCGCCCGTACACTTCTGCAGGCCAAAGAAACCCAAGAACCAATTCTTGGGTTGGATGGTCCGGAAGTAGTCTTTTTGGTCATGCAAACTCGGGGCGATGTAGTTGCACATGAGCGCGAAGAAGCTGGAGATGGCAAAAGCCTCGTAGCAGTCGCGCAGCACTTCAAAGTATACGGCTTGTCGCCAGTACAGGTAGCTCAAGAAGCTGACCACAGCGTAGACCGGGACCATGAAGACGATCCGAATGATCTGTTTCTGTTCCCCCGGCTTGACGTAGTGCGTCGCGTGTTGCATGATCAGAAACAGCGACAAGACCACCGCGATCAGCCCGAAGATGGCCGCGAGAAAGAGGCCGAAATGGTGAAAGGTGAAGCCCTTCCATAGCGGCGTCTCGTTGTCATCCGCATAGGGGAGGGTATCATTGCACGTAGGCATTGCGCTGCTCTTTCTGCATGGGCAGACCGCCCAGCAGTCCGACCGTGTGGGGGAGAGGTGTGTGCAAGGCCGGCGCGCGTGTGTGAGCGCAGGTGGTGATGTCGTGTGATGTTCAAGGAAGACGAGCAAGCAGGCGGCGGTAGATCTGGTTTTGCTCGTGTGCGCAAAAAGAATCCCCGGCGGAATGTGTTTGCAGGAATGTCGCGTCAAGTGTTCGTTTCAAGTCTGTGTCGGTGAGCGCTTCGCTCTTCGCTCGTGCGGTGCGCGCAGTTGTGTCGTTTTGAATTGGCGCAAAAAAAGCTGTCCGTCTTCACGGTGGCGCGCGCGAGGGTCTTCGCAATCGCAAATGCAAGAATGCGCCGTACACGTATGCGCAACCTGGAGAGGCTGTGTTGCCGACGGCGTCAAGACCCTGCGCGCCCCAGCTAAGCACTCTGCACAAGCCTCCGACCCGCCTTCTCCTGCCAAGCTTCTCCTAATTTTAGACGCGCCATGACGTCGTGTGCGTTGGTCCCGCGGGGATTCATCACGTGAGGTGCACAGATGGGTGGTGTTGGGTCATGAGAGAACAGATTCAATTTCGATAGATAACAGTAGTAATCGCTAAACAAACGCCTGCAGAAAATCACACCTTGTGACTAATTTCTCGATTTACTGAGTGACGGGGACGCCGTGCACGGGAGCGACGCCGACGCGCTCCTTGGCCAGCAGGTCGACCAACAGCGGACTCGGGCGCGTGTCCTTGCCGCCCTTGAGGATGTCCTGCGAGGCCTTGTACTGGTGGACGCGCTCAACATACGCATCGAACAGGTAGCTGCTGTCCAGGGGACCACCCTTGGCTTCGGGGTGGAACTGCGTGCTGAAGATGGGTCGGGTCTTGTGGATCATCCCCTCGTTGGAGCCGTCGTTCAGGTTGGTGAAGTACTCCTTGAAGTCCGCGGGCAGGGTGGCCGGGTCGACGGCGTAGCCGTGGTTCTGGCTGGTGATGTGGCACTTGCCCGTGCTGAGGTCGAGCGCCGGGATGTTGTGGGCGCGGTTGCCGTACTTCATCTTGGTGGTGCTGGCGCCAGCGGCAATGGCCAGCAGCTGGTGGCCGAGACAGATGCCCATGATGGGGATCTGGCTGCTGTCCATCAGCTTGCGGAGGTTGTCGCTGGTCTCCCGGCAGTGGGTGGGGTCACCCGGGCCGTTGGAGATGAACACGCCATCGAAGTGGTGGGCAGACTTGTGGATGGGGTAGTCGTAGGGCAGGCAAGTCACGCTGGCGCCACGGGCGACGATCGAACGGATGATGTTCTCCTTGACTCCGCAGTCGATCAGGGCGACGTGAGCGGTGCCGTTGGGCGACGGAACGTGAAAGGGCGCCTTGGTGGAGACTTTCCTGACCAAGTTGATGCTGGCCGGATCTTCGTACGCCTCATCCTCGTCGGCGTCGTACTCCTCGCCGATCGTGATCTTGCCGAGGGACGAACCCTGCTCCCGCAAGTAAGTCACGATCGCGCGAGTGTCGACGCCCGAAATGGCGGGCACGCCCTCACGAGCGCACCACTCCGCCAAACTCTCGACGGCGGTCCAGTGCGAGTACTTCAAAGCCACATCGGCAACGACGATGCCGCAAGCCTGGATGTTGGGGCTCTCAAAGTACTTATAGAGACCATACTCGTCACGGACGGCGCCGGGTACGCCGTAGTTGCCAATCAGCGGCTGGGTGAAGACCAGGATCTGGCCGCGGTAGGAAGGGTCGGTCATCGACTCCGGGTATCCCACCAGCGAAGTCGTGAAGACGGCCTCGCCACTGATGTTGGTCTTCGCACCGAAGCTCTTGCCGTGGTAGATCGGGCCGTCGCGGATCGTGAAAGTCGCACGCTCGAACGAGGGCTTGGTGGAGCGGGTCGACACGCGCGGAGCCGGGGCCCGAGGAGTGCCGCTCACCACCGTCGCATTGTGCCTGACCTGGGTGTTGGTCTTGACCGATCGAAGGAGGCCATTGGCCGGCTGGGAAGACCTCAAGGTCTTGGACAGCAGGGTGCTCGCCATGTTGAAAAGAATGTATGCCGGGTGGTTGTGACACGGGCAATTAGTTCACCGACGCCTTCCACAGGTGGTCGGAGATGTAATCTAAGGGCAATGTGTCAGTCGATATGCCAATGGTTCACCGTTTCCGCCCGAGGCGTGTCGCGCGCCCGCGTTATCGCAAAAAGAGCGGTGGGCGAGGAGATAGCGTGTGGCACACCGACATACCTTGCGAAGTAAAGGTGGTGGGAGCAAAAGTCATGAAGCTCAGCCCTTGGGGTTGGTAAATGTAGGGAGAGGGATAATGAAGCAAGAGCCCTTCGACGATAGCAGAGAATAATTTTCTGGAGCCACGGCTTTACTGCAGAGGGAGTCATGGACACAAGCACAGAAGCTCTGGTCGGGATCTTCAGCGGTGGGCTAGGCCGGCCCCTCAGATCGCGCACCCTCGGGGCTTGGCCAATGGCGAGGCTTGCGAAAATTTCCTACCTCACAGCTGATACGTCAGATTTGTTTCCTACAGTGCAATATTGCAGCAGCCGCGTGATGGTCAGAAAACATTGGGGATACTCCAGCGATATCGCACCATTGCATCACATTCTTTCACATTGCGCAGTGCCTTGCATTTTTTCTTTCTCGATCATCAAGACTCTCCCCCGCTGGTCTTATCGTGTCCACGATCTAGCGGCAATGGCAAGATTACGTCAAACGATCTAGGGCCACGGCCGGTGCCATACCAGTGAGATAAGGGATTGCCTCCGTCTATTCTCTATCTCTCGCGCGCCGGACCAGCCGTTACGTGGATGGACTGTACGCCTGGCACGCCAGCTCTCAAGATTCGTCAATCTTGCAGGAGAAAACTTTTGATTCGCCTGGTAGGTCGACCTGCATGCAACTCTAAAATTCCTTTTCGTGCAGAGCTCTCCCCTGCCCTGCCAAGGCTGTCCATCAAGTCCACAGACTCCAATGGCCGGTGTACTGGAACGTCTGCTGCTCAGTGTAGCGTGCTAGTGTGGTTTCATCCCAGGCGTCCACATCCTGCGGCCCTTCTTCATCAACGAGATATCCGAGTTGACAAGACTTGAACGCGATCTTGGGTTGTCCCTCGTAGAAGTCGTCAAATTTCGGTTGGAGCGCCTGTTTGAGAGTGCGGATCTCGCCTGATGGATGCAGAGACGTCCACGGCTCGCGACACGTCTTTGCCTTGCAAGACTTCAACACCAGCAGTAAAGCATCTAGGCGAGGTAGGATCTCATGCAGTCGTCGGGAGAACAGCCTGTAATCAGACGTCCAGACGTGAATCGGGCGGGAACCCGGCGTGAAATAATTGTCAATTTGCGAAGGGTCGCGCTGATGATCGGGTCAGTTAACGCTGGCTCAGGCGGCGAAAGAGATGACCCACACTCAAATCATAAAGCTCCTTTTCTCCCGTGCACCAAACGGTATAGAGGAGATTGTAACCCTCGCCGACAATACGCAGTGCCTTATATGTGTTGTTGCCAGCTGCACCCGGGAAACCAGCTCCAGGAAAAGTCTGGTTTGCAAGCTTACCGTACTTGCCTTCTGGCATGGCAAGCCCCCAGAATTCGACATTGACATGTTCGCTGAAGGCACGCGCAGATTTGAAACTCTTTTCCGTCAGTGGAAGAGGATTGCCGTCGAGGTCGGGTCGCTCGCTACCAGCAAGGCGAAGGATCGTCGGCGTCAAGTCGGTATGAGAGCTGACGACGCCAGCCGTACGTCCCACAGGCACACCAGGTCCCCGGATCGCGAGCGGGATATGAATGTCCGTCTCGAATGGACATTCCTTGCCGGGAGGCAGCCGGTGTTGACTGATGTGATAGCCATTGTCGGTCGTGTAGATCACGTAGGTATTGTCCAGCAACCCTTTGGCGTCGAGCTTGTGGACGACCGTCTCAACAATCTCGTCGACCGCCTGCAGCGACCTCAGACGAGAGCGTTGGAATTCATCGTGGTATTCAATCACAGTCTCGTTCAATTGCGGGAGATTCTTGATCCAGCTGACGCCGGTCGGAAAGTCGGGATTGAAGTTGGCCGTGCGCGGGATCTTATAATCCTTGAACAGATGAGCGTGGCGAGCGGCGTATTTGGCCATGTTGTGCTCCTGGGGCTCGACGAAGCGGTTGTCGGAATGCGGAGCGATGGGCGCGATGCCAATGAAGAAGGGCTCGGGATGCAGAGTCGCCTCGTCGAGAAAACCGTAAGCCTTGTCCGCAACAACATCTACTGAGTATTGGCCGGAGTAATTGACGGGCGGCTCGCCATTGCGGGTCATGAATGCACGATAGTACTCGTACGTGTACGGGTCCAGCAGAAAATCCGATTGATTGAAGCCATTCACAAACGGCTTGTTGTATGTATCAACGCTGTGAGAGTTGAAGAGCTTGCCTGTGTAGTACGTGTTGTATCCGAGCTGCTGCAACCATACAGGCAACCAATTGTCGTTCAAACCTTCTTGAACGAATTTAGGGTATCCACCGTATGGCGGTTTGAGATCTGTCACATTCGTGTTGTGTGCGGCTCGACCAGTCCATAAGTTGACTCGACTCGGACAGCAGATACTGACGGTACAGTAGTGGTGATCAAACAAGGTTCCCTCGTTTATTACATACTTTTGCAGCAAAGGCATGTACTCAAGCGAATTCATCTCCCAGTCTTGATCATCCGTCAAGATAAAGACGAAATTCGGTTGTTTGGCCGTCGAGGCCTGTGAGCACAGGCCCAGCACGGCCAGGAAGAACGACAGAAACTTGACCATGATAATCGATTGTCTGGTTTGATTACCAGGCTCCGTATGGCAATGAAATTCAGCACGTTGATTGAAGTATGTATCAGACACAGGTGGGTTTCTCCGACGGCGTCTGCAGGTACCGCACTTCCCACGTGGGAGTGCAGTGATGTAAAAGCGCCAGCGAATTGTGTGATTGTTGCATGGGGTGAGAACACCCGTGGATGGCCCGGCTAGCGGAACGCCGCGCCTCGCGCATCTCCATTGTTGCAATTACCTCTAGTATCGTTACACTATGCGACCTCGATAGATACCATTCAGAAGCGCCATGTACGTCTCTCGAAGAAATATGGCCTCACATCTCGAGCAAGTAATCGCCCACAAGACTTCTACGTATAACCCAGCCCGAACGCCCCTGTAATCCAACGCAACGTCTACTCCATCAACTCGCTTCTTATCACATCCAGAGCGCTGATCAAGTGGAAGTGGTCGTCGGCGTAGCCCTGCCGTTCGCCAGCCCGAAGCCCGGGCCGATCGGATCAACAGCAATAACACCACCGCTTCGAGTGACTTCATCAAGAATTCCAGCACTAGCCGCGATGAATCCCAGATATGGCTTGGAAGGAAGCAGCACCCTTGAAAGGTATTCGGGGTGGAATTGCACACCCACGAACCACGGGTGATCCTTGAGCTCAATGATTTCCATGCGAACGCCTGTTTGGTCCTTGCCGATGAACGTAAGCCCGTGCGATTCGAATTGGTCAATGTACGCTGGATTGACCTCGTAGCGGTGGCGGTGTCGCTCGTTGATGCTCTCGTTCTTCAACCCGTACAACGCCCGCAGCTTGCTCCACTCCGTGTTGGGTTGCCAGAAAGTCGGCTTGAGGCCAAGGCGCATGGTGGCGCCCATCTCGCCAGGGTTGTGCTCGGGCATGTCGATGATGACGCGGTCCTTATCGTTGCCATCGAATTCATACGACGTCGCTTGCGGGAGTGGGATGCCACAGACAGAGCGAGCAAACTCCGTGACTGCAATCTGCATGCCGAGACACACTCCAAGATATGGCGTTTTGTTCTCTCGCGCCCACTTCGCCGCAGCGATCATACCCTCCGTTCCACGGCCACCAAAGCCACCTGGCACGAGAATACCGGATGCCGTGCAGACATCATGCCAGGCCATGTGGAACGCCGCAGGATCGGTCTTGTTGGTTGGTGCTTCGAGAGCTTCAGCGTCAACGTTCTTGACGCGCAGCTTGCGCCGACAGTACATGGCCGCGTGCTCGAGCGACTTCACAACGGAGCAGTAAGCGTCCGGTTGGTCGAGATACTTGCCGACCAGCACAATCTCCAGTTCCTCATGCAAGTGCTCCAAGCCGAGCGTCAATTGTTGCCAAGTGTTCCACGTCTGCTCGCCCTTCTGCACCAACGCCGGCGAAATCTTCAGCTGGTCCAGCGCCAGGACCGATGTCATCAGCTGCACGAGATTCTGCTCGTGGAGCAGGATCGGAACTTGGTAGGTTGAAGGCATGTCGCGAACGGCCAACACGCTCTCGTTCGGGACCTGGCAAAACCGGGCGACCTTGTCGATGGCGCCTTGCTCAAGCGGCCGCTCGCACCGACAGGCGACGACATCCGGGATGAGACCCGAAGATCGCACCGCCTTGATGGCCATTTGTGTAGGTTTGGTCTTTTGTTCTCCATGCACGACGGGCACGTATGACACGTGAATCTGCATAAAGTCGTTTCGGCCACACTTTCTCCTCAGCTCGCAAAGTGCCTCCACAAACGCCATGCTCTCGATGTCGCCAACGGTTCCTCCCAGCTCCACAATGCAGACATCTGGCTCTTCTCCCGTATCATCAACGGGGACCTTGGCGACTCGTTGTATCCAATCCTCGATCTCTCCGGTGACGTGCGGCACGACTTGCACGGTCTTGCCGAGATATTTGCCATTGCGCTCCTTCCAGATCACCTTTTCGTAAATCTTTCCAAGAGTGATGTTGTTTTGACGCGTGAGGGTAATGTTGAGATAGCGTTCGTAGTTTCCAAGATCGAGGTCGACTTCGCCGCCATCATCGAGCACATAGACCTCTCCATGCTCACGCGGGTTCATGAGCCCAGCATCGACATTGATATATGGATCAATTTTGATGCTGGAAACCTTCAGGCCCAGAGTCTTGAGCAACAGACCCGCGGAAGAGGCTGCACAGATACGGCATGAGACTTATGCTTCCAAAGCACATGAAGTTCAAGTTGATATTTGTAGTACATACCAATAATGCCCTTCCCTACACCGCTGATGACACCTGCAGAACTTTAGCACGCATTTTCAATGTTGCCAAGAAGAATCCCATACCTCCAGAGACTAGAACGTACTTCATCTTGAAGATTGTCACCTTATCGCTGCCTGCCTCGCAATGAAGGAGGGGGAGGGAAGGAAACAGAAGCTCTCCGCCAGGCACGAAATTTTGCTTCACCGCGCCAGGCTCACGCGAGCCCACGCGCCCTAGCGCATCATTTTCCGAGGGCATGAGGGCTATCGATTAGAGTGCAGCGGGAGGTGCCGCGTTTGAACCGCCAAACGACTGCGGGGGCGCCGGGGCTGACATGCAATAAGTGTGGTTGTTGAACATCGCAAGGGCCATTTGCACTGGACGACATCAACCATCGTGCCATCTGATTAAAAAAGTTACGCTTCGCAATTACAATTACCTAGACACATTCCCCAAATACCCTTGTAAAACACACATTGCGATTGTATACCAATCAGATCCATGCATGAAAGAAGGCATTCCGATTACCGCTCATCAATGCGCCTTGGTAGATTAGCTGCTCGTTCCTCCATTCCAACAAAAGAAAAGCGTTCTTTCAAGCAAAGCAAACCTCGGTCAACAAAGCAATCGTTCCTTTCGTATGCGTGCGTGCTGTCGTTACTGATTCCGCTTTCTCTTGGACCTCCTCAACCCCGAGGCTTCTGCAGTGTCGACGTCGGCAGCAGATGGGGAGCGAGCGGACTCATCATCAGTCGAGGTTTCCTCATCGTCGTCGTCGGCTTCGTCGCCGTCGTCGTCGTTGTCATTTTTCTTCTTGCGGGTGCTCGCTGCCGCTCGCCTGCCCCTTCTCTTAGGTACATTCTCGCTACCTTTCTTGACACCAACGATCACGCCCTGGTCTCGAAGGGCCTTTAACAATGGACTGCTCGCCCTCATGCCCGGGAAGTCCTTGGCAGTATAGACGGTGAACACTTGAGAAACGCACTCGTCAACGATCGGGAACCGGGTGCCGGGCACCTTGCTCTGTGTACCCACACGCAGCAGGCTGAACTTCAAGCGATATTTGCCTGGATGGCGGCAGCTGAGATCGGGGAAGACGAAGAACCAGCCGAGCTTGCGACGTTCGTCATACACCCAATTGGCTGACGAAATCAAAGTTCCCATCAGGCGACGCTCGGGTGGTTTAGTCTTGTTATTGGGCGACATCTCGCTCTCATCGACGCCATAGCCAGGGGTAGCCAAGGTGCAATGAACGGCGAACAAAGCTTGCGTATCTACCTCCACGGCGCGCCCGTTATTTCGCGCACGCATTGTCACCTCGAGAATTGGTGGTGGATCGATGACGCGCCGGTCACGCTCGCCGAACCCACATGCCCGGGCTGCCTCGGGGTGTTGACGGATCTTCAGCTTGTAGTCTATCTGTGGAGGATAATAGATTTGCGGTACCATCGGACTCAACCCAGAAGCCGGCGTCTCCATTGCGACGTGAGGATGGCTTGCGATTGGATCTGAATGGCTGACGAGTGGATCTGACAGCGGAGACGTCGTACGATCGGTGTCATAGTAAGCGGTCTCAAAGCTGGGATAGCCGTAATTGACGTTCGTGTTGGTGGCATAATTGTGAGGGTAGAGCTGCATTTGCTCCGTTGGGGTGAGCATCGTTGGCACGATCCGATTTGGTCCGAACGAGCCTTGCGGCAGCGCAGGGTCGACGTATGGGTGAAATTGGTGGAATTGGGGGTCCATGGACGGCACCGCTTGCGCTCGGGGCGCTTGCTCGTCATATCTAGGCCACCATTCCGAAACATGGGTATGCTGCAACGGTGGGAGTTGCACCGTGGGCGACAGCAGATTCGACACCGACATGGCTCGTAAGGTTTCCGCCGCCAGTGTCGCAGTATACGGTGATTGATGGGCAGGGTCGGAGAAGCCGCCGACGAAGTTGTGTGCTGGCTGTTCCATGTACATCGAGCGCATGGAAGGGAGAGGCGGATGACTTGCTTGCCCATCAACGCGATTGCGTGAAGGCATGAAAGGCAACTCCGAATATAGATTTGCAGCGGCCATGCTGCTTGGATCCTCCATCATCGTCGACATGCGACGCCCGTTAACGCCGCGATCTCTGGCTTCGGTCCTGTCGTGTGCTCCGTGGGACGGAGGGCGTTCGATCATGGCAAGTTGCGGCAGACAGACTCAAGAAATACAGACACAAATGAAAGGCCAATGCGGCAAGCAGTCCGGCAGGACCGTCTAGCACCTCCTGTGTGATGCGCTAATAAGTCTGACTGTGCAACATTTGCGACCAAGTATGGCCGTGCTAATCAGCCGGGCCTTTTGTTCCTGGAGCCGGGTACCGGTCACGTCCAATGTGTCGATGCTGTGCGAGGGAGAGCCAACACAATCGCGGCGGGTGATCATTCCTTGTATCGTCAGAGCCGTGTTACGTGTGGGCGTGACGACACATTGGCACTGGGGGCGGCAAAGGCAACACGGCCTGCAGCATTCCTCGAAGAGGTATCGATGGGTCTGACTCTGGTCGTCAGGCACTTGGCAAGGCCGTTTTCGACTCCTGCTGAGAGATGCCGTGTTCGGGGCCAGTACACAAACTAGAACTGCGTCTGTAATCTGAATTGTCGCAGCACAGTCGATAGGTGAAGAAGGTGTACTAGTAGATGGTCGCGAAGAAGCGCCAGGAAGAGGAGCCCGGTTCAATGACAATGCCGATTCAATGTTCGTGCGAATTAAGAAATGGCCAGACTAGCATTGGGATCATCCGAGGACTGCGGACATAGGATGTGTGCATGTCTTCGTTCGGCCCTTACCTTTGCCGCTGATCCGAGCATGGCGCCGGAGCTGCATATGTCTTGGTGGAGAGCGCTGATAGAGCATGCGAGATCCACAGCCACATCGATGTGGCATTGTTCATCCAATACACTGCGTCGGCTCATGACGGTGACGGGGTGTCCCGCATCTTCATTTTGTGTTGATAGGGATCGAGGCAGGTCGTCTTGGCAATGAAGTCCGGGACCGAAGCGCCAACTGGAGAATGTGCCGGCACGAGGTCCAGAGGTCGGACCGCGGTCCAACTCACGACGTGCAAGCCGATTTCCGTGCAAATTTGCAATACTTCTGTGCATGTGCGATTAATTAAGGGTATGGCATTGGACCAGAGGCCGTCGTTAGATTCGCGGCCACCACCAGGCACTAAACCCTGCGAGCGCCGGGGAGCGCGCCTAACGCCATCCTCATCCTCACGGTCTCGGGAAGCCTCCACACTCTAAATGCGCCTTCTAACCAACATCCTTCCTTCGGTTGCAGATTGATGGAAATCAATCGAGGCGGTCCGCGTAGGCTCCATCGATGTATACACACCCATCTGCCAGACCATGGAACAAACTCCAATACTGCAGCAGCGGGCTTTGCAGCGGCCACACAGGTCCGGTCCGCTTTGCCGTTCTGAGTGAGGGTTTGCCCGAATGGGCACGAGAACGGCCTCTGAGGGTGTATGCGAATTCAATTGACTATAGTGGCATGTCCAGCCACGATCGGCGAAGCGCGTGAGGGGAATCAGATGTGTGGTTTACCCTTGGATGCACAATTGCAGTTGCGCCTCGAAGTCAACGAACGATTACCGGCCCTGCGCTGTGGTCCTGGTCTCCGCTGGGAGCACCCTGCGATATCCAACTTTGTGACATGGATCAAACGCTTGGGAGCGACCAGGTAGCTGGAAGCCGCTGAACACGCCGCTGAACACGCCACTGAACACGCTGAAGCGCTGCTACCGTCGCCAATATCCTTTGCGGTACCTCAAGAGGCTGCTTGGATTGTGTTCGGCGCGCTCACAAGGTTCGTAATCGAATCACCTTTGTCTTCCGGGGTCTCGTAGTTGGAAGATGAATAGGCATGGTCACCCGAATTGGAGCAAGATTGGCGGGTCAATTCAGGACGGATGCCGAAGCTCGCGAGGACAAGAGGAGAGTGGAGGCCTCATGGATGTCTCGAGGCCATGCATGGGTTGATGCCAGCCACGGCCAATATGTCCAATGCACCGTCCAGCATCCACGAGCGCAGCGCAGGCGTGGCACGCCGGGCCCGCAAACTCAGATCGCAGCCACCACGCCTGAATGCATTCAGCCAGCTGGACTCGTCATTGTTGAGAACAATAGCAGCAGAGGCGCGCTCCAAATAGCCTACATGATTGTGTCCGCTATTGCACACGTGCAGTCATGCTGTATCTACAGTACCTCGGTCCCGGCGAATGCTATACCGGCGCACGTGGAAATTGCAAGGTTCCAACCGTTGAAAGGGCGCCACGCTCGCGCGCATCCTGGCTGACCAAAGAGGCTCCTTCACGCGCGCGACCCGCCAATCCCAATTCCGCCCTGCCACCAACAGCCAACCGCTGGAGCCTATTGCTGGCGCTTACAACACGACGCAGTTGTCGAGGAACCGCTGTGGCACATGAACGATCTTCACGAATGGGCCGCTCAACAAAGCATAGTGTGGACGCATTCGTCCTGCCGCGGATCCAGTTTCCGATCACGAGCACCGTCCGAACATCGGCTTTGCCTGTACTGTTCGATTCGCTTTGAGCGACGTCCAACAAAAAGCATGTGCATGTGTTGCCGTGAGGCTCTCGACTCACATCCCTATGCGATCGCGACTCCGCTGCAGCAAGCCCGAACGCCACGATACCAATGGTCCACCCAGCAAGCGCAGTCGTTGGTCGATAGCGGGTGGCGCTACAAGGTAAGCACAGGACATGCTCGATGCCATCAAGCCATCCAGGCGCGCGGAGAAGTCGCCACCTCATGGAACCGATCCACATGCTTGGACTCCGCATGAGCCGACACAACCAGTCTCCTCTGTCTCGGCAGTCGACCTGGTCGTGTGCCGATGAACGTCATGCCGAAGGAATCGTCATGCAGACATCCAACACTACATTTACATCGATGTGATTGTCATGCGCCTCGGATGTTTCCCGCGGGCAACGGGCCTTCTACAAATCTTAATCTTGTTCTCATGCATAGGAGATTGACATTGCAGGCGCACGCGAAGTAGAGCTGTGGCAACATCCGGAATGCTAGCATGGTTTGCAACATGTCGTTGCCACGCGGTTTCCAAAATCGCTCCATCCCGGTCTGAACATTGCGGCTAAGTCGGAGGGCATCATTGATCGATCTTATTCACCAGCCGAAATTAGTGACAATCGCGAGTACGAGATCGAAGAGTCCTCGGCCGGATTCCCAGTGCGGTGCGCTGTAGACTGCTTTGCGATTGAACGATTGATTTTGTAGCACTCACACCGCCAGGACACGGATTACTTCCGCCGAGGTACAATAAGAGAAAGCGAAAGGCTCGATAGGCAAAGTATTCGTCGTCAAAGCATCGCACATACTAGCCAATCGTCAGAGCTGGACCAAAGAAGCAAACTATTGTCGTTCCACCATTCCTGGCGTTCGTGTCGATAGCTTGACTCTTGATCCTTCTCACGGGGTGGAGTAGACACACCAATCCCTGCCTGATCCTTGCAGAATGACTCCATACATTTTTTAAGAAACGTAGAGAATCCCGTGAGACTGTTCTCGAAGCCGCGGCTCGCTTCAGCAGCCGATTTTTGAGCCAGCGCCATAGTAATGGCCTAACGGTGCCAGCTGTTGTGACGTGCATAGGAACAGCGCCAAATGGAGCAGGCCAGTCCGATACAGAGGGATTGCGCCAATGACCAAGATGAGTCTGTGTGACCGGAAACGAGCCAGCATTGTCATTCTGGAACGTATTTGCGCGACTGCGGCTCAATGCTCGAAATTTCCGCACGGGTTGGCTTGGATGCCCGGTCCTCATCATCGCCGCATCTTCAGATGCTCGCTTCAGGTGAGCCTGATCTGTTCATTTGAACCAAAACACGCGTCCTTTGCAAACGGAATTTCGAGGCAGTGTCGTTCTACTTGTAGTCTGCGAGGGAACAGCTTGTCCAGCTGACCGGATCACAAAGAAGCCGAGCGGCGGCTCACAACGTATCCAGGCATATAACGCGTCCAAAGTACATACTCGTGTGGCGTTAGAGGGGAATTTTCCAGTGAGTATGACAAGACCATCCGGGTCTTTACGATTGGACGTATCAGAGATCGCTATTCATGCCAACATATGCTCCGATACATCGATTCCTGCCACCATTGCCACCTGATGAGGAGCATTATCTAGACAGCCAACAGTAAACAAGACTGTGACCTCCACGCACTTATTTGGTGCCCCTCATGCCACTCTGCCTGCGGCTCTGGCTGCGGCGGGGACTGCTCCGGAACTGTCGGCCTATGCCGCTATCCGAAAGATTCTGTTCCTCGCTTTGCTGCCGCTCGCTCTCAGCACGCTCTCGCACGATATCGTTGAGAGACTTCCGACCCTTCTTTTCCCAACGTTCCTCCTCGGGATCCACGAACCGATGGATGAGTCGATGATCCAAAATTCTTTTCTGGTTATCATGCTTCCCCTCCTTGTCGGTCTTGGGCCAGTGGTATCCATAAAGCTTACTGTGGCGCTCGCACCGCGGACAAGCGATACGTGTCTGATATGCATTTTCTTGCACAAAGTACTCGTCACAATTTCGACACTCAACCCAGCGATGATAGATGGACGTGAGTAGTGCCCTGCATAAATGATAATCCTTGGGTGTGCGGGCTGGGCCTCGCCTAGGCTCATTATCTTCGACGCCCGCATCATCATGTTGCCTGCGCTTCCCTTCTTCGATACTTTGTACCGGATCTGCAGGTTGGGCAGGAAGATCTTCGTGGGTCGAACTCTTTTCAGTGGCTTTCTTTTCATTGGATACGCTATCGACAGTAAGCGATGACGAGCTCTCTTTGGTTGTAGAATTCGAGGGCTTCGTCCGAGTGTCCAAGTGGGAGTCTGCGTCTGGGTCATCGGAGCTGGTCAATAATTGACATATTCCCTCGGCAATGGCACCGGGTGTGAATCCGACGGAGGTGGCGCTCGAGGCGGATGGCGCGTTCGCAAATGAATCATCCGTGCCTGCGGGGGAGGCAGCACTGGAGTCCAATTCGTCGCACTTGGGATGCTTTCGGGGACGGCCACGTCCTCGTCTGGTCTGCTGAAGTTCATCATGCGGTTCGAGTTGCAGCGAAGGACTTATACTGTTCACCTGTGTGTCTCCAGCATTCGTGACCATTCGCAGATTCGAAGAACTCCGCTCTTTCTTGATCGATGGCAGCTTGTTCGGTTTCGTGACGTCGAGATGCGATTTCATTGTCGATTCTCGGGGCGACCTTTCTCGAACATCAACGGGGGAGGCCAGAGTATCGCGTTTTGAGAGTGGTTGGCTGCCATGGCAAGACTGCACGTAGCGCTCGGATAGCGGTTTTAAGCGGCCTCTCGGGTTCGGGGCAGGTTCGATGTTCTCGGCGTCTGTGTTCTCGTCCTCGGCTAAGGAGATCGGTTCGGTGATGCTCCTTTTTGGCTTGTTCCGTTTTCCGTCGTTTCGATCAGAATACCGGTCAAGCATATTGATCACTCGCTTGAGCAGAGTATCTACCACTGGAGTATAGGGATCCGGTTTCGAGCGCCGTGTCGTGGTTAGATTGGAATCCTCGGGACCGGGAAAGTCATAGAGCGAATCTTCTCCCCGACCCTTCTGGCGTACGTTACTGGTAGTCTTCTGAAGGGGGAGAGCAGCTTCGGTCGCATCGAGACGCGGATGCTTGCGTGGCCGTCCGCGTGCTCGTTTCACGGTGCCGTCCGCATTCAATGTAGGCTCCACAGGATCGGCCAATTCTCCACGCTTTCGCTTGTTCGATACTTTTGGCAGGAGGTTTTGACGGGGCGCGAATGCTTCAAGCTTCACACTGGCTTGAGCTGGTCGTGATGCCTTCCCTGTCAGTTCCTCGCCATCGTCGTCCTCATCACTGGTGTCATCGTGCAGCACTGGACCGCGGGGATCCCACCCATTTCGCTTGTGAAGTTCGCATGTACCACATAGGCATTCACAGTTATCCTCGCCGAAATAATCCAGCCCATAAACGACGGTAATCTCCTCACCCACTGCGATGTCCTTGCATGCAACGATGTGAATACCGTGTGGACCCGTTGTCATGAGCTTCGCATTTGAATCGCAGTCGTGATTTGCAAATCGAGCTGGACCCAGAAAGAGGGACGGTCGTTTTCGGCGGCTCGAAAGAACGATACTGAAATCCGTCCGGCTCGAAAGTTCTTCCTCCTCCTTCTCCGTCATTTCAACTTGTATGCCGGTGAGGTATTTGATGCTCTCGCCTTTCTTGATGACCTTCCGCGCAAGGATACAGGCCTCTGCGGTTTGGATCGTATAGCGATTGGTTGTCCCGACTTCGAATGGGCAGTCCGGAAGATAAATATTGATGTACTTTCGCAAATGTCGCACAAAATGCTCCTTCTCGTCTTCGGTCCTCAGGCCCTTGCGATACTTGGCCAATCCCGGCAGTTGCAGCAGCTTCTCCTGAGCGACAGCCCCATCCTTCTCGACGATCGCGTGTGTTTGTAACAGCTTGCAGACATCTTCCTCCTGAACGCCACGGCACGGATGGTAATTCGCTTTTAGTTTTCGAATCGAGGACCAGAAATAGACCTGTGAATCACGATAGTCAGCAGACAATCCTCTCGACGCCGCGCCATTGCGTCGTTCGAGGGCATCTTACGCGATCGACCAGCGCATCGGTGATGAGGTCGTCATAATTAGCGAGCTGTGACAGGGTGAGGCCTCCTTTCTTCTGAAGCGCCTCTTCGAGGTCGGCAGGTTTTGGCGGCATGGCTCGAGAAAAGAATGAGTCGCAAATGCGCACATCGAGCACCAGGCTGCGCAACTGAATGTGCCGGTTCGCGGCGGAGTTGACAGTCCACCAAATCACGACGCGCGATCCGATGGAGTGAGAGATGCAAAGGAGCGTGAGGGGCTCAAGACGCTGAACTGCGCTCTTTGTCTTGATCCGCCAGTCATAGCCACATTCCACAGCGTCACAAGCGTCCCTCCAGCATCGATTCGTAGCCACTTGTTCTCGTATGGTGGATCCGGGCGGCTTCGGGGAATGAGCACACGCGACACAAATCGGTCAAGGAGAGACTGTTCTTGTGCGCTGAACAAACACAATGCGCCGTGCCGAGAGAGCGATTAGCATGCACGCAGAAAGAGAAAAAGGAATGACGATTGCAGGGAGCAGGATCACGAACGCCAGCCACTGTCCATCTCATGCCTTCGTGTAAACGGGCGCGGGCAGGGTAGGGCACGGTGAAATCCACTGGCCCCCATCTGCCGCCGTGTGCAACAGTAAGCTAGCCGAAAGCAATCCCGCGGCGTAGGTGATCGGCCACTCAGCGACTTGCGATGCCCGCTGCGCTAGCGGAGCAGGGCGCGTTTTGGCGAACGGAATATCATCGAACCCTCGCCTTTCGCAAATCGCAGGCTACGCCTGACGGCCATTCCATCGAACACCCATCGGACAACCGACTGAAGTCGGTCATCGCATCGCCAAGATGATTCAACTCAAGGTAATGTCGCCGGGGTGCAGAACATCAATGGAGCGCATTCGCTAATATCCGTGGCAGACGATGGTCAATGTCATTGACAACTCAGGCGCAGCCATTGTCGAATGCGTCAAGGTCCTCCGCTCGAAGCGCCATGCTAAGATTGGTATGCATCTGTGGGTCCTTCGCAGCACCGCGGTCTTACTGACCCATCACAGGCGATCGGATCATTGTCGTCGTCCAGAAACAGCGAAATTTTGGCCCGGAGTCGGGCCCCGGCGGTTCGGTCTCCGTCAGTGCTGCCAACAAGGTCCGGAGAGGCGACATCAGACACGCCGTGGTAGTTCGCACCAAGAAGAAGTACCAGCGCCCGGATGGCAGCGTTGTCGGTTTCGATGATAATGCTTGTGTCCTCATCAACAAAGCTGGCGAGCCGATCGGGTCTCGATTGAACGGAGTGGTGGGAGCGGAACTACGAGATAAGAAGTGGAGCAAAATTCTCAGTCTGGCGCCGATGCATTTGTGATTGCATTGTACAAATATTTGACGATTTGCATGGAGTCATGGCGTTGAAATAGCGGCAGGCAAGCTGCTTCGGGTCTGCTTGGAGGGCATAAGGCGATGGACTATGGAGTGAAGAGACACGAGTGTTCAAGCCGTCATGCTTGTGGGGCAGTTCTTCATGGCAGGAGACAATGTAAATTGACATTTCCTAGTTGTCATTCGAAGTGTTCGTTTCGACCGCCAAAGACATTCCCATTTGCTTAATCTTCCCTTTGGTTCGACAGCAGAATGACCATGCAGGAGCTGCTAATGCTCTTCCTTCCGGCCACAACCGATGCTTGTTAAACGTCTCTCACCGGCAGTGTCGGATTGGCTTTGATGTCCTTTGCCCTTGTTAGATGTATCAATGCATCATGTATCAGGTTCTATGTAGTGTACGTGGTATATGGAGGGCTGAGCATTGTCTTGGGCATTGCTCTGAATCCAAGATAATTCGATAAGGATAGAATCACTCTCTAAGTGGACCTTTTGACCCACTCTCCGTGCTTGATCACCATGGTCGTGGCTAGAGACGATCGCGAAGTATAACCCTAAGGAATTTCATCCACGGAAGAGCATAACCCTAAGCTTCAGGTCTGTCTTCACGTCATGTAAACGAGTGAGCCAACAAGTCATACCCGTCTGCTCCATGTCGATTCCAAAGAGGGTCATCGTGACGGGCGCAGTAAGTCTTTTCAACGTGGGACTTTATTTATGGTGCATCTTGTTGCTAACCACTGTGTGCGAGCCAGAATCGAGGCATTGGCCTTGCCCTTTGTCAATTGATACTGGCGAAACCTGCATTGGGAGCCATCCAACTGGTTGCGACCACAAGAAACGGCGATGATCTCAAATTGAACGCCACACAAAAGGACCGCGATGTGTCATATGCTGCTCTTGATATTGGCTCATCCAAGAGCATAGAGGCCTTTGCGAACCATCTCGCGTTGAAGCACGATGGAGCCGATATTCTGATCAATAATGCCGGCATCAATCTCGACTCAGAAGACAGCGATGACGCGGTGAAGCGAACACTGGACATCAACTATCGCGGCACTCTCCAGGTATGTCTTCATCTTGCTACCTACGATCACATTGCCATCGAGCCGGACTCCCTTCCTTCCCCGTGGTGCTTGACCCTGTGTTTGCCCTGTCCTGAGGCTGGCAGAGAAACGAGTCTGACGCTGTCGCATCCAGATGTGTGAGAGCCTGCTACCACTACTCCAGTCCGATGCTTTGAGAGACGACTCGAAACCACGTCCTAGGATTGTAAACATATCCTCTGTCGCATCATCTCTACGACCTTATAGTACCGAAATAGCCACGCGCTTTCGGTCCATTGCCTCGCAGGGCACGCTGCAAGACTTGGACGCCCTCGCGAATGAATATCAGGCGAGTACGAGACTCCTGCATCGAAATTCATTACATACTGACGTCTCGCCTTATGGAACAGTCATGCTCACCCTCGTCCGATTTCTCCGAGCCGCCTCGACGATCCTACGCCGTCTCCAAGGCTTGCGCCAACGCCTTCACGAGCATCCTCGCTCGGCACCACCCGGATGTTCTGATAAATGCCTGCTGCCCTGGCTGGATTGCGACAGACATGGGCAAACTCATCAGCCGTCGTGGGACGGTGCCACCGAAGACTCCCGCCGAGGGCGCAGAAGTACCTCTTCACCTCGCCTTCGGGGACGTCCAAGGGCTCACCGGGAAGTACTGGGCGAATGACACAGTCAGAAGTAAAGGCCTTCCGGCTGTGAGGGAATGGTGAGAGCGATGTTACTGTAAAATATTGTATACGAAAGACCACTGGAGATATGTATGAAACGTGAGCTTGCATCCGCCCAGAACCCAGACGCCTCTGTGAATAACATTGAGAAGCGAATCAAAAACAAATCAGCAGTCAATCATGCCAATGCAGAATGGAAAATTCATGGCCAGCCAGCACATATGCAACGCGAAGTACGCCGCCGGTTCATTCATGACCATGCTCATATCTCATCATCCAATCATGAGGTCGCACGCTGCTAGCCATATGACGAACATCGCATGGTTGCTTAGAATATCATGCTCTTCACAGCGTTGCGGTCGCGATGTCCTCGACGCTCACTCATGGGAGGAGTCGACGGACGCTTCTCCTTCTCCGGAACCGGTGGTCCAGTGAGACCCGTACTCTTCTTGACGGGAGACGACGGTGCGCTTCGAGCCGCTCGTGCCTGAGCACCAAAATCCTTCACTGAAGTGAAGGTATCCGCTGACGCAGGGCGCTCCAGCTTCTCTCGTGCCAGCACGAGGTCGGTCCACTTGAGATGACGCTTCTCTGTGGCGACGGCAGGCTTGCCGATGACTTGAGCGAGCTTCTTCATCCACGACACCTTTGCAGCGTGAGTATCGGCGTAGAAGTCGATGGTCTCGCCGTTGGCGAAGCGGATCCGGAAGCCCTCCTCGACGTATGCGTAGCCTTCGTCCTCCTCAGCAAAGGCAGATTTGCGGCGCTTGGCTCGGCTGGTCGAAGCAGCAACGGGGTCGGCGACGAGAGTGCTCTTATCATCGACGAGTCGAGATGCCTTGCTAAGGTTGATGACTGCACGCTTCTGGTTTGTGTGCTCATGGTAAGCCGTCAGCTTAGGTCCCTGAAGTCGGAAGAACCGTCGACGCCAGTGCTGGCAGTCTCCTCCCTGTTGGCTGAGGTGGCCTTCGTGCGTGACTTCGACATTCTCGCTGGCTTCCTTGTCTGCGCGAGTGATCTCGCGGACGGCGGCGCTCATGCTCTTGGGCATATCCTCTTCGACGGCATCCTTTGGTCGAGGAATGTAAAGCAGTTGGAGCTCGAGATGGCCAATGACATAAGGCGGCCGGCGTATTGGGCCTGTGTTGGTGCCTCGCTTGTTGCGCACGCTGTTAATCACGTCCGTGTCCTTCTCCAGGGCCCACTCGTTGTAGCAGGGAATATCAACAGTCAGTGCGCGTCCGAAGCAATCCTTCTCGTGAGCCTTCAGGTTGACGTATGCACGAGCGAAGGATCCGTCGGTGCTGCTGACGAGGTCGTGAAGAAGATCCCACGCTGTAGGTTGGACGCTTGCACGCTTGCGCTGGAGTTCCTCTTTGCGTTGTCGCTCCTCGGCTTCCAGTGCCTCACGCTCCTGGCGCTCGCGCTCAGCGCGCTTCTTTGGGCTGGTGAGGAAGCGGGACAACGCCGCGCCCTTGGAAGCGCCCTTCTTGGCAGCGGCACTTGAAGACGAGAAGGTTTGCGGTTCCCGTGGTGGAGGGGGTAATCTCGTGGTCAGGGTTAATTGGAACTCCAGATCGTTGAGCACGACAAGCTCAAACTCCTGTCCGATGACGGCACTCTTGCCCATCTCGAGATCAGAAGTAGTCACGCAGTGGAGACCATTGTCGAGGGTAAGCTGGAAGTAGGTGCGGTCGTTCCGTGGCAAGGGAAGCTCAAGGTTCTTGATGCCGACAACCTTGACGAAAAGACGTCCACGCTCGACATCATCGCCAACCTCATCTTCCAGGCTGCTGGTGCCGGCGGCGAAGTCTTCTTCGACAACACCCAGAGCACTTTGGTGACCAGGCATAGGAGGTGCAGGCTCACTGGGGCAGGCAGATGCGACGCGTTGGCTCTGCCTACGCGTCTTGCCATTCCACGGCTCTGTCTTGAGATATTGCTCTGTACGGGAGCTGCTACCTGCGCCCCGCGAGCTGGACTTATTTCCAGATCGGGGCACAGCACTGGCACCGCTGTCATTGGACTTGGCCGTTGCGTTGCTCTCGTTAGAGAAGTTCCGGTTCGAAGCTACCACGACCTTGGTGTTCTGTCGCATCAAGTACCCCTTCTGTTTGTTTTGTTAGCATGTGTGCGGCCGAAAGTCAGCGAAATCCTATGCCATACCTTCTGCGATTCAATAACGCGGTCAAATTCTTTGTCAAGACACAGTCCATCCTCGACGTCTAGGCTCGGGACGTTCAGGCTGAGATCTAAATCCTTGCGCAGAAGCTCAGCACCAGCGCTGAGGTCCACGTCAGCTGCGGCTTGACAGCCAGACTCATCTTCCTGCGGCACACTCGGCATTGATTTCTCAGCGCTGACGATGCGGCGCTGCTCGGCCATTGCGTGCAAATCAGCCGGGGTAGCTGAAGGACGGGTCTTGAGCTTGCCGCCGGTTCGGATAGTTGCCCTCCGTTCCGGAATCTCGATGCTGGGTTCCGGCTCGATCGGGCTCACGGGGCTGGCCAGGTCGAGCGCTGGCTCTGGAAGACCTCCATCCTCCAGTGCGGAGACATCTGCTTCACTGTGATGAATGACAGACTCTGGTGTGTGTGGTGGGGAGAACTCAGCCCCGTCATACGCCGGGCGCGGTAGGTCTTTGTATGGCGTCGCCTTTGGCTGGGTAGGAGGAGCCAAAACAGGCGCAGAAGCCGTGATGTCTATCTTCTCCTTCGTGTTCTCCTCGGAAGGCGGAGGCGAGTCGGCAGCAATGAATTTCTGGATGCCGAAGTCATAGTCATCAGTGCTGACGTATGAAGGCAGTCCCATGAAACTCTTCCTCGCGGGTTTGTTTGCGCTGGTTTCAGGCTGGGAGTAGTCCTTGACCGAGAGCAGTTGCATGGCGTCGTTGAGAGTTTCCTTGCCATCTTGTACTTCCGGCGTACTCTCGTACTGCGCATGAAGGAAGGTGCTCTCTGCTTCAGGTTCAACCGTCGAATGCCGAGTCTCGGATGCCTCGTCGTCACTCTCCTCAGGGAGACGATGTCGCAGAACAGAGGACTGGCGCTCGAGACCGGATGTGCCATATGCGCCATCGATAGGGTGCGCTTCAGGAATAGCCAGCATATCGAATTCGTGGTCATCGACAGGCTCTTCCTTAATGACCACCTCCGCGAGGTGCATTTGTTCACGAACGCTCGTTGCCATTTGCTGGACCGAAGTTTCTTGGCTGGTCTCTCGGGAGGGAATGGGCTGGTCAGGATCCAGATCCGCATACCGCTCATCGATCGGTGATGTGGCGCGCTCGTCTTCCAGATCGAAGCGTCGACTCCTCACTTTTCGAAGTATGCTCTCGCGCGAAATTCTCGGTGGCGACTGAGCGATCTCGCTTTCGTCACAGGCAGCGCCGGCAACTTCGTGGTGGATGACGCTGCCTTCGAGTCCCGTAACAGTCAGCTCTTCGGCAGCATTGAACTGAGCGATAGTGCTGGGACTGTTCGGCTGCTTCGCTCCAGTGCTCTTCCCCATGAGCTCCATTCGTTGGTCGAAAGTGAGTGGTGAGTTTCGAGCGATGCTCAGGATGTCGTCCTTGCTACAGGAAGCACGTTGGGGAGGCGAAGGTAGGTTTCGTGTCGCACTGGATGCTCGTTCCGCAGCTCCATTGAACGGAGAGTTGCGATTGCCGCTCCGGCCTGGAATAGGCGGCAGGGGGCGAGAAGAACCGTCGGATGTAACACTGGCAGACCGGCTCAGCACGCGTCGTTGGCTTTCAGATGTGCTGGAGTTGAAGACGTCGTCATTCTCATCGACGAGATCTGTGCGGGCGCATTCGGGCGACACGCGCGACCACTGCTCAGGCAAAACGACAGGAGTCTTGTCTGCATTCTCGAGGTCGTCGTCGAAGCTGTCGTCATGGTGTTCAGCGGAACTACCGCGCTCGAAGCTGTAGTCATGATCATCGTATTCATCAGAATCCCAGCTGCCTTCACGGGAGTCCGACGTCGCCGAGATCGACGGCTCTGGAGTCGGTTGCTCATACTCGTTGATGATCGGAGGCTCCTCGCGGAACGTCACACTCTTGTTCTGACGCAGCCCACGCGGAGTCAACTTGCGCTCATCATCTTCGGACCAAATCGAGCTTTCTGGATCATACAACGCTGATGAGAACTGGCTTGTGCGTGCGAGTGAGGACTTGGTCGGTGACGGAGAGCCACCGTCCTTTCTGGGTGAGCCACTGAGAGAAGCCTTGGGTGTAGCTGCTAGCCGAGAGTCGCTGTGTCGCTGAGCTGATTGTGGGCTGCGAAGCGGATTGTTTTCCTTCCTCAAGCTATCGAATCGTGCGAAGCTGTTGTTGGCCAGCTGCTGGCTCAGAGGACGATTGGCGCTCGGGCGCTCCACAATGGGAACGTTGGTTGGATCATAGACCGTCTTCGATTCCAGTGCGAAAATATTGCTAGTTTTGACTCGGCCGGCCTGTTTCAATCTCTCAATGCTGGCACGCCGAGTCGGCGACAGGAGCGCCGGAGATGCCACCGGTTCCGGAGTGTTCTCGCTATCGAAGCGAGAAGGCGACATAGCGTCCTTGAGTGACCAGAAGTTGCGTGGTGAGCTGTCCTTCGTGAAGGAATTTTCGGTGTAGGGCGAGGTCTCGCGAGAGACGATCATTTTCTGATGTTGATGTCAGTACACGCGACAACAATGACATAGGCAGGCGCCGTGCACTCCTTTGCACCTACCTTTGTTGCCTGGTTGTAGGAAGGCGAGTTCCGTCGTCGTTCGGTGCTCCCGATCTCGGCCAATGGGCGAGGTGAAGCCATTTTGTTAGGCGAAAGATGAGAATCGGAGGCCGTCGACTTGGTGATGCGCAGCGGCTGCACTTTGGATGGCGTCGCCATGCCGCCGTATTTATTGTGGCTTGCGCAAATGCGAATGAGCGTTTGGTCGCGACGTTGGGAGGTGTAATAAACAGTTCAACAGCGCGGGGAAGCTGTGAAAGCAGGGATCAAGGAGTGGTAGACTGAATTGTTGTGCTCTACAGCATGATGATGCATGAAGGTGGATGATTCGAATGCGCAATGATAGTGAGAAAGTTGTCGTCCGAAGCCCGCACTCAAGAAGCGAAGAAGATAGAGTTGCGAATGCTCGGTTCGTTGATGTGGATGAAAGCTATGTCATGTGTGCTGTCGCGTTGATGTGTGTATACACGCGAAGCCTGTGGACCCCAGTCATTGAGGGGCCGCTTGCTGCCATAGCAACGCCCACCTAAATTACCCAGCTGCCCACTCTTACCGCCGGACACCCGCCCTCTGACACCAAACGAGTCACGCTCCTGGCTAGTTCACACATCATCTGTACCTGCAAACAACCGCTTGCGGCAGGACAGGGATTCTCACAGCATGTTCCTTGATGTTTCGAGGTCCGAGACAAATCAATTGCGGCATGGCTTTTCAGAATCGACCGGTCGGTCCGAGGTATGCATATGGTCGCAGATGCGGCCTCCATGTGATCGCTTGAAACAATGGAATATGTCGTCGCTCGGCACATGAATTACTGCACAATGTCAATCGCGTCGACCAGCTCGCACCTTCATACTGTGAAGAGTCAGGCGCTCACGATCCACTGTGGCTGCCCAAGGTCAGGTCGCCTAATGGCAACGGGATCCAACCCTAGAGAAGTCATTTGGTTGTCCTGGAGTCAATCAATGGCCAAATCATTGTAGAAGATTCCTCATCTAGGTGGCTTTTCATTCAAACACACCGTGCCAACACGACAAGGGTGCACGCAAGGTAATATTCTTGTCGCAACTTCAACCTCGGTCGGCTATGTCGCAAAAGTCTCCACAATTATCACTATTTTGAGCGTTGGGAAGAATGCCCATTTGCAATTATATAAAGGTGATATCTTATACTTCAAAACGATTGTAATATTTCTTCATATGACAGTCGATAAGCAATGCAACTTGCCTCGCAAGAACAAAGCATTTTGCAGGACCAAAAGTACGCCGCGGAGACTTTGGTCCACTCACTACATCAGGATCGTGTGGGATGTGGTTCAGCTGGAGCAGATCCAATGGCTTGAACTACATATGTTTGCGGTGCCCGTTCTTGCGAAAATATCTACAATACTGTAGGATCCATCTCTGCGGATGAACTCGAAACACGAACTGAAACTGCCACGTGTGGTGCATGCGGCTTTCTTCGAGTTTCACAATCGGCTTGGAGACATAGAACACCATCGTTAAGATCAGCTAGACTGATGGCATGCAGTAACTATCGGAAGTCACCACTACGGCATTGGAGATCGATTGATTGCTTGTGTGGCTAGGTAAGGGGTGGACTCAAGATCGTTTCTCACCTGTGAAGTTACCTCATAGTTCCACAAGTTGGTGGCAGTATTCGAGGATGCGGCGGTGACGTCAGAGAACGGAGGTGCAAGTTTGCTGCCAGTTTGATGCGGAGGTGAGCATTTACAGCCATAGTATGGTGGGGAAGCCGCGACGCGCGCACAAAGTCGGATTACGCTGCGTACCTAAGCAGGTGCTTATTGAAACTTCATACCACTCACCACTTGTGTGCGTAAACCATTCAAGCCGACGCATCATAGTTCTCCCGGGACGGATGATGGAAGGCTTGCGCGCAAGTCTGCTCAACCATCGTGCTCTTTGAACCCCAGGTCCACCCTCGACCGCCAGGCGGAACCTTCACAAATCAAGCAAGATTGGCATATTTGGTGATCCAAGATCCTGAGCGCTACATGATCATCACGGAATGAAGGATAGTCCTGAACTCTGATCAATTGTCGGCGTACCTGCAAACCCAACCCTTGGCCCAGGTGACGGCCGAGCACGCCCATCATGTTGGAAGGTCTCGTCGCCAACCTGCTCAACAGGTTCCTGGGCATGTATGTCCGGAACTTCGACCCTAAGCAGTTGAATGTTGGTATCTGGTCCGGCGATGTCACACTACGAGATCTTGAACTGCGGCGAGAAGCTTTGGACCAGTTCCACCTTCCGCTCAATGTGGTTGAAGGGCACATCTCTACTCTCGTGCTCAAAATCCCTTGGTCAAATCTTCGCGGTCAGCCAGTCCGGATCACGATCGAGGATGTCTTCCTACTTGCGGCCCCGAAAGAAGACCAGGAATACGACGCGGAAGAGGAGGAAAAGCGAGCGCATGCGGTGAAGATTGAGAAGCTGGACAGTGCGGAGCTCTTGAAGGAGCGAAACACCGAAGGCATGTCGCAAGAGGAGCAGCAAAAACAGCAGTCTTTCACCGCAGCATTTACGACTACTATCATCGACAACGTGCAGATCCAAGTCAAGAATGTCCATATCCGATACGAGGACGCTTTATCTGATCCGGGACACCCCTTCGCAGCAGGAATCACTCTGCAGGAGCTCAGCGCAGTGTCAACGGATGAGAACTGGAAGCCAACTTGGATCGCTGGCTCAAGCGCGACCACGCACAAGTTGGCTACGTTGGGCTCTCTTGCGGTGTATTGGGATACCGATACGGAGCTCCTTGGCACCGGCTCCGGCGAACAAGCCTCAAATGAGAAAGGCCTGGATCACAATGAAATTCTCGCAAAGTTCAGAGAACTCATCGTCAAAGGCGACAGTCCCGAAGTCAAAGATCACCAATTCATCCTCAAACCGGTTTCGGGGCGAGCTGGACTTGAAATGGACAAGACAGGAAAGTATGATCGTCCGAAGATGAAGGCACGCCTCCTGTTCAACGAACTCGGTTTCGTGCTCGATGATAACCAGTATCGCGATGCGCTCATGCTTGTTGATCTGTTCCACTACTTCATCAGACATCAAGAATACCGCAAGTTGCAGCCTCAAAAGAGGCCGAAGGAAGATCCCCGGGCGTGGCTACTGTTCGCCGGAAAGGCCATCTTGGACCGGATTCACGAGAAGAACAGGCGCTGGTCGTGGGCATACTTTGCGGAGCGGCGAGATGACCGCCGAGCATACATCAGATTATTCAAGAAGAAAAAGCAGGAGCAGCAGCTTACACCCGAGGAGTCCTCAGAGCTCGACCGACTTGAACATAAGCTTGTCTACGAGGATCTCCGATTCTGGCGCTCTCTCGCTCGAAATGAGCTCCGCAAGGAAGGCGCTGTCAAGAAGCCAGAGCCCCAGAAGTCGACATGGGCATCCTACATTTGGGGAACCTCAAAATCCCAGCAACAGGCTTCTGATGATAGTCAAATGACCGAAGAACAGCGGAAGGAACTTTACCAAGCGATCGATTTCGATGAGAAGAAGAGCATCGCTGAAGCCGTTGATGCTCCACGAGAAGCAGTCAAGCTGCAAGTTGACATGAACCTGAAGACTGGCAGCTTCACGCTGCGGCGTGACCCCCACGGGAAACAGCGCGACATCCTTCGGTTATTATTTGACGATTTCAGTACAGAGTTTGTGCAAAGAACTGATTCGACCCTTGTCGACCTCAGTCTGGGAGGCATGCGGCTCTACGACGGATCGACCGAAGGCAATCTCTTCGAGCAGATGCTCATGGTCAAAGACGCACCTGTTCCCGAGAAAGATAGAGTGCGCGAGTTAGATGATGATGACGATGAGAAGGATCCCGAACAGGAAGACGATGATGAACAAGATCCGTTCTTCAGCATGTCTTTGGAACGCAATCCGCTGGATAACAGAGCAGATACCGCACTGACGGTGAAGCTGAAGGCTTTGGAGATCGTGTACAATCCCAACTTCGTGGTGCAAGTCTCTAAATTCTTCAAACCGCCAGAAAAGCACACAGAATCCATTGGCGCCCTCATGGAGACCGCTGGATCGACCGTGGAGGGCTTAAGGCAGCAAACCAGAGCCGGCCTCGAGTTTGCGCTGCAGGAACACAAGACTATCGACGTTCAGTTAGATCTGCAGGCGCCTCTCATCATCGTTCCTGATACTGTGACGGAGAAGAGCAAGATTTGCTTGATCTTGGATGCTGGTCACGCCAGTGTGCGCAGCGATCTCATTGACAAGAAGACCATCGCAGATATCCAGAACAAGCAAAAGCAGCAATACACTGACCAGGACCTCAAACAGCTTGAATCTCTAATGTACGACAAGTTCCAATTGAAGCTCGAATCGACTCAGCTTCTGATTGGCACCACCGTGGAAGCAACGAAAGAGAAGCTCGATTCGAAGGATGCTGCGCGAAATTTCCACCTGGTAGACCGGATCAATATGGACTTCATGATTGAGACTTGTATCGTCCCTAAGACAACGGAATTGACCAAGTTCCGTATCAATGGTCACCTTCCAGTCCTTCATGCTCAATTCTCTGACGAGAAATATAAGGCGCTGATGAAGCTTCTGAGCTTTGCGATCCCGAAATTCGACGAAGGTACCCCCAAGCAAATCGACAAGGACGAAGCAAAGAAAGATGATGGCCTTAAACTTAAACCAGTGCCTTCCAATACGAACCGACCCCGAGGCAAATCATCTCAAGCCTCGAAAGAGGATCTGGTCATGGAGGAGGATCACGGCCATGGGTCACAAAAGCAATCTTCCAAGGATGGCGCCGTTACCAAGCCCACAAGGAAACCGGAAGTCAATCTGGAGCAGCGTACTTTCGAATTCAAGTTTACGGTCGACAAACTGCAAGGCTCACTCTTCAAAGCGGATCCCGAAGGCAAGAAGCCCGACCAACTGCTGGTCGAACTTGTCGCAGAAACCTTCTACTTCGAGTTCTACCAGCGGCCGTTTGATATGGTGGCAGTTGTGAAGCTGCGAGCACTGGCGATAGAAGATCATGTCGAGGAAGCTCCCGCACCTGAGTTCAAGAATCTCGTTTCGAGCGAGGATCTTGTCGATAACAAGCAACAAGACTTGCTTACAGTCCACTTCCAGATGGTCAACAAAGATCATCCGCAATTCCACAGCAAGTACGAGGGCATCAAGACTAATCTCGATGTTGCAGTTTCGACAATCAATCTTATGGTCACTCGGAAGACCTTGCTCACACTACTTGACTTTGTGATGATTACGTTTGCCAGTGGAGGAGAGCAGCCTCAACCAGACAAACAAAGGATCCAGACTGCTGAGGATAAAGACGGCGCCGTGGCTGACGCCAAGACCGACGAGGAGGACAAGATCCGGATCAAGGCAGAACTCAGCAGAATCACCGTGGTCTTGAACAACGACGGGATTCGACTCGCGACTCTGAGTCTCACGTCGGCGAACGTCAACGTTTTCCTCGCGGGCAAGACGATGCGCGTTGGCGCGAGGCTTGGCGCTTTGGATCTTGTTGATGATGTCAACCAAGGCGTGTCCGAGGATTCAAATCTTCGTCAACTTGTCTCCATTCAAGGCGACGAGCTAGCTGATTTCAGATATGAGACATTCGATCCCCTGTCGAACTCATACCCGGGCCACGACAATGAGATCTACCTACGCTCGGGCTCTCTCAAGGTCAACTTCGTTACAGAGCCGTTCCGCAAGATCATGGAGTTCGGTGTCAAGTTCGGCAAAATGCAAGCCATTTTCAACGCCGCGCGGCAAGCGGCCGCGAATCAAGCCAGCAAAGTGCAAGAGTCTGCTGGCAAGATGCGATTCGACATCTTGATCAAGACCCCAATTGTGGCGTTCCCACGGATGGTCATTACTGATAGCCCAGAGCGAGACTTGATAACCGCTTACCTCGGAGAAATTTACGCAAACAACAAGTTTGTCCCTGTGGAAGGCTCCGACAGCAGCGACGTTGCGAACAAACTGTCGGTTGGTATCCATAACATCAGACTCACCTCGACTTTCCATTACACCGAGAAACGAGTTGAGGAATTGGAGATGATCGACAAAGTCAACCTCGATTTCAATATCACACAGACCGAACACCGACCCGGGCGAGAGCGACCAGATATGGAGATCGAAGGATCAATGTCGAACATCAACCTTCGCTTGACTGAAGCGCAGTTCAAGTTCGTTATGGAATTATCAAGGAACGTGCCATCTGCGTTTGCCTTGGAGTCTGACGATGACGTGGAGGAGGAAGTGGTAGAAGAGTTACCTTCGTCGCTTACCAAGCCAGCTCTAGACACGAAAGCTACCGCGGAAGAGGACAAGAAGGCTGACGCCGCTCTCGCCGTCGCATCCCGCCAGGGGCCGGAGCTGGGGACCGATGAGAAGACCTGGACTAAGCTAGACCTCATCTTCAAAGTCGGAGCTGTGGGGCTTGAGCTTGTACAAGGCGAGCCAGAGGAGCCCATAGGCGATGTCGAGGCGGCGAGCCTGTCCAAGTTCTCTCTCAACGAGACAAGCGTCAAACTTCGCATGATCAGCGATGGCGGTCTGGAGAGCGAGCTGCTTGTCCAATCATTCACAATAACAGACACCAGGACAAAGGACAAGAACAAGTTCCGCAAGATCATGTCCCTGATCAACACGGACGTGAAACAGCAGTTCATGGCCAGTGTCTCAATCACTGGAGGTGAGGATCGAAGCTTGATTGCCCTGCTCACCATCGACAGCCCCCGGGTGATCTTGGCACTCGACTACATCTTTGATATTCTCAAATTTGTCCAGAACGGTCTCAAACAAGATGACTCGCTTGTCATTTCAGATCCTGAGGATGGTGAAGAGGATGACTTGGATGACGCCACTAGCGCTGGGACGCAGGCCCCTGTTGCTCAAGAGTCACAAGTCTCGTCCGATGATCAGAAGCCCAAAAACGAGAGCGGCATGCAGATTGCGTACCGTGTAAACATTGTTGATGCACAAGTGGTTCTTATCGCAAACCCGGCGATCAGCAATTCCGAGGCGATTGTCTTGGGCACTAAGCAGGTCCTGGTCTCACAGCAGCATGCGATGACCTTGCAAGTTGAGAAAGTCGGCATGTTCTTGTGTCGCATGGACCAGTTCGAGACCACGAGGCTGCGGATTCTGGATGATTTCAGCATTCAAACCTCGCTCGACATGCGCTCACAAAGCGCAGACGCAGCGTTGACCAGCATCGAGGTCGACATCGAGCCTTTGGTGCTGCGGTTGTCATTGCGCGACATTATGCTTGCCATGCAGATTGTCAATCGTGCGTCTGCGATGTCCGCCAGCACAGATCAGAAAATGGCAAGTTCAGACCCCAAGAAGATCGCTCAGATCAAGGCGGCATCTACGAAAGGGAAGAAACCTAGCTCGACAAAGCGTCCCGCACCCTCTACGCAGAAGCCCCACGCAAAGACAATCAGCACGGCGCGGTCAAGTGTCAAGCCGCAGGAGACCGTCCAAGGCGTGGGATCTGCCGTGCTCAAGCGCGAGGAGATGAAAGTCCAAATGGAGGGAATCCGAGTTGTTCTGATCGGCGATCTCCACGAACTTCCCATGCTAGATTGGAGTGTCAAGAAGTTCACGGTTGATGTGCGCGATTGGACGGGGAACCTCACCGCAGACACGAGCATCGACACGTTCTTCAATGTTTACAACTTCTCCAAGTCTGCGTGGGAACCGCTCATCGAACCCTGGTCATTGGGCTTTCATATGGCGAAGGATGTCAATCCTGACAAATTGGCTGTGGAGTTGTACTCTCGCAAGTCACTCGAGATGACGATCACTTCTGCTACGATTGCTCTGGCATCAAAGTCTGCACAATTCCTCTCCTCGGATGAGGATGTCTTGTCGAAGCCTCGCGGTAACGACGCGCCCTACACCATTCGTAACTACACTGGCTTCGACGTGAATGTATGGACCAGTGGTGATTCGGATAGTGAAGGTCAGGCGGCAAAACTTCTGGATGGTGAAGAGAAGCCATGGCGCTTCGAAGATCCGACGACTACTCGTGAGACCTTGTCCCCTGAAGGTCAAAGCGGTATCATTGGCGTTCGGCTGGAAGGTAGCGGGTTCGACAGCATTGACCGAATCCAGGTCAATCGCGAGGGCGAAGTCCTGTACAACCTCAAACCGCGGAAGGATAAGGTCCAACACCGCATGATGGTGGAGATTGAGCTGGGTCCCGACAATGTCAAGTACATCACTCTGCGCTCGCCGCTGCTGATCGAGAATCACACGCAGATTCCCATCGAGTTGGGCGTCTATAGCCCCGATGATGGACACCTACTGAAGATCGAAAAGGTAGCACCCGGCGAGTCTCGCCCAGCGCCAGTGGGCGCCGCTTACATGCATTCGCTTGTGGTACGGCCCGATCAAGGGTTTGGCTACACCTGGTCTACTGAACGACTCTTCTGGAAGGATTTGCTCAAACGACCGGTACGGACACTGACCTGCCAAGGCGAGAAGAACGACAACTCTCCACCGTTTTACTTCCAGATGCAATCTGTTTTTGACAAGAACAACCCCTTGACAAGGTATGTAGTTGCAAAGTCTAGAGGCGTCTCTGATACTAACCAATGATAGTGTCTACCCTTACATGCGGATTCGCTTGTCTGCTCCTGTTGAAGTCCAGAACTTGCTACCTTTCGACTTCAAGTACCGCATCTATGACAAGAATACCAAGAAAGACTGGACGAACTTCCTCCGCAAAGGTGGGGTCAGCCCGGTTCACGTTGTGGAGCTTTCGCATTTGCTCTTAATGAGCATTGACATGCAAGACACACCTTTCAAAGCTAGTGAATTTGCCATCATCAACTCCAACAATGAGAACGACTTCCGCCGAGAAAAGACCCTCACGGTGAAAGATAAGGATAATCTCGAGCTTCGACTGAAGATTCACTACTTCAACGTACCCGATAGCGGCGGTGCCTTCAAGATCACAATCTACAGCCCGTATGTCATTCTGAACAGGACCGGGCTCGAGCTAGATATCAAAAGCAAGGCGTTCTTTGGTTCATCTAGATCAGCTGCAGGAGCCGCGGGTACATTCGCAGATACCGAAGATGATACTCAGCGGGCGACACCCTTCATGTTCTCGTTCCCAAGCGACGATCGCAAGAACCGGGCTTTGATTAAGGTCGGACAGTCCGCTTGGAGCCAGCCTGTCAGTTTTGACGCCATCGGAGCGAGTGTTAATGTCAAGCTCCCGGCGGAGAGTGGCAGAAGCGAGATGCACTGTGGACTCAGTGTGACGGAAGGAGAAGGCAAGTACAAGCTCACGAAGGTCGTGACTGTCACACCGCGATTCATCGTGAAGAACAAGCTCTCAGAAGATATTCAAATCCGTGAACCCGGGTCATCGGATGCGTTCACACTGAAGCCTGGCGAACTGCACCCGCTTCGCTTCCTGAAGCAGACTACTGGCCAACAGCTCAGCCTCTGTTTCCCAGGGATCAACAACTCCTGGTCATCGCCCTTTGATATTGCCAATGTGGGCAGTGTCCACGTGAAGCTAGCAAAGGCTGGCGAGCGCCAAAAGCTTGTCCGCGTGGAAATTCTGATGGAGAGTGCGACCATCTACCTCCATCTCAGCCTCGAGAACAAGCATTGGCCCTTCTCCATGCGCAATGAAAGTGATCAAGAATTCTTGTTCTGGCAAGCGAACCCCAATGTTGACGAAGATGAGGAAGATCGCTCATCAGGATGGAAACCGATCCGCTACCGACTTCCGCCGCGCAGCATTATGCCATACGCTTGGGATTACCCGGCTACAAAGAACAAGAATCTGATCCTCAACGCGAACGGCAAGGAAAGGCACGTCAAGCTGGCGGAGATTGGCAACCTCATCCCAATGCGCATCCCCGGTGGTCCGCAGCAGCAACGGCAAAAGATCATTGACCTGAATGTTGTTGCACAAGGGCCGACTCAAACTTTGGTCATTTCCAACTACAAGCCACAGACGAGCTTGTACAAGCAAAAGTCCTCCTCTGCAAGCGCGTCCACTACCACTGGATTCGAGGTCAAGGAGCAAGATGATGATGTGACGATGCGCGCCACGATCCGCTTTGCGGGAATTGGCCTGTCGCTCGTGAACCGTCAGCTCCGCGAGCTTGTCTATGCTACGTGGCGCGACATCGAACTCAAATACACCGATTCGCCCTTGTACCAGACGGTGGCCCTGACGATCAAATGGATCCAGATCGACAATCAGCTCTACGGAGGCATCTTCCCTCTGATCTTCTACCCCAGTGTGGTTCCGAAGACGGGCAAAGAAATGGAGGCCCATCCAATCTTCCGCAGCACGCTTACACGCGTCAAGGACGACTCTTATGGTGTGCTTTACATCAAGTACTTCACTTTCTTGATGCAGCAGATGACCATTGAGATCGACGAGGACTTCATCTTTGCAGTCTTGGACTTCACCAAGGTGCCTGGAGCGTCATGGACCGAGACCAAGGAGGGCCAATTGGCACCCGAAAGCCTGGATATTCCTGAGCCGCAACAAATCCAGTCGGGTCAGGACATCTACTTCGAGCTCCTTCACCTTCAGCCGATGCAATTCGACCTTTCGTTCGTGCGGACAGAAAGGATAAATGCTGAAGACACTGGTAGCTCGACGACCAACCCGGTGCTCTTCGTCGTCAATGTCTTGACCATGTCCATCGGCAACGTCAATGATGCCCCCATCCGATACAATGCGCTGATGCTCGAGAACGCTCGTTTGTCTACGGGCGCACTCATCAGCAATATCCGCAGCCATTATGTGCAGGAATCGCTTCGCCAAGTGCATGTCGTCATTGGATCTGCCGACTTCCTCGGAAACCCCGTCGGGCTGTTCAACAACATCAGCTCTGGTGTTGCTGACATCTTCTACGAACCATACCAGGGTCTTGTTACCGATCGACCCCAGGACCTGGGTATTGGCATTGCCAAGGGTGCCAGTAGTTTCGTCAAGAAGAGTGTCTTTGGTCTGTCCGACAGTGTCTCGAAGTTCACGGGGAGCATCAGCAAGGGTCTTGCGGCAGCAAGCATGGACAAAGAATTCCAGGACTCGCGACGAATGTCGCGCGCGCGGAATCGGCCGAAGCATGCGCTCTATGGCATCACTTCTGGAGGAAATGCTTTTGCGACCAGCTTGGCAAGTGGTATCGGTGGCCTAGCTCGCCAGCCCATGCAAGGTGCTGAGAGAGAAGGTGCCGCAGGATTTGTCAAAGGTGTTGGCAAAGGTCTGCTTGGTCTTGCCACAAAGCCCGCCATCGGTGCATTCGATCTCGCTTCAAGTGTTGCCGAAGGCGTTCGCAACACAACAACAGTCTTTGATCAGGACGGACTGGATCGTGTCCGCCTAGCCCGTTTTATTGGCATCGACGGCATCGTTCGACCCTACAACCAACGTGAGGCGCTTGGTCAGTACTGGCTCAAGACTCTTGATAACGGCAAGTTCTTTAACGAGCATTACATCGCCCATCTCGAGCTCAACTCGGGTTCTCATGCCGACCAGCAACGACAACAGCAGCGCCAGTCGAGCACGCAAACCGAAGCTACGATGCTGGTCATGATTACATACAACTCGATCATGCTTGTCCGCGCGAAGAAGCTTACAAGCGAGTGGGAAGTCCCGCTGAAGGACATCCAGACAATCAGCAAAGAGCGCACTGGAATGAGCATCATCCTCAAGGGAGGGACAAACGGACCATTCATCCCCATTGCCGACGAGTCGAGTCGCAACTGGCTGTACAAGCAGGTGGCCATCGCAGTCAACGCATACAACGACAAATGGAATGCGAAGGGATAGTTAATGTGGTTATCCGATAGTTTTGACGTTATTAGCACTTTCGCGTGTTGGTCATGATACCAAGCATAGCATATAGGACGCTTTCTAGATCTAGGATACACGAGTAATCATTTAATCCACAGTTTCGTTTCAGTTGAGATTGCTCAATGTGTTACTCAACTAAGCGCCAGAACAGCCAATAAGGGCCTCGTGCCAGTGCGTTCTTGAGAACAACGACCCTATCAATGGCCTCTTGATGGCCGCAAGTTCTTCTCGACTGTAAGCACAGCGTCGCTAATCTTGGGATCGAAATGCAACCTGAGAAGCTCTCCTTCCCAGATAGTGCTCGCAAACGGATTGCTACTTTCGATTTTTTGACTGACGGGATCAAAGGTTCCGTCGCCCTTCCGCTCCTCAGTATTCCAGAGGGCAGCGACCTTGGGTCCGTGTGTTTTGGTCACTTGCTTGATCAATTCCAGGACTGCGACAGAGCTCTTTTGTGGCAGGTGGAGCGCCAGCGTGTGGAGCTGCTTGACAAAAGCAGCCAGACGGACTGGAGGGACAAACTTGGTACCGGACGGTGGCAACAAGATCGATTGCAATGAGCGCAGGAGCAAGACTGATGTCGTCGCGACGTTCACTTTAGTATCTTGGCTTTGCGGCACGTACAGTCCGTTAGGATCTGCTAAATGGGCCGTCTTTGCGCCTAGCTCAATATCCCAGTTGAGTGCCAACGGTAACAAGGTTCGGAATAGATGCGTAATGAAGAAACTGAGGTCTAGTTGCAGTGAGTTGGCGGATTTGACAACGTCTTGTTGGCCCTGCAGGAGAGCGAATGCAGTGATGCTGCAAAGCAGACTTTCTCGAACCGCATTTCGTTGTACCTTGTCCTTCTGCTCTTCGCCTTCTTCGTTTTCGTCCTCGAGCGCAGTCTCAGCAAGCGCCTCAGCGTCGTTGATCAAGTCCTTGAGTGCCTCCAGAATGTCGCCGAAAAAGTCCTGGTTGATGAGATGGCTGTACTTAGCAAGACCTTCAAGAACTGCGCCCATCAAGTGCTGGACACGTTCCTTCAAGATACGGAAATATGTGATGAAAACCAGCTTCAACGTTTCCGCTTGATTCTTATCCCGGTCCTCATACGATACCACCGCGTCTGCTTCTTTCATCTCTTTTTCCACTTGTTTCCGCTCGCGTAGTACTTTTCGTTCTCGCTTCGTGCGAAATTCCCGTTTCTTCTTCTCCTTTTTGCCGTTCGTTTGCTCATCTGGCTCATTCTTGTCAATGGAATTCGTTGATCCTTTGTGGACGAATTCACTGAGAAGTCGAAGGTGGAGGAACGAGTTCACTATGCTCTCATGCAGAGCGTACTTTTTCGTTTTCATCATGTTGGTAAGCTGCTTCACAGCTTCGAGGGACGAATGTCCGTCTTCGTCCTCCTGGAAGAGCTTCTCGAACGCTTCCTGTGCTTTGATGCTGTCTGAATCAAGTCGGCGACCAGAGACTCGCTGTGCAAGTATTGCGATTAGGTCATTGCGGCAATTGAAGTGCGGCACACTGGTCAGCAGGGTGCATGCGCAGGACACTGCGACGCTTGAAAGGCCAGCAGCCACAGACTGATCGACGCCTGCTCCTTTCCGCTCGAAGATGATCCGCGACAGGTTCTGTACGTATTCTTTGTATCCACTGAGCAGACCTTGCTCGAAGTTCCTCAGCTTCTTCACCTCTTTCGATACCTTGGCATTGAGATCTTCAGTTGACAATGGACGGATCCGATATCCAGGAATGATATCCTTATACACCGCGAGCTGAGTTGCCAAAGCCAGCTTCTGCACCACAACATTCTCCGAAGTGGACAAGGTCGCAAGCGAACCCAGCAAGCCAATATTTTCCTCGGGACTCTCGCTGAGCAAGCCAGCAACCCGCGCAAGCTCTTCCTTTGCTTGTCGTATCTGTTCCTTGGGAGATGTCGTGACTGTGCGGGGAAGCGACTCGGCCTCGAGATCTCCAATGCCACTGTCGCCTTCATCGTCGTCGCTGGCGAGAAAGCTGTCGGCATCCTCGGGCGCCTCTTTGCTGGCCTCTTCTTGGATCATACGGGGATTCGCAGTGACTTTGCCTTCGGCAGTCTTGACCAGGAGTTTGTCCTGTTTCTCGCCATTCTGCCGCTTGCGCACTCGTTGTTCGTATTTCTGCTCCAGATCCCATTTCGCAAAACCCGGAACTGCGCGTTTCTCATCCTCGGGCGGACTTAAACGCCTCTTCTTTGCGACTGGCTCGGCCATTTTGCAAATCTGAATCTCGCCGCAAAGTAAGGCGAAAATCGGAATGTTGGTCCCGTCCAGGATCAAGTCCAAAAATTTATCGACGCCAATCTTCAGGGCCCGGGAGTCTTCTCCACAAATGCCAAGATTTCGGAGATCTGCAGACAATTTTCCAACGCCGAACTACTCGCCGCATTCTGGAGCACAAATTTATCACCCTCACCACCAAGTCTACAAGATCGCGTCGCATACAGCCACAATGCGCCCTCTTACAGAGACCGAGACGAAGACTCTCTTCGAAAAGCTCGCCAACTACACCGGCCGTTCGCTCAACAATCTCCTCACCGACAATGCCGCCGTTCCGAAATCAAAGACCCCAGACCGATATGTTTTCCGCATCCAGAAAGACCGCGTATACTACGTGCGGGAGTCTCTGGCCAACCTTGCCACGTCGGTCGCGCGTGACAATCTCCTCTCGCTCGGCACCTGCTTGGGAAAGTTTACCAAGACCGGCAAATTCAGGCTGCATATTACGGCATTGGACGTGATTGCGCCGCATGCGCGGTATAAGGTCTGGGTCAAGGCCAATGGCGAGATGCCGTTCCTGTACGGCGGCCATATTGTGAAGGCTCACGTTGGCCGGTGGAGTGAAGACGCGCCGGAACATGCCGGAGTCATCGTGATGAGCATGAACGACACGCCGTTGGTACGTTTCGAGATACGAGTACCACACGATGGAAAATACAGCAGAATACTAATTATTCACAGGGATTCGGCGTGACCGCTCGTTCCACCGCCGAGGCTAGAAAGTTGGATCCTACTGGAATCGTCGCGTTTCGTCAAGCTGACGTTGGAGAATACCTTCGCGAGGAGGATACCCTGTTCACCACGTGAACGCGCTGGTATCGCTATGCCGGATATATAAGAGCCGCTAATTACCCACCGGAACATGTTGACCGAGAGGATCGCTTTGCTTCGATTAAGGCCAAACAGCTACATACATCGCATCCACCGTCCCACTGGGCGCGCCGCTAATCGCACAACTCGTCCGGATCGCCCGGGGTCTCTTCGATCGCAGCTATTGGCGGACTCCAGCTCATTCCAAGGTCAGCTTGTGACAGGTGCCAATTGGCCGCAGTTCATACTGGAGAAGTGGCCACCCGGCGCGCCTGCCATATTAAATAATTCACCTGGGCTCCGACCGCGAACGCCCAACACCTTGCAAGAAACGCGTCATTCCACGGCATCATCGCCGTTTCCTCCTTGTGGCGCATGCCCACCCTGTACGGCAGCGATGTTCTCGTGCATCGTGGCTCTGGTTCATTTGGATTCACCGTGGCTGTCTGAACTGGCTTTCGGAGGCGTTGTGTCCTTCGCCTTGCCTTTGCTGTCGTCGGATGGCTTGCTTGATGGCGCGGCGGCGCTCCCGGCGGCAGCCATGCGGCTCATGATACTGGCTTTGTGGACTGCTGGTCGTGCTGGGTTCGGTGGCGAGCCTCCAGAGCCGCGTGAATTCGACGACGAAGCCCCAGTCTTAGGAGCCGGAGCTGAAGTTTTCTCGCTAGAGGGCTGCATCCTGAGAGTGCGTGGTGGGCTTCTAGTATGACGCAGTTTCGGAGCTCGCAGCGGAAAGGTTTCGTCGAATTTACTTCGTTTTCTTGCTTGGGGTAGTCAGTTGCTGAAGGACTAGCACAGTTATAGTAGTGTTCAGTGGAGGATTTAAGCCGCATGCCCACACGCGACCGAAACAAAAGTCTCACTATACATCACTCACACAATGCAACGCCACATGTAGAAATCAAAATTGCATGACTAAGGTTTGCCTCATGATGATGAAAATAATATTACTTGGCTACCCAGCTACCTGGGTAAGAGCCCCAACAGATCGGAGTGGGCTCGCCGCTTTCGGCGAGATCATCCAAGTGCATTCATCAACCGTCCATGCTCTTGCGGACCGCAGTCCCTTTTCATTGAACAATCTTTTGCAGTTGAATAGAAAAATTTCTCATAAATCGTGCACTTATGCGAAAATGGGGCAGTTGACACCATACTAGGGACGAAAGTCAGTGACCGCTTTTGCATCAGAGATGGCCGATGGCCGGGAGCTACTCACGTTGAGAGGGTTGTTGAAGCGCAGGCCCTGGTCGAGGCTCGAGATCTGCTTGATCTCATCCTCGGACAGGTCGAAGCTGGTGACGTCGAGGTTCTGCGCCAGGCGGTCCTGGTTGTTGCTCTTGGGGATGACGGCGATGCCGCGCTGGGTGGCCCAGCGCAGGAGGATCTGCGCGGGCGACTTGCCGTGCTTCTGCGCCAGGCTCTTGACGGTGTCGTGCTCGAACAGCAGCGGCGTGTCGTGCGCCTTCTGCATGTTGAGCTCGAGGAAGGACTGCGGGCCGAAGGAGGAGTAGGCGGTGACGGCGATGTTGCGCGACTTGCACAGGTCGAGCAGGTCCTGCTGCACGAGGTACGGGTGGTGCTCGATCTGGAGCGCCTGCGGCATGTGCTTCGCGTACCGCTCGACGTCGAGCAGCAGGCCGCCGTTGTAGTTGCTGATGCCGATGGCCTTGATCAGGCCCTCCTCGTACAGCTCCTCCATCGCGGCGTAGGTCTCGTGCAGCGGCGCCTTGCTGAGCGAGAGCTTGTTGTTCTCGTCGAAGAAGCCGGGCGGGTACCGCACCGAGGGGTCGACGTACTTGATCGCGATGGGGAAGTGGATGATGAAGAGGTCGAAGTACTCGAGGCCCCAGTCGGCGAGCTGCTTCTTCGCGATCGGCTTCACGCGCTCCTTGTCGTGGAAGCTGTTCCACAGCTTGGAGACGATGAAGAGCTCCTCACGCTTGACGAGGCCCTCATCGATGGCGCGCTTGACACCCTGACCGGCCTCCTTCTCGTTACCGTAGTCGCAGGCACCGTCGAAGAGGCGGTAGCCAGTCTTGATGGCGTTGTAGACCTGGTCGGCGCAGGTGTCGTTGTTCACCTTCCACAGGCCGAAGCCGACGATGGGCATCTGGAAAGCGCAAAGACGTCAGTCACAAGCTCCTCGATCGCCACCATTGTCCGTGTTAGAACACCCACCTCCTTGCCATTGTTCAGCTTGATCGTCGGGGAAGACATTGTGCTAGATTATGTAGGGGATGTGGCGGGGATGTTCGTAGACGTGAGGATTCAAGAATGACTCGCTCTGGAAGTTTACGAGATGCTGAGAAAGTGGAAAAGAAGAGAAGAACAAGCCAATGGAGAAGACAGGTTTTGTTTCCGCAAGACTACTTAGCGACAGTATTTATTCATCCGCGGCCGGGCACTGCAGGGTATCGGTTTTATCCTTTCTTGAGCCTCAAACAGCGTTGATGTCACCAGCAAGAGGCGACTTTTTCCCGGTGGGCGCCAGCTACTGTAGCAGTCGCAGCTTACCGATTGAGACGAGGGGCCCCGCGATGTCTTTGGGCGCTGCGACACCAATGGCCGGCAAAAGTGTTGAGGGTAGAAATGTAACGCTGGACGGGCCAATGACCTCTGGGTGGTGACCATGCGGTCCATCGACATCATTCCTGCGCGCGTCGGCAGCAAAAAGTTTTGCCCCGCCAATACGTGGTGGGGCGAACGGACGACGCGCTGCGGGTGGAAATTCCGGCAGAATGACGAGTGGACTGTGGCACCGTGGTAGGCACGCGTCTGGTGTACTGTACTGTACTGTACTGTATTCAGCCACGAATAGGTTTGGCCGAGTGTTCAGTGCAGGTCATGCGAGCCATGCGCTGGAGACACCTTTTAGGCTAAAAGCAAGCCGACTGAACTGCCGCCAGAGTCTTGGGCATTTGGGTCATGAGTACCCAGGATGTCTGTCTCATGCCTGTCAATTTGACTTTGAGGTTCCTGGATCCTTGATGAGTAAGGCCGGGGGACTAACACAGGGCTCGTCTGCTACGGGCGTACATTTAGATCTGGTGGTAAGAATGTGATATTTAGATCGTGAAATATCACCAACCGCGGAACGAGTGGTGTAGGTCTATGAGCACACCTACTTCTGAGTGCAAGTACCTTCGACCGCAATGCGAAAACAAATACAATCGCGCTTCATTCTTTCTGCTAGAACCACCTTTGTTGAAACCTAATAGACTCGCGAGAAGAGCATACACGCAGAGGCACTGGCGGAAACCTTAGGGTCGGAGGTGGAAACGTGCAGGTGGCGCCCTTTAGTCGATTTAGGGTTATCGTGGCTTTCGGATCGCGGCAAGCTCCTGTAACTTTTCGAGGGTCAGCAACCAAGACACGACCGTTGCGCACCCGTATCTCACAGTAACATACATCGGAAAGCGAGCCATCATTGGTCCTTCGAGGTTTGCATTGCACTTTCGCAATCCTTCCACTGCGAGACTTTCATCTGCGACCTGAGGCAGACCACCCAGCCTCGACGCGACAGAACCCTCCTCACCATGCGCCTGCGGTGGCCTTCATGACATCGAGGAAGCTATTACCCGCCATTACCACAAAATGCGCCACATGCTCCTTCCTGCGCTGTCGGTCCCTTCCCTGAACAGCCGATTTGCGCAGCTTGCTCTCCTGCTCCTCTGCGCTCTCGGCGGCCTCTGGATCTTTCTGACAACTCAGACATCCCTGCTGCGCAGCCGGTTCGCCTACCACCTTCCCTCGGCCTACGATGCCCTTTTCCCCTTCGCCGGCCACAGCGCCGCGCCGGACGGTCGCGAGTCGCTACATCCCATCGACCACCTACTTCGCAAGGCCGACATCGACTTCCAGGTGTTGCTGCACGGGCAGACATGGAACGTGACGGACGGCGCGGCGGCCTACCGCAAGCGACGCGGCCGACAACCGCCGCCAGGGTTCGATGCCTGGTATGCGTTCGCGCGGCGGAAGAACGCGGTCATCGTTGAAGAGTTCTTCGACCAGATCTACGATGACCTGGGTCCCTTCTGGGGTGTGCCGGCGCAGCAGATACGCGAGCAGGCGCATTCGTACGAGCATCGCATCTCGGTGCGCGATGGCGTCGTCTCAATCCGGACGGATAACCTCGAGGAGCGCCCGTGGATGAGCCTATGGAGCGATATGGTTGACAGCGTGTCGAGCTACCTGCCGGATCTGGATATGGCGATCAATCACATGGACGAGAGTCGCATTGTGGTACCATGGGAAGAGATCGATGGATACATGCAGAAAGAGCGCGCGAGTCGAAAGATCGTGCCGGCACCAAAGCTCAAGAGATATTTCGAGTCGAATTTGGCCACGCTGGATGAGAATCCGCCGGCGCCGTTCGATCTGGAGATGCAGCGGGAGGGATCATATTGGGATATGACCGTCGTAGGGTGTCCACCGAGCACGCCGGCAAGGAACTACACGCCGGAAACGGACTTCCGAACACCCCCGCCGCTGTCGAGCAACACACCCGAGAGCTCGTTCGAGGGATACGTCTTGAATTGGACGTTTGCAAGATCACCCTGCGATAACCCCGCCCTACAGGGTTTACACGGCACGTTTGTGGAACCGATCTCGATAGCGAACTCCAAGAAGCTCTTCCCGCTGTTTGGAGGCTGCAAGCTGCCCGTGAACAACGATATTCTGCTTCCGCCGGCTATGTACTGGACCGACGATCCTTTCTACTCCGGCGGCAACAGCCATGGAGGGAAATGGAAGCAGAAAAGAGATGAGCTGATCTGGCGCGGCACTGCGAGTGGTGGCCGGAATCGCGAGGAGAACTGGACCCGCTTTCAACGGCATCGCTTCGTGTCGATGGTGAACGCGTCCAATATTGATCGGACGCTCAAGCACCCCGACGAGCCCGTCCCCAATTTCGTCCTGCCGGAGGTCGGCGACGCCCCTAACGAATACGACCTGGCTGTGCGCGGGCCCGAGACCTCGGCGGCCAGCTTCGTCAAGTGGGTATCGAGCTGGTCAGACGCCGCGGTGGTGCACCTGACCTGCTTCCCAGACGAGAATCCTCCTTTCTGCCCGTACACGGACGAATATTTCAGTGTGGAAAAGATGCTTCCAATGAAGCACCAGTACAACTACAAATACTTACCGGATCTCGACGGCAACTCGTTCAGCGGCCGGTATCGCGGCTTCCTGCTCAGCTCGTCGCTCCCGATCAAGGCGACGATCTATCGGGAGTGGCACGACAGCCGCCTCGTGCCCTGGCGGCACTTTGCGGCGATGGACAACACGTTCATCGATATCTACGGCATCATGGAGTACTTCCTGGGTAGCAAGGATGTGGGCTTGGCGGGGCATGATACTGAGGCGGAGATGATTGCGTCGGAGGGCCAGCAATGGGCGCAGGCGGTACTGCGCAAGGAAGATATGTCAATATATGTGTTTCGGCTGCTCTTGGAATATGCGCGGCTCTGCGATGATGACCGGGATGTGATGGGTTGGTCAGAGGAGGCGGCTGTGAAGTGATACCAAAAGGCGTTGTTCTGGTTTGATTAGGGCACCTTTAGACAGCTTTTGCAAGTCGCTTCGTTGAACAAGACTCATTCGATTTGGAAACAGTCATAGCAAACATTATTACGCCTTCACTCAGCAGTGAGCCGTGTGAGATATGCCTGTCAGAATGCTTTCAATCAGGTATCGTGAGCAGAGTCATATGCGACCAGTTGAAGATCAGGGTCCGTGCGTCATCCATCAGAGAAGGTGGTCACTGGCAACGACTACGATCCAGCAACTTCATCCTTCACCATACTTGCCTCATCTAATTTAGCTCTATATCATCGCCACTGCGGCAGTGTCTAATTGCTGCAAGTGTCGGGTGCATGTTTAGCCTCCCACGGGCGATCCGAGCTAGCTTGGGTGGGAGCATTCGAGCTGGCAATGCCCAAAATTTTTTGCTGGAACTGAACCCTGGCTTGAGTCACGTTGCCGCAGTCACAGCGAAACGGAGCCCGGCATATAACTCCGCCAAACTGCGAGGACAATCGCGACGCAACCTCTATACCAACAAAATGGCGATTCCCCCGGGCGTCGTGAACCTCGACCACGTGATGTCGCAGTTGCAGAAACTGGGCGTTTCGGAGCCGGCCAAGCTCGAGGGCGCCCAGCTCTACCCGCAGCACAACCCGATCGATATCTACCGAGCGGAAATCTTCCAACAAATACACAAGATCACGGGCGTCGAGTACCCGATCATCAACAATGCCGTCCAATGGACTAATGATCTCAAGTTCGGCGACCTCATCGTGGCCGTTCCCGCACTCCGGATCAGGAGCAAGAAGCCGGACGAGCTTGCGGCCGAGATTGCTGAGAAATTCGAGTCAAAATTGATCGAAAAGCCATCGATCGACAAGACGACACTGAAGTTCTTTTTCAAGCCCGAGTCGCTCACCCCGATTGTCCTTCAGGCCATTCTGAAGCAACAGGGAGCGTACGGCTTCAACCCCAATCTTGGTCTGCGATCACCGGACGACCCTCACAGCGGCAAGAAGAAGGTCATTGTGGAGTTCTCGAGCCCAAACATCGCCAAGGAGTTCCATACTGGCCATCTGAGGAGTACGATCATCGGTGGTTTCCTTATCAAGCTGTACCGTCTCGCTGGCTGGGAAACGGTTTCGATGAACTACCTGGGCGACTGGGGCAAGCAGTACGGTGTCCTTTCCGAGGGCTTCGAGAAGTACGGGAATGAAGAAGAACTGCAAAAGGACCCCGTCAAGCACTTGAACGACGTCTACGTGCGAATCAACAAAGACAACTCTGCGGAGCAGAAGCCTGCCAAGGAGCTCACAGAGAAGAAGGACGAGCTTGAGAGGTTAAAGAATCCCCCTAAGCCGAAGAAGCCAGCGAAAGGCAAGGAGGCCGAAGCACCGGCCGAGAACAAATGGACTCCTGAGCAGGAGGCGCAATTACAAGAAGTCACGACGAAATTGGAACAGGTTCAGCAACAACTGGTTGAGATCCCCAGCATCGACGAGAAGGCTCGCCGATTCTTCAAGCGCATGGTTGATGGGGATCCGACGGCTCTGCAGAACTATGCCCGCTTCAGGCAACTGTCCATCGACGCCTACATTAAGATGTACGCGCGTCTCAACATTGTCTTTGATGAATATAGCGGTGAGTCCACGGTGACCGAGGAGGACATGGACAAGGCTGCGGATGTGCTTGCCAAGAAAAACATCAGCGAGGAGAGCAAGGGCGCCATCATCGTCGATCTCGCCAAACACGGAGCGCCCAAGCTCGGTAAGACGCTGGTTAAGAAGAGGGATGGCACTTCGCTGTACCTCACTCGTGACATTGCCGCAAATTATGAGCGTTTCGAGAAGCATCACTTTGATCTCATGATCTACGTTATCGCCGATCAACAGAATGTGCACGTCCAGCAGTTTTTCAAGATCCTTGAGCTGATGGGCCCGCCATACAGCGATGTGGTTGCCAAGTGCCAGCATATTAGCTTCGGCATGGTCAAGGATCCGAACGGCCAGACGATGAGCACACGTAAGGGCACGGTTGTCTCGCTGGCCGACAGCTTGGATTCCTGCAAGGAGTTCATGCACGATGTGATGAAGCAAAACCAGGACAAGTACGACAACGTTGAGGATCCCTGGGCAACTGCGGATTTGCTCGCCATTTCGGCGATCATGGTGCAAGACTACCACGGCAAGATGATCAACGGCTACAATTTCGACATGGCCAAGATGACCAGCTTTGAGGGCGACACGGGCCCCTATCTGCAATACTCCCACGCCCGTCTCTGCAGCATCAAGCGCAAGGCTGAGGTCGCCGATGAACAGCTTCTCACTGCTGATCTGTTGCACCTGAACGAGGTCAAGGAGGCTGTCCAGCTGATCCGTGCGCTCGCCCAGTGGCCGGACGTCTTCCTCAACACCTACAAGACGCGTGAGCCCGTCACGGTGCTGAACTACCTTTTCCGCCTCACTCATCTGGTGTCGACCTGCTACCAGGCGCACGCGGGCGACGAAAAACACAGCAAGACGCTGAGTGTCATGTATGCCGGCAGCCCGGAGCGCAAGGCGGCGCTGATGGCCATGTACGAGAGCGCCCGCATCGTGCTGAACAACGGCCTGCAGCTTCTGGGTCTGACACCAGTGGAGAAGATGTAAATCCACAATTTCCACGACGATTGGATGATGACGACGATCGCCCCGGCGACGAAAAATGCGGACACCAACAAAACCAACTTGGAAGCTGTGTTGATCTGCCTCATCGTCGCCACTTTACAAGCGCCCCTGATACGATGATTTCATTATACTTCTGGATTAAGCTATTCTAATTGGGACTGTGCCCGGAGACTCGGGCTAGAGACAGCAGATCGGAACGACGTGGCCCATATCTACCATGGTTGCCATCCTTGCCACGTGAGATGAAGAGGGGTTGCCAGAAGCCATGCGCAGTAGTGTACCATTCGCAACTCGAGCCTTTCTTGTCAGACGTGTCAGGGTATTTTCAGAACCCGCTAGCAGATACGGAGGTCCAAGGGGGCAAGGACAGCGAGAAGGGGTTTACGGGTCCTGTGACCTGCAACCCTATCGATACGTCAACGATCGAATGAAGGCCACATGTCTCTCACTTTACTTTCCTGCAGGCTTACAGATGTTGCACCCTTGAAATGCCATGACTCGTTTGCGATGTTGTCCGGGCGAATGAATGCAACTCCATTTCCTCCCAGGTGCTCCAATCATACCGAGCTTCATCGCCGCGTTCTTTCCCCTGCACATACCTATTCCGTGAAACGTCTGAGCGTCTCGTGTGGAGGCGCGCATGATTAAAGAAGATGTGTGCGTGCGTGCGGATCCATATGGGTGTGTGGCCGTACGTGTGCGTGTGTGTCGGGGTGCCGCCGCGATTGGCGTCGTCGTGCATCTGGCGGTGAACGATGCTTTCCGGCAGTGTGTACCACTGACCACCACCATTGCCACCAATACCAGAGGGCCGTCTATCGTTTGCGATCGTGTGCTACCTGCTCTTTGCCACGATCTGACAAATTTGGAATTTGGGAGGGTAGATGAGACGGTTGGTGGTGACTAGGTACAAGTTCTGATTATCGGATCACTGGTGAAAGGAAAGGAGTGGCAATTGGTGTTGCGACGGTCAATCCGCGTCTAGTTGTGTGCATTTTGAAGCGTGCGAACCACGTATTGTGGGGGCCATGAATGATAGGCCAACTGAGTTAACCCTTCGGCCAGTCCTCGTGCGAGATCGATCCGGTCGTCGGTCATCGCGACATCGTATGAGCGGACAAAAGCAATTCCCTCGCCCTCGACAATCATGCATCTAGCGAACCATGAAACCGAATCTCTGTATTCATTACGTGCTTAACAATCTTGCAAGACTCTTCTGCACTCTTAACCATCACCGCCGAAGCAATGCTGTGCAAAGGCAGATCGGCGCCAGACAGACACGAGGTGCGGTCCGTCGTGAAGGGTGTGTGAGGCTAAATCGCGTCAATCTCGCGGATGCGCGTGCGCTTCCGGGGCTCTAGTGCCTCTAGCGGTGATGTGATGGGTCGGCGGGTGTGGATCGTCACTTTCTTCGACAGACTACCTACCTGGCTTTACTTGCTTGATGATGGTCTAGTTCGGCGGAATGTTTGATATTCTGTTGCTTGGTAGACCGTCATGGTGTTGCATGGGGGAAGTGGCGCTGATGATCAAGATGTACTGCATCCATTCCTCCCTCAGGTTGACTCGCTGCGTGCACTTCAACCCATCTCGTCGTCCGAGAGGCCGAGTACCCATTGCATCGTGAATGGGAGCAAATGAGAAGGCGTAATCCATCATCTTCCGTGCTCGACGCCAGTCTCGAATGCCGCACGACATCTCGAGACCATCTCCCCAGCATCGCCACCACCACCACCATCGTCGCATGTCATTCTAGTCGCCCTCTCCCGTGCTCGCATCCCTAGCTCCCTACCATCCTCGGCACACATGCATTACGATGCATAACAGGACATGCTAGTTGTGACTGTGCCAGCTCGTATCTCCACGCGAGCGGGAGAACGCGCGTGCGCATACATGCGCGCGAGCATTGCGTCGGCCCGTGAGAGAGAGAGAGGGAAACAGCGAGGAAATCGCGAGGCTGCGATACGTCGCGGAAGAGCGTCGTTAGCCCGGAAGGAAGGGTGATCCTACGACGCTCTTGGTAATGGGGGTATCTTCGTACAGGCACACATACGGGAGGGGAGAGGGAGGCGATGATAAGTGACTGGCATGAGGGGACAGGGTAATGATGTGAGGCCGGCCCCTATGGCCATCACGGCCACGGCCACTGCCGCCGCCGCCGCCGCTTACTCGACCGGACTTTTTTGTTTCGTGAGGACCTCAGGTATGGCACATGGGAAGCGGAGTTAAATGATTTCCGCGCTTTATCGTGATCCTGGAACGGATGCACGTCACACGATGTGTCCCGCTAGTCACTTACCTCCAACCTTCTGTCAACTTGGTTCCTCGGGAATATGATAACGGACTTTGGTGTATGTGCGATGTGTTGACCCGACGTGAGCCGAGGGATACTGTATATTGCGACGATGATATCGCGAGTGCGGTCCCGCGGTTGACAGGAACCCCTGCCTGTTTCCCATGTCTTCCCACGGCGATAGGAGAAGGGGTGGAACGCTGAGGCAGACAAAGCGAAGCAGCTAAGGATGTGTGTGGGTGCTGCCTTGCCAGGACAGATTCTGGGGAAATCGAGGGAACAGGCAGAGGGAAGGGACAAGCCACGGCAATGCACGTATGTGGTACTGCGCGCGATGTACCTGCGATATGGACATGGTATAAATCTGCTGAGGGAGGGTGTGAGAGGGTCGGGGGCGAGAACAGCGGACGACGACGACGACGACGACGACGTCGGGGTGCTCGAGAGGAAGAGTCACACCCAGCAACAGAAGCAAGCAGTAGCAGCAGGCAGGAGAGTCCGCTGAGGGCCAGCCACGACACGATCGGCTGGCCAGAGCAGGGCCCGGGTTGCGTCGTCGCGGCGATTGTCGACCACTCGCACTCACACGGAAGTGCCTTCGCCGGTCGAATGGCAGCGCGCTTCACCACAGCCAGGTGAAGGTACGAAGTTCACGAAAAGGTGAGCAGGAAGCGTGAACGGACGGTGGCACGACTCCCGTAGCCAATGCGAGCGCCGTGGAGGCGGCGCGCGCGGTCCGGATCGTGAAGTACAGTATACTTTCCACACACACCTGTCGTCAATTGACATCGTCGTCTGTAGCCGGAAAACCAAGGCAGCGAGCGGGAAAGGAGACACAGAGCGCGAGCCAGCGCGCGCGCGCTGCAGGGAAGAGCCCATGATCCTTGCTGCGTGCTGCATACGCGTCTGCATTCTTTTTTCCCTCCTCTACGCCGTTCTCATTCGATGTGCTCGGCGTTGCCCGCCGCGACGGACGACGCAGAGATATATTACTTGCCTACGCAACACACATGGCGTCCGACGCTGGGCGAGTGGTACGCGCCGGATTCGCGGCGGCGGCGACGGCGGCTGCTGCATGATGCGATGCGATGCGATGCGCTGCGCGACGATGCGGAGTGGTGCCGGCGAACAGGAGAAAGAATGTGGAAAGCCGCGTATTTGCTGGCTGTGTACGACGGTGACGGCGGATGGTGAGCAGCGACCTCGAGGCGGGACGGACGCGAGGAATGCTCGCAGGCAGACAGGCAGGCAGGCAGCTCAAGGTTACCTAGTTTACCAGAGAACCATCGCTTCGGCACGATGGCAGAAGGGCGAGTGGCACAACCCTGGAGGCAGCTGCTGACATTTCCTTCCATCGGCATATGTGCTCCAGCTGCTGTTGCTGCTGTTGCTGTTCCGACCGGCTGCCTGCCCGCCTACCCACCACCCGGTCACTCACCTCATCAGTCGCACTGCCTGCGCACCCCGGCTACCCACCATACACACCCTCACGCAATGGGTTGCCGCCACCGGCAAGGCAGAGCACGATGGGAATGCAGCTAGGAAAGTAAGCTAGTGTCGAAAGGTGTGTGTGCGTCTATGTTCGTCGTGTTGGAGGTAGACATGTATGTACCCAGCGGCCAAGGCAACACTGCGGAGGAGGAGGAGGAGGAGGAGGAGGAGGAGGAGGAGCGGTTGAGGTACCGTACAAGATGGATGAACGACCGATTGGCACCACGGAAGATCGGTTGTCGCCAACAACGAGACGCAGAAATATACCTGTTGTCGAGCGTGCATCCTCTGCTGCTGTTCGCCCAAAAGAACTCTTCCTCTGTTTCATCTTGTTTCTATTGGGACCACCGACCACCACGACCTCGTCTGCCCCAGATTATATTTTGGGGGCCCTTGGTTTCCGCGAAGTGGCGAGAACCGCGCCTACGACGCTCCGCTCGGGGGATCTTTTTTCGCTGTTGCTGCCCATCGCTCCATCCGCGCCGACGACGAAGCGGACATTCATTCGCTTGCGAGTCGCCCGGGTCGCACGAAGCACGTCTCGGCCAATTTTAAATTTTCACGACTGATTGGAGGCTTGGGCAACTTTTGCTCCCATCGCCGCCGTCCTCATCCTGCGCCGTGGTGTCATTGTCACATTCCGGAGCGTGACTCCATCGCTCGCGTGGGAGGTTTATCTCGAACGGCATCGCCGCCTTGTTCGGCCTTCCGCTTTCGTCCTGCGCGCGCACCCCCCTCCTCCGACCAGCAGCAGCCAGCAGCAGTTGCAGCCTGCCACAGCCAGCAGCTCAGCAAAGCCGTCCCCCCAGAAAAAAATCGAATCGAGAAGCACGCGCAGCAGCTGCATGACACCGGTCAGCGCGGCCTTAGCGGCCAGGTCCAGCAGCAAATAGCCGTTGACGTCGTCCCCACGACAATGCTCCTACATCCTCCGGAGGAGTCATAGCAGCAGAGCAGCAGAGCAGCAGTCGCAGCAGCACTTTCTCTGTTCCACAGTGGGGAGAGAGAAAAAAAAAGAGTCCCGCCATGCGAGTGTAGCCTGGCCGGCCCGAACCTGATTCATCATCTCATCCTTCGCCGTCGCCCGCCGGCTCGTTAGTTCCCTTTTGTGCTGCACACGGCATACAACTTCTCACAGACTCCCGAAGTCTTTGTCCTCGTTCCTTGACTTTCTCCAGCAGAGAGAAATACAATCGCAGCGGATCTCCCCAAGGCCCTGGGGAAAGCCGCGCCCGTCGCGGGTCGTCGCGTAAGCACACGGCCCTTTCCGCCCACCCACTTCGCTCCCCCACTGTTCGCGCGCGCCCGTTGCCCGCCGTTGGCCGCTGCCCGTCACCGTTCCCGTGCACTGGGAAAGCCGCGGCGCCCGCCCCGTCGTCGACTTTTCCTCAAACCAGGAACTGGCACCGCATAATTTCTCCGACAGACGCCAGCGCGCCGCGCCCGCCCCGTTTTCCTCCATCCGTGGGAACATCCGATTCGAAGCCTCGAATTTGATTCGACTGGACCCGACACTTCTGCCTCCTGGACCCGTGCCGGTGCTTCGTCGTCCTGGTTCGTTCTGTCGCTCGACGTTGACATTCCCGTCCCGGCCTGTGCAGCGCAGGGCGCTCCCGGAGGACCGTGAGGACCCAAATTAACCCCACAGAACCCTCGAACCCCAGATCAGGAACCGATCGGATCATCACCGAGTCCCACCACCCAACGATTTATTGTGAGGATGACGGACTCCGGCCGCAAACCCTCGTCGCAGGTGGCCCGCGTCGAGGATGAGGACCCCGAGACGGGTGAGGCCGTCCCCAGCACCGCCGTCGAGGCCAAGAAGCGTCGTGCGCGCGAGGCCTCCTCGCGTCCCAGCGATGCCGTGCAGGCGAATGGCCCCGCCAGTGACTCGGGCTATTCCTCGTCCTACGCCCAGTCGCTGTATGCCACGACCTCGCAGGCCAGTGCGGAAGACAGGAGTGCCCCGGCGCCGGCCGTGAGCAACACCTCGTCGACGCTCGTGCGCCGCTCCTCCGCGGCCACCCGCCGCCCCATCGTCCACGGAGGCCACGCGGTGTCGTCGTCAACGCCTGTAACGGTCTCCGCATGCGGCGACCCCAGCTGTCGTGACCCATCGTGCTCCGCACTGGACCAGAACTCTGAGCGAAGGTACACCTTGCCTGACCGTGAACGACGGGCCGCCGCACCTGAGCCCGCTCCGCGTGTGCAGAAACATTATCACACTCAACCTCCTGCTCCACAAGTCCAACCTCCGCTTCATCCTTCGCATGCACCGAGACCGTACCAAGATCCTTACGCCGGACAGATGCTTCCACCGCCCTTACCCCAACAACGCCGCCGAGGCTCTTCGTCCGCCAACGCCCGCCCGCTCAGCTTCCACGGATACCCGCAGCCGAGCATGCCTTCATCGTACGATGCGAGAGCCTACGGGCCGCCGCCGGCTCAGTCGGCGTACGCACGACCGATCTACCACCCACAGCCGCACGCGATGCCGCCGCCACAGCCGAGCTACTTCGGCAGCACGCCGCCAAATCCTATGCCGGTGAACTTCCCGATGGCCTCGCCCAGCACGCCGACTTCGCCGCCTGTGGTCAACCCCCTGTACATGAGCTCCATGTCCGCGCGGCAGGGCAACCCGAATATGTCCAACTTCGGTGCCTCGAAGCCCCCTCCGCCGGCATTCCCCATGCGACGACCATCGCTCTCGAGTTCCAAACCCAGCGCACGCTACGGCCCTGTAGAGATCGCCGCCGCTCCGGAACCCGACACCGACTCGGACTCGAGGTCCGACGATGACTACTCCGACCGCGAACGTCGTGACCGTCGCAGTAGCAGATCTCACCCCCAACGTCCAGGCATGATGACTCGTCATACCGCCGCGACGACAAGCGGCCCTCGGGGAATCCTGCGAGAACCCCGTGCGAACGAGTCTCGCACCCTCTCCGACACTGCGGTGGACTACCACAACGCGCACCACAATCGTCTCGATCAGCAAGCGCATTCGTCACATAGCAGCCGCCGACCTTCGGTCTCCAGGACCGACCCTGCGGGCCATACGCGCGCCCTCGTCGCCGAGACCGGCCTCGTTCGCGTCCTCGTGCAGGACTCACAAGGCCGCCGCAAGGTCGAATACTGGTCCGAGCGGGATCTCGCGGCTGCCCGGCGGCGCTCCGAGCAGGATCAGCAATTCGAGGACGCTATCGACCAGCTCGACCTCGAGGACAAGATCGATGGGCTCGACCGCAAGATCAAGCGCAGCAACGACTACGTCAAGGCCAACGGCACGCACTCCTTCAACCTCTCGGCGGCGGACCTACGCGAGGCGACGCCCACCCAACAGCAGCACCACCGCACCAGCGGCTCGCACCTCACGCGGCGCAGTAGCCACAAGAGCGGCAGCCGGATCTCCTCCGCCGGCGACGGCACCGCCAAGTCCGAGGGCTTTATCATCCAACACGGCGACAACTCCGTGCACGTCACGGGCTCGACCGATATGCGCATCGACCTGCGGCCCAGCGAGGACGGCGGCGCCCCCGTGCTCATGCTCACGACCACAAACGGCCTCTCTGGCCGCGACTCCGGCTACCACACCAGTAGCAAGAGCTCTCGCAGCGGGGTCGGCGGGCCCCGCGGCAGCGAGTATGGCGGCGTCTCGTCGAGGAGCGCGAGACGCATGTCACGACGCTTGGACGATGAGTATGATGAGAGCGGGCCGTACGAGCGTGCGCGATGATTGAACGCGTACTCGCTTGTTGGCCTGCCCGTCATACCACGCCTGCGCTCCTGCGAGATGTCCCGCAGACACCTTCCCCAACCGGGCGAGAGTTGGGTTGCGACGGCACATCCATGGCTTTTTTCCCTCTCCCATTCTCCCCCTCGCGCGGCTGCATCCTCCCATCAGCCGACGCTTGAAGCGGTCCCTATTTCAGCCCTATCTTCGCTTGGACGGATCCTCCTCCGTCACATTCTTAGCGCGCGACGATCGACCCGCGACTTCGAACCCCCACTCCTATCACTACCCGACCACCACCACCATCAACAAGCACTATACGACGACCACCACTACCGCATGATTTCGGCACATGGGAAAGAAGAAAGTGAAGAGAGAAATTGATACCCAATACGGCACGGCATATCCTGGAATCAGGAAACGAAAAGAAGAAAAAGTTTGTTTTTGTGACTTCGCAGGATCTGACCTAATTTTCGGTCCGGTTGTGCTGTGCTCCGCTTGGGCGTCAAGGAAAGATTAGCAAGAGGAGGGGAAGGGGAAGAAGTTCACCAGAAAAAAAGTTTGGGTAGGCCATCTGTGTGTGTCTTTTTTTTCGTGTGTTCTTTGTCGGAGGCGAACAGAAAGCAAAGAAAAAAAAGACGCTGGCCCAAGCCCTCCCACCCCCCGCCGAACTTCTTGTTGTCGACGATGCGAAAGTCGACGTTGTCGTCGTTTTGTCGTGGTTGTGGTTAATACTTGTTGCCTTTTTTTCTCTCGATACGCATGCGCGCATACACCTGGACTTTGGCTCTATACCCCCCTTGCGTTGTCGTCGTCGTCGCCGCCGCTCTTGTTTCTATCTATCACGAAGCGTTGTGGTTTTTTTTGTGGGGGCATGTCTGTTATTGAAATTTGTCCTTTTCATGAATCCTTGCTTTGATGAATTTATTCTCTCCATTCTGCTTTCTGCCCATTAGTTTTACAAGGACAATCGTGGGAAGCGTTCGTCGCAACCCTTCCTACTACTGTCCTTACTTGGCTTGGAGGCGCGATTCAGATGGCAGGAAGATCCTGTTGCGCTTGACATTTCGTGCGTTTCATCCTTATCACCTCCCGACCCTTTCCACGTTGCTTCCACTTTTGCACTCGTCTGGTCTGCTGCACAAATACACGGCACGCGCGCGCGCTTGGGACGGATTTTTACGATATGTTGGGAGATTGATTGTACGAAGGCCCTTTACTTTTTGGACTGACGGATCGCTTGACTAGATTGTATGCTCAAGAGGCTAGTTACTGTTGTAGGATGGAAATGGATTGTTGATTATGCTGAAGCATCGCCATTCTTTAGTCTATCTTCTGGTTTTCGTGGTCCAACACTTATTATAGGGATACGAGAAGTTCTATGCTGTCGACAGGTGCGAGAGTCGTCGCCGACCTGGAGACATCCGAGAAATATGGCAACGTGACTTAATCAGGTCATGACTTTTCATTCGTGGGGATACTACTCTATCTACAATTAATCCATGTGTCGCGTCAAATCTTGTGACAGAACGCCGGCACACTTGCGCCAAAGCCCAAACGCCGACCCGTATCCCGCTTCAACCCGCATGTCAACCAGAACAAATCCAGAATAATACACCCACGTTCACTTTCCCGCTTTCCTCCCCTGTCGTCGTCGCTCCTAGAAGACGCCAGAAGGAAGAGAGAGAAAAAACTGATCGATATTCGGGCGCCGCCGCTATCCGGGTGTTCCTGCAGCATTCCTTCCCAGCAAGCCAGCATCGCTTCGGACCGATGTGGAGAAGCATTGCTGCCCAAATGCCCGTTCGTTCGCTCGCTCACTCGCTCGCCCGCCCACGCCAACCACACACACACGCACACATGAAGTCGCACAAGCATCGCAGCGCAGCGCGTACCCACGCAGCAGGAGTGCGAGACACTGCGACGCTAGCAAGGGGACGGGCGTGCGTGCGCAGCGACCAACCAGCTGCCGTAGTAAGGAGGAAAAAAACAAATTGCCGACATGAGAATCCAACCAGCAACAACAGCCTTGTAGTAAGGCGTACAGTAGTGGGAGGTGTCATGTTATTAGTGTTGGCCGTTTGCTTGAGGTGACGGCGATCATATTTCGCGCTATGTAGGGTGATGATGATGCGAATCCTGCTGGGCGGCTGTCACACTGCAGTTATCGTCGGGAAATGTGCCAGTGTGGCATCGCCGAACATTGCCCGACAGAGCAGGTCGTTAAGCGAGGGAGGATCACACAAGTGGTGGGGGAGATGTGGAAAAGAAGTCGCTTCGATCGTCGTCGTCGTCGTTCGTTGTCGTTGTCGTCATCGTTCGTCGGGCAGCAGTCGTTGATCGTAGGAATGGATGGATGAGAGGTGAGAAACGTTCGTTCAGCTCCATTTCTGCTGCGATGGAGAGGTGGTATCATCAAAGCCAATCTTCCTCAGCTCGGCCGGCCCTGCATCTAACCGATGCAATTCCGGATGCCCAAAAACGAAAAACAAGGCTGGCCAGGCTGCAGATTCCAACCACGCCGCGTGTGATGTGACGAGATGCGCGCTTCATGCCTCCTCATCACTCCGTGATCTGCATTATGGGCGGCTGCAAGGATCAGAACAAGGATGCAGTAGGGCAGCAGGAGGAGGAAGAGGAGGAGACGGCCAGAAGCCAATATGTGCGACATCCACCCACTCTCAAGGCTGCAGCGCGCCCAACGCACGACACACCCGCGCGACGCTTACTCCAGGTCGCTGTCATTCCCACCGCGTCGGTACCCACCGGTCCCACCCCGGGGCGGCTGGTGCTTCTTCTTCGGCGATGGCGCGCGGCGCTCCGTCGTGTAGTAACGCGTGCCGCTCTCGCTCGGCGCGGAGTGTCCCGGGCGGTACTCGTCGTAGTAGCTGGCGGAGCGATGGCCGGACGAGCCCGTGTACGCCGTGCTCAGGATCTCGGACTCCGGGCCGTCGGTGTAGGAGAAGTCGCGGTGCTGCTTGCGGTGCGGCGAGCTGGCCTTGCGGTCTTGTTGCTTCGGAATGAAGGGCCGTGACGCCGCTGCGGGGACTGCGCTGCTGCGCTTCGTCATGGCGGGCGCCGGGCGCTGGTTCTCACGTGCGAGCATCGCAGCTGCTTCCTCGGCTTCACGCTTCCAGCGGCGTTCCATGCGCGCGGCTTCTTCGCGGGCACGGCGCTCTGCACGCTCTTCCTCACGTCGCTTCTTCTCATCGGGCGTCTTCTTAATCATCGGTTGCGTCGAGCCATCGCTAATGACCGACGCCGTGAGGATTTCCGAGCGCTCAGAGTTGGTGTAATCGAAGTGGCTGCCGTCCGGCACGCGGTTGATGCCACCGACGCGGGCGGGGCGCTCCTTCTTGTACTCGCGCACATCGCGGTCGCGGTAGCGGTGCGAGTGGTGGTTCTGGCCGCCTGGCGTGCCTGGGTCGAGCTCAGAACGCAGCTCGGTCATCTCATCCGTGACGACGGTGCGAGTGCCGCGAGTACGTGTGCCGAAGGTTTCCGTCATGTAGTCGTTGTCGTAGAGGACACTGTGAGTTCCACCCCAGCCACGGCGGCCGAGCACACCCTTGCGGCCCTTCTCGTCACGTCCGACGACGGAGCGGGCGATATTCTTCTGGAAGTCATAGTACTGTGTGCCGGCAATGGTACCGCCGCCCAATCTCGTGCTCTTCGTCGCGTTACTCAGCGTCTTCCCGTCGGGCCCCTTGCGGCGCAGCACGGTCGACTTGTAGTCATCCCAGTCGGTCTCCCGCCACTGGAAGCCGCCATTCTTGGCCCAAAAGAAGAACCAGAGTGAGGAGATGACCATGCCAACGCCGAGCAGTGCAAAGAGTGCGAACATAGCCTTGTTGTTGATCGTTTGGGGTGCCACGGTGCCTGCTCCTCCAACATGCGTGGTCGTCTCGTCCCGCCGGGCCATCTCTGTGCGGGTTTCCAGGCCATTTTCGGTCGGTGTCGCGACGGCTGACAAGACGTCTCGGGCTTGGATGTTGGCGAGGGCGTCGACCACAGCAGCGGCGGATGCTTGTGCGGTCGCTCGCTTGAATAGAAAGTCCAGAACGGGCGCCATGGTGGTTGCTTAGCTGGGGCTACAAGCCCAAGCCGGAGGGTGAAATGGTCAAAATGGTACGCCTCTGAAATGCACGATGGTTGATGTTGTCGATGCTCCAGTGAGTTGTCCGATTTTTGAGCAGTGAAAGTGTTGAGATGTGTAATGTGAATGTCGTGAAAGAGAGTGGTTCTTCGGTGCACTTCACTTTCGAGTGCGAGTCTCGCGTGGCTGGTGGCTGGGACGGGCGGCTGGCGACTGTTTACAGGATGACGTGGGGCTCGTCCACCGGGCAACATCTTCGTGCCTGAGGCATTAAGCACAACCCTCACACGCCTCTCCAATCAACGTTAGGGTTGCGTCGCTTGGTATCCGACACCGATAACATCTGTATCATGATATTCAGACGAGGAAGAGAGGTGTTTGCAATGTAGCTCCTTTGACTAGCGATCGCCGTATGAAGTTTTTTTTTGGATCTCGAAATTTGTAGAAGTGATAGCGTAATCAGAGAATCGTATCTCTATGTCCACATATCAAACCAGTTATTGAAATTGATGCAATGCAAAAATTGAAAGCCAACCATAACAATGAGGTATCATGAAACCATCAAAACAATCTTTGACATCGTCAAATCCATGCAACCGATCACCGCGCGTTCCGACTATACTCCACCAGCACCTCGATCAATTTCTCACTACTATGCTCCTGCGAATAGACTGTCGCATGATCGAACCCTGGCCACCACATCACCTCGAGGCCCTCACCCGACCACTTCTTCGTCTTCCAGGGCTCGAGCTGCGTCACGACTGCCCCGCCCTTCTGGGAATCATGCGACGTCGTCGTCTGCAGCTCCATGACCTCCTCGCCGGCGGCCCGCTCCACGAGCGCCGGGTCCGGGACCTCGTTCTCCATGAGATACGCGCCGACGGCTTGCGCGTCGACGATCAGGTCGTCGCTGCCGAGGCTGACGGTCATCTTCATCTGCTTGTTCTTGACCAGGTCCATGATGACATCGCGCCAGAGGACGTTTTCGTACCAGAAGAAGTTTCTGTGAAGCAACGATGATTAGCACTCGGTCAGAAATGGCGATGGAACGGAGAAACGGATCAAAGAAATGGAGTGGCTCACCTTCCCAGCGTGTGCGCGATGCCCGGATCCTTCGCGGCGAAGAACCACAACTGCAGCTCATTCGCGCGCACGGGCGGGCGCACGGTGAAGTTGTACGCGACGTCCGGCATGTGCAGCAGGATCGCGACGGGATCCACGAGCAGGGTGGCGGCGACGCGGGCCGACAGCGCCGGGTCGCGCAGCACGTACGTGCTCATGATCGACCCGTACGAGTGCCCGGACAGCACGAAGCGGTCGTAGCCCGGCTGGGCGTCGAGGATCGCGGTGTAGTCGGCGAGCAGCTGGTCGCGGCGTGCGATCGCGTGCAAGGTCAGGCGTGAGGAGATTTGCGGGGTCTCGATTAGGAGGATGCCGACTTGGTCGTCGGCGGGGCGGCCGGCGTTGAGGGATTCGTCGAGGCGGCGGACCCACAGGGCGTAGGTGATGAGGCCGATGCCGATGCCGTGGAAGTAGAGGATTGGCCGGCGCGTCTTGGAGGTGTGTGGGCGCGTTACCCAGTACGAGGTGCGTTCACAGACGGACTCGTGGGGCGAGATCAGCGCGCCGGGGCGTGGTGGGAAGATCGAGAGGCCGTTGATGGCGGTGCGGTGGTAGGTGTAGCCGCGCGACATGAAGAGGCCGAAGCAGAGGTTATCGAGGAACATGATGATTGCGTACCAGAAGAGCGTCCTACTCGCATTGTCAATACCATCACTGAGAACCTTCCTCCCCATTTCTCGGAAAACTCACCTGTAATCGATCTCAAAGTTATCCATCGTCAACCGCAGACCCCTCGCGTTGCCCGAACCCTCCCGGAACGACAGCTCCGGCGCCATCTGCCGGACCCGATCGACATAATACTGCAGCTCTTCCTCCTCCACCTCCTCGGCACGACCATCCCAGAAGCTCCAGATCAAAAACTCCTGCAGGCCCTCGATGCCGATATCCTTGACCTCCGCGCCCTTGAACCAGCCCCGGAGGAATGCCACGGGGTCATGGACCTCGACATAGACCTTATCGAACAGCGCCCGGCGCTCGGCCTTGCTGCGACTCGGCGGGTGGACCGCCGGCCGCTGCAGATACCGCGCGTAGGCGACGAAGAACAGCAGGAAGCCGGCTTCCGCCGCGCAGTACGCCCGCCAGGCGGTGATGTGCGTGTACCAGCGCGGACCCGCAGCATAGCAGCGCCAGGCATTGATCAACGTGTACGACAGGCAGAGGTGGCCCCAGGCGCGGAAGAGGCGGATCACCGCGCGCATGACGCGCCGGTTGGTGGGCGAGTCGGGGATCATGGTGAGAGGGAGATGGTGTTGGGTCGTATGGATGTTTCTATTGCCTCTTTTTCTTCTATGACGGCGTCTTCGCCGGTGACGGCTGGCGGGGTGGAATTCTTGTTGAGCGGACCCTCGCTCGGTGTTCTGTGCTGTATGCACAAAAAAGTCCAATGGCGCTTGGCGACAGCGTTCAAGGCGGACGACAGCGACAACGACCCAGAACAGAAACCAACTCGACGTGCGCAAGAAAGGCGCTGTCACCGCAGGACACGTGTGGAGGGAGGGGGGCGCGCGCGGCCATGGTGGTTTAATAGCACTCTCGTCGTAATCGCCCTTCGTTCTCGTTCCAGCGACGGGGTGGGTGATAACTCAGTTGAGGAGCGGCGGCGCCGTCATCCAGTCCACCGGCCGGTGCGGGAGGGTCGGCGGGCGGACGGGTTTGGCACATCGCTCGCGCGTCCGCCAGAGAGCGAACGCCCGCTAGCACGTGGCTGAAACTCTGGATTGGGACAAAACTCGTGAATGAAGAAGTATTGGATACAGCCGTTGTAACGCCTTCGGGGTATGCGTCTTTGCGGACCCGAGCCAGTGCCTGGCCGCCCCGGACCGAGGCGCTCCTTTCGAGACTGCACGTCGCCCGAACAAGCGTACGGGCTAAGATAACGAACGCGGCGGCGATCGCCCATGACTTACCCCGTCCCTGCATGCCTCTCAATCACCACCAACCACGCTACAGCTCTACAGCGCACTTTCCCGCCGCGCTACTCTTCGACGGCTCTCTCTTATGCTACCGCCTGTTCTTTCCCCGCAGCAAAAAGGGCCAAAAAGGAGATTGGAACTGGCGCGTCTTGGGAGAGGATTAAGCTTATTTTGCAGCTGACAAGCACAATCGCCGCAAAGGATAAATTGAGAGGGGCAAGCCCGGGGGGGGACGGGGAAAACGATTGTGGGACGAGGACTGTCGGCCGTTTTGCCACGAAAGGCATATTGTCGAGAGCGTGGTATTTCGATACGGAATGTGTGAGATATCGTAGACCGTCTGCTTAGAACAACATGCCTGCTCCTTTCTTTCCATGCAGTCAAAAGAGATCCATCCGATCGGGTTTGACCGGTGCTGAGATCCCCAGCCGCCCCTCAAACCACGCGAGATCGAGACAGAACAGAACCGACCGCGGAGGTGCAGTCAAGAGTGAAAGAGACAAAAGATAGACAGGGCGAGCACCCAAAAAGAGGAGTAGGTTTTCCCATGGCACACCCGAAACAGACCGCGGTCTTTATCGCTGTCGATCCTTGATGTGCGGGCATGAGGAATTCTCCTAGAGCGTCCTAGACTTTGGGGAAAGTCCACTCAAGGGTAAGCATTGGTGGGTCGAGTGTGGTTGAGGTGAGTACTATTGATCCAAACGGGAAACCTTTTATGGACGCCGCCATGCGCGAATGTCTCAGATAGAGGGAATGGGTGGAACGGGTTGCGGGTGATTTCCAGCAAGCGATAGTTCCGCGTTTACGCAGCGAGCGGCGAAGACCCAGGGTCTACAGATCAACAGTTTTCACGGTTCGATCATGATCCAATCTACAATCGCAGTCAAGTGATTAGTCAATTCCGTTGAATTTCGATAAGAGTGAGTATACCACGTGTATACCTATTTCCTCTTTCCCAAACGTCAAGGCATTCATTCCAAGCACCAGAAACCCTGGGTTTCCCGACATTCATCCCACGATGCTCAACAGTGAAGATCGTGGCTGCTAATAATAATACATTGCTCCAATCCGTTCGCTTTCTCATCACAAGACATCGTGACAATCCACACCCACTCGCCCTTCCACAAAAAGCCCGATGTTCAAACGTGCGCAGCTGTGATCCTTTTGCGCCATCAAAAATGCCACGCTGTACTTGTGCTGTGCTATGTTGCAATTCGAGGGAATCCTGTCACATCCTCGCTGTATCACAGCCCGATTAGAACTCAGAGCGCCTGGCTCAAATGCCACAACTCCTCATCATCAATCGGCGTCATCATCGGATCCTCTTCTTCGTCGTCGTCGTCCTCATCCGAGCTGTCCGCGGCTGCTCGTTGTTGTTGCTGCTGCTCCTTTGTCTTCGACGGCGATGACGAGGAGGCTGCGGAGGCTTGCCTCACACCTGCAGCAGCACCACCACCATCGACCTTCTTCCCAACAGTCACGATGTTCGGACTCGCCGGCCCAATGATCGTCGACCGCCGCGCCTTATTCGGCGTCGCAGGCGCGAAATCCCTCGCCTGGGCGAAATACCCGTCGTCCTCCTCATCACTGTCTCCCTCCTCATCGTCATCGCTATCTTCCTCACTCTCATCCTCATCCGGCTCCTTCGCCCGCCCAGCACCACCCGCAGTAGCACCAACACCAGCAGCAACCCCTGTAGGCCCAATAACCGTCTGCCTTCGACTCGCCTCGCCCAGCGACGGTCCCGAGAAACTATCATAGAAAATCTCTTCATCGTCATCAAGCAAGAAACTTGTCCGGAGTGCAGCCAGAGACGCTGCAGTGTCTGCGTCCCGCTCAAGACCGCCGAGGATCGAGCTGCGGGCCGAAGAGGAAGACGACGCCGAGGGACCCGTCGTGCCGGTGTGCGTGGAGGATTTCCGCGCGAGGGCGGCGGCGGAGGGGATGCCGCGATCGCTGAAGACGTCGCCGTCTGCGTGCGCGTCCGCGACGGTGGAGCCTGCCGCAGCACTGCGCAGCGATGATGAGGCGTTCGAAGCCGCGGAGTTACCCCGACCGAGGACCGCTGAGCCCGGCGCGCCGTTCGCTGCCTGTCCGAGGGAGTCCCGATAGTTCTCCCTGCGCAGCTTCATTCTCTCCCAATCCCCGCCGAACTGCACCACCGACGCCTGCTTGCCGTGTAAGATGAACCGCGGCTTATCGCGAGCCAGTCCCGGTGTGGTGATATCTTCCTGCGCCGCGCGGTCCGGGTCCGTCGCGTCGGCAGAAGAGGCAGAATTGGTGTTGGCCGTGGCACCCGCGGTGGCGTGAGCGGGCGTCGAAAGTGCAGCAGCGGCAGCGGAGCCTTCTCCACCAGACCGCAGCGTGCTGTCGCTGCCCTTGCCGCGCCGGTGCTTGTTGCCCGTATTGCTGGCGTGCCGCTTGTGACCATGCGCGTTCGCGTTGCCGTCGCGCAGAGTCTTCTGCAGGCTGCGCCGCACGCGTTGTTTGCTATCGCTCGGGGATTGCTGGGCTTGCTGTTGTTGCTGGGCCGGCGTACCGATTACACTCCCGCTAGTTCCCGATTGGGGCGGCTCGGGCGTTTGTGTAACGCGGGCAAGCAGAGCCAGTTCTTTTTCTTCGAGGCTCTGTGCGGGCGCGATGACACCGCTGGTAGCACCGGTGGACTCGGCGGTCGGGACGAGGGAGAGCGTCCGCAGCGACGGCCCCGCGATGCTGGAGATCGACGAGGTATGCGACAGTGCCGAGGCAGGCACCACCGCCGCAGTACCATGCGACGAGGCCGACAGCAACGTGCTCGCCGCCGAAGGCCGCCTGGCCGAAGCCGAAGCCGTCGTCGTGGCACCAGGGTGTGGATCAGCGGCGAAGCTGAGCGAGTCGAGGTTCAGCGGAGGCAGCTGCCAGGAGCTTCCACCCTCCCGAGTCGGCGAAGACGCCGCGACGGACTCGGGCGGCGTGCGGAAGACATCGCTGTGCATCCAGTCATCCAGTGTGCCCGGATGCGACATGCGCGCCGCGGAATTCGGGGCGATAGTCGTGGCGGGCGATGCCACAGAAGGAGGACTCTGCGATGTCGCCGTGGTCGCTGCGGAAGGACTACCTCCGATCTTCTCGGCGGTGCCGACACTCGCGATATCCTCGTCCCGCCGCTGCTGCTGTTGCTGCTGTGGCGACTGCGACTGCGTCGTAGCATTATGCGATGACGAAATTGACTCCGACGGCCTCAACACCAGCCGACCTTCCTCCTCTTTACTCTCCGCCTCCTGAGCCAGCGCCAATTTCTCCGCTTCCGCCCTGGCCTCCGCCTGATCCTTCAGCCGCTCCAACTCCGCCGCACTGAGTCCATCCAGCTGCACATCCGCCTTCAGGAAATCGCGATGCGCCTTCAACCGCCAAATATCGCGCCGCAGCCACTTCAGATTGGCATCCGTGCGCGCGGCCGCGTGGACGATATCTTCGCGGGACTTCGGCGGGATGGGCGCGAGGACGAGCAGGTGTCGACCATTACGCAGTAGCGCTTCGAGCTGCTTCTCTAGCTCCGCGAGGCTGCGGTCGAGCTCGACGATCTTCTGGATCATGAGCTGGCGGCGCGCGGCCATGACTTGGCGCTGTAGCTGAGGTGTCAGGCCACTACGGTCGATTGTGGTCGCGGCGGCGCGGTTGTCCGAGGATGATGTCGGATGCGCGGAGCGCGACGAGTTCAGCCGGCGCATATCCCGTGTCCGTACCTGTTCTTCGCTCTCATCTTGCGTTGCGCTGCTACCGCCGAACATGCCGCGGATCCGGACACCAGCAGCGCGAAAGGCGGCAGCGTAGTTGATCACGCCCAACCAATCGGCCAATTCATTTTCGGAGTCCGCCAGGAACACCTCATCTTGTCCATTCGCGCCGACGAGCATGAAGGCGTGTTTATGACGAGTATACGTCGCATCGATCAGCGCAACAGCATGTTCCGTCTTGACCTGCGCATCCGGCTTGAAATCCTGAATCGGCGGCTTGAAGACGACCGGAGTTCGGGGTTGATTCGGCTTCTGCTGGCTGGTAAACTGATTCAGCAGGCCTTTCGCCCAGTGCACGTTCTTGAACAGGTACAGCTGCGAGCCTGTCAGCACCGCGCCCCATTCGGACCACGGCGAGCGCGTCTTCTTCTTCTTCATCGACTTCCGCCACAGCACGCCGACCTTCGTGATCTTGAGATCGACGATACCCTGCTGCGTGTCCGGCTCGTGTTGTTGCTGGGCCGCCGGCGCCGACCCATCATTACTGACATGGCGATGCAGGAGCAGATGATTCTCATACGCCGCGGGTCGGGACCGCGCTGAGACGATCTGCAACACGCCGGTGTGAGTGAAGGCGCGCTCGAGGTAGGCCATATCGATTTCTCCGGGCGTGCGCGTGTAGTGGTAGGGATCGTCGAGCGTCATGGACTCCTTGATCGGCGGCCGCAGCGTATCCAGCTTCTGGTCGACAAGAAGATTATAGGGATCGACGGGTCCCGATGGCTTCTTCCCAACAGCATCCGAGGCGCCGGGAATCGCGCTCTTGAGCTTACCACCCGTCGCAGCGGCGCCGCCCGAATGTTGCGAGTGTGACTGCTGGAACGGCGAAATGCGGTCGCCATGGTCATCCACTTCTTCCTCGTAATGCACGAACGGCGTGTAGCAGATATTGTCATAAAAGCACGCGAGGATGTCATCTGAGAGACCTTGACCTGAGGTGTTCTTGATGTAGTCCGCCTTCTGCATCTTCCGCTTGTTGTTCTTGTTGAAAGCGTCCGTGTGGAGCATCATAATGGAGAACGCAATGACGTAGGCCTGGTCTGGCGCACTGAAAATACCCGGATTGCATTCGTGGTAGCGATCCGCAAAGGCCTGGATCACGCGATCAACCTGCTGTGTCTCCTTCGGCAATTCGGCCTCCAACAGGAATTTTCGTAGTGACATGTCGATGGGTTCGCCAAAGAAGGGGAATCGCCGGGTATAACTGCGCAGAACGGCCTGTGCGAAGGGATCCGCTGATTTCGATAGGATGCCCGCTATCAAGCTGCGCGAGATCGCCGCCTCAAGTCGCTCAAGGTACTTTCCGGGCGCCTCACCTTCCTCTCGCTCCGGAATCACAAGCGCTTCGCGGCTCATGGCGAAAGAGTTAGCTTTGCTAAGCGCACCCGGCGATCCATGCCGCGGCGAATGCGGATCCGAGCCATTCCGAAACCGCGAGAGGTTCAGCAAACCACCAAAGCTCGGCCGACCAGTCGAGGTCGAAGTCCTGCCACTGGCCGAAAGCGGCGGCGGCGTGTCGATATCATGCGACGGCCGACCAAGCGAACTCGTTGTCGACGCGCGATCCCGCTGCCCAAGACTCCGCGGCGGCTGCAACGGCGAGGAGGTGTTGGACCGGTGCGAGGTATGTGAGGGTTCGCGGAAGAGATTCATGCCGGGCTCAGCGAAGGAGAGCGAGCCGCGCGCGAGCGCAGCGGCATTGGCGCCGCCTGGTACCGCGACAGATTTTCGACGGCTTTTCGACGGGCTGACTTCGGTGTGTCGGCGCTGTAGCGGGGCTGTGGTGGGGAGGACGGTGTCCGGGGTGAGATTCGTTCCGGGGGTGTATGAGCGGGTGGAGAAGGCGCTGGTGGAAGCGCGCGGAGTCGCTGGGCCATCCGGAGTTTGTGGTGGGCGGCCATCGTGCGGTGGAGGAGGGAGGTTCAGAGGCGCGGGCAAAGGGAAGAGTGAATTCCGATTCTTGTTGCGCTTCGGAAGTTTGAAAAATGTCGTATGCGTTGACACCGTAGTCGTCGTGGAAGCGTAGATGTCCCCCGAGCTACCGTCAGAACGTGACGATTCGGAGAAACGCGGCTCAGTGGCCAGATGCATGACGGGCACGGCGGGCGTGGAATTGGACTCGTCGCCATACGAAGGTGGCACGAGCTGCTGATTGGCGCGCACATTCATCGTCGACAGACGATGCAGGTCCTCCAGGCCACTGGTCTTGCCCTGCTTGCGCCAGCGCAGCGAGCTCGGCTTGCTCATCTTCTCACCGCCACTGCGCTTTTCGTCCATCGACTTGCGCGTGCCCTTGCCTTGGTATGCCGGCACATACGCCGAAGCGCGCTTGAAGCGGGACGAGCGCGACGATTTGTCTGGTGAGAGCGCCGTCGTGTCCTCGGCCGCATCGGCAGCCGCTGCGATGCCTGTCCCTGCCGTCGGCGCGGTCTTCACAATCGCGGGCACTGGCGGCTCGTCCAATTCCAGCGAGGGCACTGGTGGGCGGTCATCCTCCATCCGCGACAAGTCGACCTTGGATCGCGAGCCGAGATGCGACTCGGAGAAGTTGCGAAACCGCATCAGACTGAAGCGTTTTGCCTTGGCTGGCGCCGGCGCACCACCGTCCGTGTCCGAACCATCATCGAAGTTTGGGTCATGCGCGTGCGACGACAAGAAACCCGGCGTTGATGCCGAAGCCGAAGGCCCATATCCGCCCACACTAACCGGTCGCTGCGGCGATGATGACCTCCCCGGTTTCAGCCGATTGCTATGCCCACCTGATTTCGCGGTGGCCGCAGATGCAGGCGCGGGTGTCGGTACCGCAGCATTGGCAGGATGCAGCAGCTGGTGCTGCTGCTGTGAAGACGACGGCTGAACCCGGGACTGGGTCGTTGTGGGCCTCACGGGCAACGGCTCGTGATGATGTTGCTGCTGGGCGAGGGCGAAATTGTCCGGGCCGCGCACACTCTTGCGGCGGAAGAGCAGTGGCATCGCCGGCACCCTCGCGCGGGTTGCGGGAGCATTGGAGGCACGATCTGCGCGGCGGACCGAGAGCGCCTCAGGTCTGTTTGCGGCGGCGGGGTCGGTGTCGTGTGCTCGCAGTGGTGGATAGTGTCACACAGGTTCGTCGTCGTCGTCGTCGTCGTCGTCGTCGTCGGCGACGGTGTGGTGCCGGTAGAGGTATGATAGGGCGACAGAGGTGGTGTTGCTCGAGAGGTGTAGGTGTGTATGTGGTTGGTGGGAGAAAGTTGGCGTGCGTGGTTGGACCAGACACAACCTAGACAATTTTTCTCCTGTGCCGTTTCCTGCGGCTTCCGTGCCTCTTCTCGCGGCGTCGCAGATATTCGGCAAGAGCGAGTGCAGTGGGAGATTCGGCAGTCCCAGATCACACGATGGCGGCCGTGAAAAGTGCAGCGCTCAGTGCGACACGTGGAGAGATATGGAGTGAAGATGCAGTGCGGAGGGTGGGTGTGTCGTCGCACACATGCAGTAGTACCGGAGCGAGATGCTGGGCGGGCGTTTGGGTCAAGGGTGCAATGCTGCAGACCAGCAACCGCACAGTCCAACAGCCAGCGGGAGAGGCACTGGGGGTATCGAGTAGCGGGCGCGGCGTCGATGCGCAGGTACAGAACCAGCCAGGGTTCCGTTCGGACGGGGCGCCACTAATTAATTCGGGCTACTGCCAGACGAACGTGCTAATAAATCTACCAATTCGAACTGATGTATCCTACAGTAATCCTCAACCTGGAAGAAGATGCTACCTGCTTACACCGACTCTGGATGACACCGGCCCAGCTGCGCCGGAATCGCGCGCATGTCGCTGCGTGCTGCGCGCTGCACGAGCGCTCCCGGCACGGCAGTCATCGCACCGATGACCACTCCTTTCTTGCATGTCAGACGCACCTACGCCCGAAACGCCGCGCGCCCGCAGGTATGTTGGTGTCTGGGGATTGCGCGGCAGATGTGAGATGTCAGGTGTCAGGCGCCCTGCTTTGAAATGGAAAGGGAAAGCACTGCGAGCTTCTCAAACTACTCTCTTGCACGTATGTTCACAGAGAGCACGCCGTCCAGCTGCATCCCTCATAAGTCGTTACACTCTCAAATGGTGACCAGATAGGCCGACCTTGATGGAAGAGGTGATAGGCTAGTTCCCCAGCCCCTATATTCAAAGCGCTGTCATCCCCAGCCCAGTCTGCCCTGGTTCTCTGGGGCCAGGGACTGAAATTCGTGGGCAGGATCGCGGAATTCTCCAACGGTCGATCATCTGGTTGGTGCGTGCTCTACGCTTTTCTCGCCAGAGCATTCACGACCGGCGATGGCGTGGCGCGGTTAGAAGGATTTCGAGAACAGTCGAGACTTTTGTTAGTTACTGTGCTTGCCACAATCGAAGGGGTTACAGGGCGGAACAGGCGCCCTTCTCGGCGGTCTCCTTACTGTAGCTGGCGAGTTTCACGCTGGACAATTCACGTTTCCAGCGAGCAGTTTTCGCAGGGATACCGACTGCTATTGGCGCCCCAGCGATGTGACGAGAGTTTCGCAAATGGGGCGGCGAATGTGTGGAGTACAGTAGTCTGGGCTATCAACCCCGACGATTGGAAACGGCCGCGAAACTCCTGAGTCTGAGCGAAAGTCTATTTGGCCGGCCAGGTGCCAAGCCGAGCAACCTCCTGAAGCCCGCCAGTCGCAATGCACACCCGGCGACGCGCGTAGGTCAATTGCAGGAGTCGCAATGTGTGCTCGACTTTCCTGTTGCGCTGCTGACTTGAGCGAAGAGTCGCCTTGCGGTTGACTCTCACCTGTGGTGGAGCGGAGAAAAGTACACATTCCGTCACCCGGAGCGAATATAGCTGGTGGGAACCGTTGTGCTGGGCGCGAGTCTTCCGCGCCCATGCCAATCGACCCGCAACCCCTGTGGGCGGTGCGTTCGTCATCGGATCCACATGAGCTTCTCCTCACCTCATCAACATCATCGCACACATCTACCGGGTGATGCCAAGCTCAACGGAAGATGTCCGAGAGTGCTGATTACGGCTGGTGTCCGAAGTATTGCGTGTCGCGTATGCTGGATTTCTAGCCCCGTCACCGCCGGCACGCTGGGCGGCTGCGCTCGGATGTCGCGAGCCGACGCTTCCGGAAGACCGGCTTCGTTGTCATTACTGTTGTTCCTCTGTAGACTCACTAGTGTTCTGGGTATGAGGATGGCTTTCATGGATCCAGACAACACTTCGAAGGCGATCGGAGTGACGTTCCCAACATGCGTGCCATGTGCTGATGTGTAACATCTGTCTCCACCTTGAACTCCCCTGACTTACCACCATTATCCATCTCGAACAATATTGTAAAGACGCGAAAAGGTTGCGAACCACCGGTTCTGCATCGTTCGAGCATCGTTCGACACAGCTGCAACGGCATTTCTACCTATCTTTTCTGACTCTCGACGTCAGCGCTAGCCGCAAATCTGTCACGGTCTGCAGAGCCGTCGGGATCACCAGACAAGGGAAGGCCATGCCAGCTACCAGCCAAACCGCCATTCCGCCATGCCGGCAACAGCTTCGGATACCCATGTGCCCGATCGCGCAATGTCATCAGGGAGGTGGTGGCGGCTTTCGTGGATCGGCAGGATTTGGAGGTGGCGCACACACGGGAAACTTGTCGCGCTGCAGAGAACTTCGTGGCATTCATTGACAGCAGTACCGAAATCCTCGCATGTGGTATAACGCAGTGGCAGATCGGAGAATTTGTATTTGCGTGCGATGGCAGCAAACTCGGTATTGACGAGGGAGGCAGCATCCAGATCGTGAATGTGGAGATGTTGGAAGCAGAGCGCCAGTATTTTCGGCGTCAGTGTGTTCATGTTCCAGGGTGGCTCTTCGAGACGGCGAGACTTGCCTGGGTGATACTTTCGGGTGCTGTGTTGATAAAGCGTTTGTGTGGCATAGCAGAGTGCTGTTGTGTTTCCATGTAGTTGAGCGAGCTTCAAACCCAAAGTCATCTTGCACTTTGTCTCTAGTACATTGGCAAGAGGCACACTTGGACTAGGATGATAGTCCTTTATGTGCTCTGCTTAGAAACTCCTTCACTCTCGTCTAATGGAAAGCTATGCCATTTGTTCGCCAGATTTCCTCTCCGACATTTCGGCCAGACCTCGAGGACAGCGTGTCCGTAAGGCCCTTGCAGCGTACCTTTCAGCCATGGCGTCCTTTCGATAGGGCTATAGGACCTGCCGTCGCTCTCATACGGCTGTACTGAGCATTCTGTTGGACTCCGCACGTCGGGCCTCTGATCGCTTCTCGCGGTGCCGCGTGCACAGACCCAGGAGCGACGGATCAGCTCACACATGGAGCGTAAGTCCTTGAATGAAGCCTGATTGCCGGCTACTGCTGTCTTGTTGTCGATGAGCAAGCGTTCCAGCAATGGTCCTCCAGGTGAGGATGCCATCTTGGCCGCCACGATGCGACGAAAGATCGCCCGGGCGAGCTTCTCGTCGATGGCCATATTTTTGAGCACCGGGACCAAGTCGCGTGGAATCACATCCACATTGAACGCTTCTGCCCCGTCCAGCGGCGGCTCTCGTGGAGATCGCATGACGAGCCGGAGGCGCCGTAGAGCTGGTGGGGCGCCCAGAGCATCGTAGTCGGCCACTTCAGCGGCATTGCCACCCCGACGATCGAACTCCATTTCGAGATTCTCGATGTGAGGGCAGGTTGTCTGCAGAAATTGGATGATGCGATGGTTCGCCCGTGAATCGACCTTCAGCGAACGGAGGTGCGAGTTGCAATGCTCCAGTATCCAGACCAGGAAGTCCGTCCCGCCCCCAAGTGAAATGTCGAGACGTCGCAAAGGCTTCATAGAAGTGATGAAGCAAGTGAGCTGCGTCGCATCGTCGCTACGGATCATAAGATCTTGTAGATTCATGAACTCACCACTGTTGTGCACTAAGAACGACATTGCTTCATCATCTATTTTATCACTTATTCTGAGTGTGTGAAGGGCAGAAAGATCGGTAAAGATCTGCCAAGATTGCAGTCGACTCTTAGCTCTCATGTCATGCAAAACAAGGTGTTCCAGCGAACCGCGTACTGTCGGCAACTGAATTGTGCCGGGTTTCCAGGGCGCGTCTTGTTGCATCTGCCATCGTGTGTGGCGATCCTCAAACGGGTCTCTCATGGTAACGAGATTGACCGCTCTCAAGTTCGGTGCCGCGCCTGCGGCCATTTCTTGGATGGCTTCAGACATCCAGGAGTTTGCTTCATATGCCATTGCAGAAGCAGAAAGACTCGATAGGCAAGGCGAAGTTGCTACAGCTAGATCTTCTGGACTGATCTGACGGATCGCCCTTGGCCCACATTCCTGATTCAAGCTGATGAGATTGAAGGAGGCCATATGTAGTCGGAAATGTGGCATTCGCTCGTGGAGAATATCCAAGACAGATGACGGCACTTGCGAAAAACAGGCCCATGTGAGTTCGTTAAGTCCCGAAAGCTCAGTGATCAGCCCAGCCAGAGCCTGCCACTCTTCTTCACCGAGATCTTCTGACCCTGGAGGAGCATCGTCTTCTACCGCCAGTTGCGGTAGCGCAAATTTCCACGGCTCCATGATACCGTCGACATCGTAATCCGGCCCACTGGCAACCGCGCCTCTGTACTCGATCGCCAGCGACTTGTTCGGAAGTAGTCTCAAGTGTTGGACACAACGATAAGCTGATGCCTTCTGCAGTGTGTCCCGGCATCTTGCGATCGCGGCGCGAAGAGTCTCGCCGCTTTCATGGCGCAGTTGGACCTCTGCGAATTTGAATCTGCGCGCGATCGAACTGAATTCGACGCTGGCGAGCGAAACCGCACAAATATCATGAATATCGAGGTACTGGAAGCAATGCGCCAGCGCATCCGACATTTACGTGATCATACTGGAAGAATAGCGATCGTACGGATGCAGTATAGCATAGGTTGATAGGTGGACATTGAGTCAACGCGTGGCGGCATCGAAATAGTCACTGGCCATATCGAGAGATACCAATGCTGATGCGATGCGAAGAGTGATGTCGGCCTCATACGCGCACTCAATGGATCCGTCTCGTTCGAATTCTTGATGCGCGTCAATGGCTACACGCGTCCGGCGCGGCGCCGCCTAGTAGCCCTGTGGCCCTCCAGCGTTCCTGCCTTCAGGGCTCTCCAAACATCACGTCTCCGAATATATCCACTTCTCATCACGTGCGCGAGGCTCAGAACATGGAAATACAAACAAGTCAATGTTAAGCGCCTTCAATCGTGTCGGAAGGGAATTCGAAGATGTCGAGCTTCCATCTCTTCGCCCAGCTCCCCGCCGAGCTTCAAACCCACATTTGGTCGTTCGCTGCACAGCCTCGTATGCTTCAGATCGCCTTTCGGCGGCCGCGAGCAGACTGGCAAGACGCTGTCTGCGTGTTGTCATCCACACCTTGCCCGGCTGTGATGCATGCTTGTCGGGGGTCTCGAGCGAATGCGCCATATGAAAAAGCCTTCGCGGTCGGCTTAGCGCCGCGGTATGTCTGGACGAATTTCGCCACGGATATGATCTGTGTTAACCATGAAGACTTTCTTCGCTACTGTGAATTGGACGAATACCGCACAGTGCTTCAGCGGCTCCGTCTGATGGTCCATTGGGACGATGGCTACGTTGACTTTGGCGAAGACACGCACCAGAAGCTTAGAGAATTTCCAACGATCCGGGAAATGCACATTCAGATGATGACCATGAGGCGCTGGATCTGGCACATATATCGGGAAATTCGCGACGCGTGTCCACCGGAAAGTGTTCGCTTTATTGTTGCTCAAACTGGACTCATGTTGACGGGCCCCCAACTAGAGCTCGTTGAGATCTTCTCGATATACCATTCCTGGGACGAAGGCAGGGCGCGATTAACAGACCACGGCGAGATACACCTTGACGGATGGCTGCTTTCCGAGTTGCACGAAATCGACTGATAGGGCCGTGAAGTACAAGAATCGCCGCATATCAGTGGTAAGATGCGCTGAGCCGTGAGCAGCTGCATATGCTTCAGTGTTCGGATCAGATGGCAACCGTGGGATGGGAATGGGAAGGCCCCAGCCAGGTTCGTGGACCTCGGGAATACTCCTTGGCAGATATTCGCGAGATGTCGTGAGCACACAGGCTCGGTATTCATTCATGAAAGGAGCTGTCGTCTGCGTGGCTGGGGAAGTGCTACTCGCATTGATGGTTTGCTTTCATTGCTGGCTGCCGGCTCTAAGTCACTCAAATTCTACCATGAGCACATCAGAGTAAACCAAGCCATCATGTCCGTAGGACATCCAAGGGAGCGTCTTTCTCGATCGTCGGCCAAATATGCTCGATGCGCTGCACCGCTGATGAACTCAGCGGCCCTTCCTTCAAAGCAACCAAAGTGTCCTCCACTTGTTCTAAGTTACTCGCGCCGATCACAAACGCGTCACCAAGCTCGGATTTCAAAGCCGAATGAAATTTGATCCACCGATACGCCATTCCAGCTCGCGAAATTCCCTCATCGTTGGCAATGCCACACCATTCGTCAAGCGCGTCGAGAAGGCTCGGCTTATGAAACATATTGATGTACAGTTGACTAGGCCTCGTAGCACCCGGTAGGAACCTTCCATGACCCTCCTCAACCTGCTGACGCGTTTTAGTCAAGAAGCCTCCTGCGACCGGCGAATACGCATAGAAACTCATTCCAAGCTTTCGTAGCGTGGGAAACAGCACGGTTTCCTGCCGACGTGCAAAGGCGGAATAGTTCCCTTGATAGACCATCGGCACGACCCATCCGCGCGCTGTCGTCAGATCGAACACACGTTGGACGTCTTCGACCGTGTAGTTCGACAGGCCCAGCCGCTTGAAGAATCCCGTCTTGTAGACTTCATCAATGGCTGCGAATGTCTCTTCCAGAGGGGTCTCGGAGTCTGGCGCGTGCAAATACAAAATGTCGATAGCGGCAGTCTGGAGGTTCGCCTTGCTGCTCGTAACCTCCTCGAGAATTTGTTGCCGGCTGCCCCCTTGCGGAGCGAATCCGCCTCGGAGCTTGGTGTCGAGAGTGAAGCGAAGTGCGGCTCCGGCGTCGCCAAGGACCTGTTCGCTGTCACCGTATGCAACGGCCGTGTCAATCGTCAGGATGTTGTTAGACTCCTTTGAGATCAGTATTAGCGTGCGATGCCGGAATGTTCAGACGGGGACAATCTTCACCAAAAGGTCAAGTAGTTTAGTCAAAGTCGTCTTCTCCCCCAATCCAACGCCTTCAGTCCAAATGGATCCACCGCCGAAGATCTCCTTGATGCCCGCCATTTTCGTGAAATGAATTTGTCTTGGTCGTGCGCTCGTCACGTTACGGGCGAGGAATGACAAAGAACTATGCTTCTCGGAGGACATACAAACTTAAATGTGTCCAATGCACGCTTACTCGCTTAGGTAGGCAGATCAATGCTTACAATTGCGTCTTTTCAATCAACACTCTAGTCCATGCCCATACGAGGCGTAATGTACATACGAGACGGCGCGAAAAGGTTTCGATCTAACGTGTCATCGATAGCGCTAACGTGGGGCAAGTCTCTGCTATCGAAAGGCTAATTCAAAGACTCGTCGTCCCGATTGTAACACTAATCAGTACCAAGAGCAAGTCTGCGTCACAATTCGCGCTCCAGGAAGAGAATGATCCGCCGAAGTGACGAAAATGATGCTGCAAGTCAACATGGTCTATCAACGAACTTGACAATCCGCATCGACTGAGTGCCGATGCGTTCACGCATCTTCTGGGCAAAGTCGAGTTCGATCTCGCATCCCGTCCTTCTGCTCATCACGTCAATGATGACGTTCAACGGCCCAGCTATCAAGGACTGTCCAGCTGCCAAGCGACCGGAGACATTGAGGCAGTAATGCACGCTTTGACACACCCTTCGGATAGGTTCAATCCACGTTTGGCCAATCTGTCCTTGTGAATTTGAGACATTGGGAGATTTGCATAGCGTCAGGTTGAGCGTACGAGAAAGCTGATAGATGTCGCTCAAACCAGCCTGCACCATTGCGAGGAATGCCCAAAGTAATGTTAGGACCCGGCAGGTTTCGAGATCACGAAAGAAGATGTGTGCATCAAGATACGGCTCCGAATGGACCACATCAGCCTTACCATGATCTTCATGAGGGATAGAACGCGCCGCGGTACGGCTCCGCCAGGACGCTTGGTTGTCATGTCCATTGTCGAATTCCGCCTGTAGCAACAGTAGCCCATTCAGAAGTACCCGACAGCTTTTGTGAAGCTCTTCGACAAGTGCTCGCAATGTGTCAGTGTCACACATGCCACCCTTGGCCGCCACCTCTACTTCGACCGCTAACTGTAGAGTCTTCGGTGCATGCGCAATTAGGTCAAAGACACGATCGTACGGGCTCTTCTCTCGGAGGATAAAAGGCTCTTCTTGCCATTCCGCGGTGGCGAGAAAAGTTAGAGCTTTTTGCTCAAGTGCCTCCAGAATGCCATGTCGGCGGAACGCGAGGAACAAGGCATGACCTAGCCCGTCCTGGTGCGCGGCCGTTCCGCGCAGTCGGACCAAGCGTGCGCAACCGGAGCGGTGCCATCTGTATGCCGCCAGGTTCTCCTGAGGACATTCGAGTGACTCGTAGTCGATGAGGGCGAGGCACGTCGCGAGCGTGTTGTCGTGCCGTGTGGTCCGGGCGTCGGCCACGAATGCTCTCGCATCTTGTAGGCCTCGATAGTACAGCAGTCGGCTGGTATGCAGAAGCGCTGGGTCCTGGGCGTCTTTGCTCATCCACGCAAGCATGGCAGCAAGAGGTGCATAGAGTTTGTCATCCGGGCTCAACATGCAGAAGTATTTCTCCAAGCGTTCCGGTCTTGATTGAGCGGAGGCTAGGGTATGCGCATGGGCGAACAGCTGTCGATAGTTCAAGTCATGGCAGGATAGCATCCCCGAAAGAGAGCTCGACGGCGTACCACAGTAATTAGGCCACCAAATCTCTGGTAATGATGTTTGGTCATGCTGTTGATGTGATACAGGCGACGTAGACGGACGGACGCTCCTCGGCTTGCGGTATGTAACTTTATGGAGGCCAGGGCCATTCACGACGAACACCAGCTGCTTCGCATAATCGCATCGCTCTCCATTCCGAATACATCTTTGACAGCAGGGCTTCTGGCCGTCACACTTTTGCGGCGTAGTCAGATATATCAACGATCCAATCGAAGCGATTGCAGGTGGATCGACTTACAGAGATCTTCCTTCGCCTACAGGATTGGCACGCTTTCGAGGACCCAGGCACCTTGACCATGGTCCCTTGAGAGGATATATTCGCATTCACATTGCGAAGATGAGAATGAGGCTCAAAGTCGAATGTTGAGTTGACGACATCGGACTGTCTGCACTTGTCTCAATCCCATCATGCCGCCTGGCGCCATCCGGATTCACCAGTCTAACCGAATTTGGCCACAAAACGCCGTGCGCCAGAGTCGTTTTTGACACAGCCACGAACCAATGAATGTCCGGCACGAGACACTTCATTTGAACCACCGGAGTTTACCCGGTAAGAATGATCTGCCAAGATTCGCCACATGTACTGCACCTCTCCAATCGACAAGCTTAAGCCCAGGCAAGAGGGCAAATTTGACACCAATTTCTGCACATCACAACAATACTTATAATGCAACTTCTCCGATTCTCGAGAAGAATTTAGAAACTGGAATTTCAAGTGCAGGTCTCGATCAGATCTATAGCAAAGCTCAATTTCAAGTGCCATGGACGGCTAGTTGTGCAGTGATAGGGTCCTCAAAGGTGAACAACGCGGCGAAATTTATCCACCTGGTTGGCCCCTGGTCACGACGTGAACGCCGAACCTTCACCTCACAACGACCATAAAAATGGGCAAACTCGGCAAAAGAAAGCGGCATAATAATCAGGCGCTGGCCGTCGCGTTCAACAAACAGGCATTGCCATTGGAAGCGGCAGAATCTCCCTACGCCGTCGTTGCTCCCGAGGATTTCGAGCTTGTCGTCGAGACACTGCACACTTTGGCTGAACACCCGGCACTAATAAAATCGAAGGCATGCAAAGACTTGCGGACGGCGGTCTTTGCGTTCAGGAAGTCTTGTACGACCGGGATTAATGCTGTCGGTAAGCGACGTGGGATGAGAGTGGGGGAATGATGGTGTTCTGACCGGTGGTGTGTACAGAGGGCAACAGTCTCACGTCGCGAATCTCTGCGGCTCTCACGGACGCTAAATATACCGACGCTTTGGTGCTGTTGGCTGAGATGCGAATTCGGAAGGAGACACCGACTTTAGGTGCTTTGTGCCGATGGATTCGGAGTCTAGACGTCGTTTCGGGACTTTCGCAGCAGACTCGGGATTTGGAAGAAGCCAAGCAGAGTCGGTACGCGAACAATGCGGAGTTGTTGGGCGTTGTCGATGCGGTTCTGAGAGTCACTGGACCCACGGATCCGATGGGCTCGAGAGATGCTGCGCGGTTTGGTCCGATTGCTTTGCAAAAGACGTGGGATTTGCGGGATGCAATAGAGCCCACGGATTTGGTGTTGGGGAGCATCGCTGACAAAAGCATTTTTGCTCCTTCGAACCCCGAAGAGATCAGATCAAAATTCAGAGTCCTGGAGACGACCATCGGCGCCCAAAGAAAACCGCCTAACGCCCATCCTGCTATACTTTATACCTCCCAAGACAACACCATTTCTCTCGGCGATATCGGTTCTCAAATCCAATGCCACCAACATCCCGTATGCCCAGACCTCCGCCTCATCCGCAACGTACTCTCGCCCTCCGAATGCCGTTCCATCGTCGCCGCCGGCGAGGCCATAGACTTCATTCCCGACGCTCCGCTCCGCGACGACGGCACAGAAACCAGCATTCTCGCCCATAACTTTTACTGGATAGTGGATCAACCCTTCCACGACGCTCTCTGGGCCCGAGTCGCGCCCTTCGTCCCTAGACTTTCCGAAGGCCGTCTGGTTCGAGGCATAAATCGCCGCTTCCGCGTCTATCGCTACGTCCCTGGTGCCGAATACCGATGCCATATCGACGGCGCCTGGCCACCCTCGGGGATCGAACCAGAAACGGATCGATATCTCTATGACTCCTCGCCTGAGGGAAAGAAGCAGTCAAGTCTGTTCACTTTCCTAATTTATCTAAATGATGATTTCAAAGGCGGAGAGACTACTTTTTTTATGCCTAGTACGGAGGAGGGGGTGATTAATGCTTACCCTGTTAAGCCAATCATGGGAAGTGTGGCTGTTTTTCCGCACGGAGAAGCGAAGGGGGCGTTGTTGCATGAAGGCACGGGAGTCACGGAAGGAGCAAAGTATGTTATTAGGACGGATGTGGAGTATGATGTAAAGGCCACGACGGAATGATTACAATCATGTCCAACAGAGGGTTGGCATGTCTGCAACTTCGATTGCTACGAATGTGTCAAATGGATCGCCTGGCCGTAAGAATGTTGTCGCCATTGGTCCACCCACTTTCAACGACTAATACCTTTCTGCGGCCGCGTGCTCACAATGTGATTCTTGCTCGGTGGCTCTGTCCCTCTTGCCTCGGTAATGAGGCGCTGGACCCTTGCAAGAGGTGGAAACCATCTCCAGATGTCGGGGCAAGACCTTTTGAACAGTATATGGTCCAACACGTAAACAGCATTTACCGTCGGCCAATCGATTGCGCACATCCGGGCCGTTACAACTGCTGAACGTCGGTACGACAAGCGAACAATCTCGGAATGCCAGAACGCCCACCCGTGCTTTGTGAGGAGCAAGGGCAAGTTATGCGAACAAACTACTTATATCTAAGACGGAAGGAAGACAACTTGCGCATATAGACGTCGACGCCTATAAGAGATAAATATTAAGACTTAAAAGCAGACGCGTTAAGAAAATACATAAATCGGCGCGTATAGGCCGCCGGCATCATCCGATTCACACGCGATTCCGGACGCAGCGACGACGCTCTTCGTATACGGATGGCCCGTCGGGGGATCACAAACCCCAATACCCCGAAGTATCACTTTGAAATAATTATGCCTATGTTACAAATTTCATCGCGAATCCTTGCCGACGCGCGACGATTTCGAACCCTCTGGGCATTCCAGTGACGGTAAGGATTGAACAGCATCTTGGTAAGAAGGTGGCGCGCTGGGCGGGCAGACGACGTTGTTATCATCTCGGCCTGATCTGTCGCCGTCATTGTTAGGCCGGTGTTCCCCTCGATCGACCTGCTCGAGTGTTCCCTTGCAGCCGGCTCCGGATGCGACAGATTTGTCCAGCAGTGCTTCCACGTGCTTCCGGAAGACCCCGAATGCTTCTCTGCGGTCAACTCCCGCCGCTTCTGACTTCACGGCCCCGATAATCGCCTGCGTGTTCTTGTGGATGAGGAACAGCGAGGCGCAGACTCGGTCCGTACGCATGCGAAGCCAATTTGTGCTCGAATTTCGGGTGTAGACGAGACGAAAATCGCACTCCTCGAGGTCTTGCGGGGCTAGTTCTGTCAGGACCGCCAGGAGCATAACTGATAATCGAAATGAAATCAGCATTCGCCAGTGTTGTTTGAACTCGGAAGTGAACTACAGGACTTACAGATGAAGTCTTCTCGTTCGCGTCGTGTAGCAAAGGCGGCGTTCCCTCGGTTCGACCAGTGGAAGCAAGCATCGTCGTGGTCGAATCGATAAGGGATAGCACTATTCAGCCGATTGAACACCGGTGAATTGGTTGGAATCGATGCGCTATTGCCCATGTTGGCGAGTAGAAATTTTAGGAGTTCGCGCCGAAGGAGGAGACGGGATCCGTGAAGTACTATCTGCGAACAAGATGCCGTGATTTGAACAGTCTTACGTATCAATGGGCTGGAGAACTACCCTCATTGACCGGTTGGTAGTTGCGCCAAGTGATTGAGTCGAATCGCGAGGAGAGTGGGAAAGAACGGCTTTAGTAACATCATTTCTCGAACGATTAGGCAATCGTATGATTATATATATCGAGGATACTGAGTGCGCCATTGGTGCTGGATGATGTATGCGCTAGACTCATTATGGTTCCATTATGCCGTGTCGATCATCAGAGGCCTAGGGCTCGAAGCACAACCTTTCACTGATCTCCGATCATATGTGGCTTCGTATGGACGGTTAGTATGAATAAATATATTGTTCATGACTATCCGTGAAGCATTGCAGCCATCATCGCAACGTTAATTGCGTGGCAGAAAACCGGTCATGCCAAGATTCTCTTTGCCAATCTACCGGCCAATGGAAAAGCAGCAGCACAGTTTATTGAAAGCAAGTGGTGCTTGCATACCTAGGTATTATTTTATGGTACAACCCTGTTCGCGAAGGGTTCTCGCATCCATTCTACGGTTACCCATTCCTCAATCTCAGCTGATCAAGCCTTTCCCGCCTTCAGCCTTGTTTGACTGTCTGGAATTTTCTGAAGATGTCGACAGGATCCGCGGGTAACGGGAAGATTACTGCCATCTTTCAAGATGTCTGTGATGTTGTGACTGTTTGATCGTAGGAAGATATTGGACGAAATGCCAGACCGCTCTGTAGTGGTGGTGGCTGTGTTTCGCGGGGCACCGGGGCACTGCGCCAAGGCTGCATGTAGCGGTGCCATCTCACAGCCTGGAGAAAGTAGTCGATAAGATACCCATCTCAGCCTTATCTCAGCCTGATCTGAAGCCAATCGCCCAAGCCCAGAATACGGACGTATTGAGCACAACATGCACATCGGGAAGCGGAGGAGCCCCCGATTTGCCGCGCTCGCCACGTGCACGATCTGACACGCGACTTCATCCTGGGGATCACACCGGAGAAATGCACCATGGGCACAGACTCGCAACATCGATTCTTGTTCTCAAGCCAATGGCGTAAAGGCAAACTTAGCGCGACGTACGTCGCTCTCTCGGAACCCATCAGAATCTCCCGCGAGTCTGTCGGGAGCAAGGCCCCGCAGCACGAGGTCGAGGCTCAGCCACGTTCGCGCTCCATATCGGAACAAGATTCCCAGGCGTCTTTCCCGATGAGGAATTTTCGACGACTCACCGTACCGCCCCTTTAAGCGCCAGGAAGCGCCACCTAGCCTCGCAGCGCACAATCGCCCTGACACGGCGCCTCTCGAGAAGGCTTGGGCCCAAGTGGCCTGATTGTTGTTGTCGTTCCGCCGATATGCCTCAGCCTCACCGGAGCGAAGTCCTGCGTTGCCATTGGTCATGAAATGGCAGCAGTGTTCCTTGTTGGCGATCGACCTTGTCGTTGAGGCTTGTCGCCGAGAAGAGGTGTCCTTGGCAGGCTTCGTTTACAACGCAAAGGCTGGCGAGTATCGGAAGACGAGAGGAACTTGTTCTGGTCAAAGCCAAATCTCGGGTCATCTCTCCTCGATGTATAAAAGAGCGTTGTTCTCGCCTGTCCGACACGGTCCTCAAATGCGTCTGATAAGTAAATATAAACAAGATCCGAAGAATCCCCTTCCCAACCGCAGCCATGCGCGCCTTTCTCGCTCTCACGCTAGCCATACTGCCTGGCGCCGCCTTTGCTGAAGAGGTCCAGCCCTATCAGTTCATCACCGATCTATCTGACAGCTTGAGCGACTTAGGAGTCAACGAAGCTGGTGCCGCGCAATTCAGGCGACAGACCTCATGCGACTCGGGCCGCAAGATCTGCGCCTCCACCTGCATCCTCTCGACGTCTCAATGCTGTGGCGCGACTGCGACGGGCTCGTCGTCTTGCCCACAAGGATCCTATTGTGTCACCGGCGGCTGCTGTGAAAATGGGAAGATCTGTTCCGGCGTTGCTAGCGGATGTCCCTCTGGCTCCAAGCAATGTGGCGCCAAATGTGTTGAGGCAAGCGCGAACTGCGTCAATGGCGTGGCTTGCGAACCCGGGTGGACCACCTGCGGTAGCAAGTGCATGCCAATCGGGTCCGCCTGCTGTACCACTGGCTATTGTGACGCCGACAAAGGGTGTAGCACTGTGCCCGGGAAATGCGGTTGCGGGACCGGCAAGACCGATTGCATGGACCGCTGCATGCCAATCGGCAGCGTTTGCTGTTCGAGCGGAAGCTACTGCGACGCCGGCGAGGTGTGTACAGCCGACAACAAGTGTTCATCCCCTGGCTCGGGCGGTGGCTCGGGGTCCGGCTCCGGCACTGGAAGCTGCGGCGCAGGGTACACCCCCTGCGGCAGCAAGTGTATGCCAATCGGGGCTGTCTGCTGTCCGAATGACAACTATCATTGCAACGCCGGCTACGTGTGCACGGCTGATAGTAAATGTCTCCGCGCCGGGTCCGGCTCAAGTTCCGGCGTCAGCTCGAACTCTGCTACTACCCCGGCAACCTCTCCCGCCGAAGCGCCTCCCACCAGCACCACGACGACGCCCTTAGAGGTTGCTAGCCCATCTACGAGCAGCACAAGGTCTTCCACTACGAGCCGCACCTCGTCTTCTACTACAAGTTCGACGTCCTCAAGGGCGTCGACAAGCGTGGCTGCTGCCACCACAACTCTGAGTGCAGGCGCGACGGGCTTGCTTAGTGGCGCAGCGGATGCCCTTGAGCACGCTGTCGTAATGGGTTTCCTGGGGATGATCGCTCTGTAAACAAGGAGAGCGTCATTGTGACGAGAAGGAAGGTTGTCTGCGTAGTGCACACGATGGATGATGTGTCATTTTACGTAGGATATTATGTGACGACACGCATGAAAATGAGAGTCTGAGTGGTCGATATCCATTCCATGTTGGTGAAGTCTATGAGATCATAAACAAGATACGATTTCAGCAGATCAATTAAACGTGGTCGCCTCAATTTATCAATTCATGCGTTCTGGCGAATGCTTTTATGATGTATCCCACTCAATGACATAAGTCAAAGTTCGTAGAATCGACACCCACACAGCATGACCATCACGGTCCGCTAGACCTGCAGCACTCTAGACCGACGCAGGTGAACCAGTGGGCGTGGAGTGAGTGCTTGGGTTTGGCTAGATTCAGCGCGCCATCACGCGACCCCCGCGGAATTTCAATGCTTGCGGCTCTGTCGCCATCGTGGCAGGTCATGGATTGAGGATGCCTGCCGGCTGCGACGTCATTTTGAAGATTCTTTGCATAGTTCGAAATGCGTTCTGCGGGGCTGTTATCATGAGATTACCTCTCACCAGTGTTCCATGTGCCTTGTTCAATGCGAGCTCGAATACAGAACTAATGTATCTTCTGAAACGATGCCTGGGAAGTGTATTGTTGCCGGTAGCAGGACGGAGTCTTTATCGTTGGGCCAAGTGAAACTTGGCTGGAGCAAGGGCAGGCGTGGGCAGAGGATGCGCTCAGCTCAGGACGGCTCGTGGCGGCTATGCATGAACACCCACGAAATTGTCCCTTCCTAGGCAGCGGGGTTTTCATCATAACGGCGCTGCGGCTCTGGCATGTTTTACCATTCAAACTCCATTTTCCACCACTCCACGTCCTTTGGTCTCCAAGAACATCGCCACTCCGCCCAGCAAATAAACGCTGGTGATGGCGTTCAGACGGAGCGTTCTCGCGGCGTGCGCGCTGGTGATTGCTGCGGCCTCTGCGACCCAACGGCCTGTACAGGGACCTCCTGCCCACACATCTGCGCGATATGGACAGGATATTGTGCTGCGCTTCAACGTCAGCTCCGTCGACGAGCTCACGAGCCTGAATGAGGCTGTAGAGACGCTTCTCCTGGACGTCTGGGACCGGAAACCTTTGCAACAACAGATTGATGTGCGCCTTTCCACGGAAACTGTTCCTCTTCTGCTCGGACTCCTTCCCGCCTCGTTACAGAGATCCCATGAACCATTGCTGCGGGAGAACGACCTCGTTGAAGCTGTGGTCGACACGTATCCGGCGCCTCGACAGCAGAAGTTCAACTTCCAGCACGCCTCTCCCACGCCGGATTCGCGGCACAAGCCACTTATCGCTCCTATCAATGATAAATCTGGCGACGCCTCCGCCGAGCATGTCCAGACGGACAAGAATGTTTTCTTTCAGGACTACCAACCACTCTCCGCCATTGAGCCCTGGATGCGGCTCAAGGCTTCCCTTTACAGCGGTCACACCAGCCTTGTCACCATTGGCAAGAGCTACGAGGGTCGCGACATCCTGGGCTTGCGCGTCGGTGCACGCCAGGCCGACCATGAGCGCGCCGAGCACCCGCGCCAGACGATCCTGATCGTTGGAGGTCTGCATGCTCGCGAATGGATCAGCACCAGCACCGTCACCTACCTCGCCCATGCTCTCATCACCGGTTACGGACCTTCTCCCCGGATCTCGCACCTGCTCGAGCACTTTGACTTCCTTCTCATCCCTACCCTGAACCCGGACGGCTACGAATACACCTGGACCACCGACCGACTGTGGCGCAAGACGCGCCAGGAGACCAACACGCGCTTCTGCCCCGGTGTCGATCTCGACCGCAGCTTCGACTTCAAGTGGCAAGCGCGCGACAACACCTGCAGCGAGTCCTACCCGGGTGACGCGCCCTTTGAGGCCGTCGAGGCTGCTGCACTTGCCCAGTTCGCCGCCGACGAGGTCGCGCGTGGCCGCACCCAGTTTGTCGGCTTCCTGGACCTGCACGCATACTCCGAGACCATCCTGTACCCCTACAGCTACACCTGCGACGCGGAACCTCCGTCTCTCGAGAACCTCGAGGAGCTCGCCGCCGGGCTGCGCCGCGCGATCCGCGACGTCCACGGTCGCGAGTACGCGCTGATGCCGGCGTGCGAGGAGAACATGTTTGCTGTTGCGGCCGCCGCGGACAGCAAGGCGCAGCACCGCGTCGCCGTCGGCGAGCCCGCCGGTGGCTCCGCCCTCGACTACTTCTACCACACGCTCAACGTGCACACGGCGTACCAGCTCAAGCTGCGGGACCGCGGTAGCTACGGCTTCCTGTTGCCGCGTGAGCACATCGTGCCGACGGGGAAGGAGATCTTGAATGCGGTGCTGTTCATGGGTGATTTCCTGCGCGATGCCGGATTCGGGGATGACGATGATAAGGATGGCGAGGACGATGATGACGAGGACTTGCTGGTGGTTTTTGGGGAGGATGGCGAAGAGAGGGCGCGCATTCAGACGGTCGTGGTGGACGGCGAGGAGGTGCAGGTGCTGCGGGTGCCGGAGAGTGAGGCGAGGATCGTGACCGAGGATGATGCGGAAGATGATGACGAGGACGCTGATTTCATGGAGGACCAAGGAATCGCGGAGGAGGAGGATGGTGCCACCATCACGACAACGCCCGTGAGCGTGGACACCGCTGCGTCAGCTGCCGAACAAGCGCATGCTTCGTGGACGACTTCTCCCGCAGCTCGCCATGGCGGCTCAGTCGCCGCCGCAGCGGCTGCTGTTGTGGCTGATGGCGAGGCGGAGGCACAGAAATTTGACCTGCGACGGCGGCGTTGAAGATCTGTCGTTCGATCTCATTTCCTTCTTTACGGCATGAACTTTTTATGGTTGGTGTGATTTATGGAGCATAGTCAAGGAAGCAGTATCTTCCTGATTTTGTGTGTGTGTGTATGTATTCATGGTATAGCTATTTCCTTCATTTTGAGGATATGCAGAAGCCACAGGTGGTGTATTTTCGAAGTATTATCACTTTGGGGGCATGTCACTGCGGTTTTGCTCCGGACAAGAATGGAAGTGAGACTCAATTTGACTTCCTCTCGCCGCTGTAGCCGGGCACCATTCCTTCCCATGATGACTTTCGCTGTGTGCCAACGCGCCTTCCTCATCAAGCAGCAAACCGAGAGCACCCGTAACCGAGCTTGAGAAGCTACATTCGAATCCCTTCTCCTTCTCCTCCAAATCACAATCAGTTGTTCTCCGGCCGATTTGGAGCGCGCGACGTCCTCGACCGCGTATCGAAATCTCCCTCAGTTCGATTATCAGGAACATTTGTCTGAGGCGGCGGCGGAGCGCGCGATGTTCGGGAGCGAGTATCAAAATCGGCCTCCGTTCTATATTCCTCCGGCACCGTCGTTGGCGGCGGGGCGCGCGAGGTTCTGGAGCGCGTGTCAAAGTCACCGTCCGTTCTGTTGTCGCCGGGCACCGTCGTTGACGGCGGTGGTGCGCGGGACGTCCGCGAGCGCGTGTCGAAGTCCCGCTCGGTGCGGCTGTCATCGACGTTGGTGCTGGACTGTGGCGGCGGAGCCCGTGAGACGCGTGAGCGGTTGTCGAAGTCCCGCTCGGTGCGGTCGTCACCAGGAGCTGTTGATTGGGGTGGCGGAGCGCGGGAAGTACGGGAGCGATTGTCGAAGCTCCGTTCTGTTCGGCCATCGGGCGACCGGGTGCGGTAGTCCTCGCGCGAGTTCTCAGGGTCGTCACGACGGCTGGGGGCAGTAGACTCTGCGCCGCCGCGTGTTCGCTCTGTGCGAGTGTCGCTCGGTGCTCGTTCGGGGCCCGGTCGGCGTGCCGTCACGCGCGACCTCGATCGTTCCGTGCGCGCATCGTCGTCGTAGTCTCCGCGCCGGCGAGATCGGGATCGAGCAGCAGATGCATATCCGATTCTCCTATTCTCGGACATGACGGCGCTCTCGTTCTCCTCCGCCTGCTCGTCTTCCCATTCTTGCTGCCGCTCGCGCTGCTCCTCTTCCCACCGCCGACGAGCCTTGTCGCGCTCGAAATCCCGGCGTCGGTCGTCGTGCCAGGCTTCTTGTCCCCGGGAGTTCTGTTCCGGCTTCTTGCGGGTCATCCACCATAGTGCACCGACGGCAGCGACACCAACTGCCAACGCGAGCTTCTTCGACCGATCTTTGTCGCGGGGCTCGCTACGGGCCCGTGGCCGTGCAGTGGAGGCATTCGAGTAGCCCGAGTACGACGAGTACCGGCTACTCTGTGGCCGGGAGTAGTAGGATCGGGTATCGTACGAGCGGGCGTCCGATTCGGGTGAGCGTGCCGACCGCGTCGTCCTTGACCGCCGGTCTCCTTCGGTGTCGCGGGTGCGTGCGGTGCGGCCGGAGCGTCGCGAGCCGACGACGGTCGACTCATCGCTTGAGTAGCCACCGTATCGGGAGTCGCGGTCGTCGTGGCGTCGACTTCGCCGGTCGTCGTAGTCGTATTCGGACCGCGCGCGAGTGTCGCGGGACACTCGCGAACTCATGGCGGCGCCGGCAGCGGGGTAAGTGGCGAAGTTGTGGTGATGGTGTTGCTGCTTTTCTGCGCCGCCCTGCACGATGGCAGACTGGAAGTTGAAGGTCAAGGGAGGTCCTCGCCCCAAGGGAGATCACGACGGATGGTCAGCCGTTGTCGATGTGGTATCGAAACGTGTGAGCATATGTCACGATGTTCTTCCACATGTGAGCAGCGGGAGGGTTCGTGCTGGCGGTACGTCATAATGTGGGTGGGACAGCAAACGCTTCTACAGGCCGCTGGCCGCGTTTCCATTGGGCGACAATTCTGCTCGGCGCATCCAGTAAATTCGACTTTGCACGCACAGCTGCCTCGTGCCGGATGCTAGATTTTCAGGCAACGAGACCGCCCTTCAGTCGGTATTGTAGAGCGAAATCAGCTAATCTTCAAATGGTAAATCTGGTCTGCACTAGCCAGTGCCAGCGTGTTTCTCGACAGGGATCGCTCTAGCTGAGGAGACGGATGGCGGTCCGCTAGAACAGCGGTTAGTTGAGGCGGCCCATTTCTTCGATGGGACGTCGTTCGTTGTTGACTTTCTTCCTTTCAACCTTCATCTTCCCCTCTCTCACCGCGTCTCGACATGCACTCGTCCGGTCAAAGCTCTCGCCATGCAGCGGGTGGATACATCAAAGCTTCCGGAGCGGTGAACCATGTACTATAGCATGCACCCGGACCGATACGTCTGGCGTGGCTGCCCGAGCGTACCACTGACCGGCACCCGCAGGAACTACCTCTGCTTAGGCGTGCAGTGGCGCGAAGCTCTGCCGAAGCTCGACAGAATACGGATGCGAAGAGCAGATTACGCGAAAAGCCATTACATACTGCTGCTATCCGAAAATTGCGAATAATGACAAGCAAATCAACAAAAAAGAAATCTTGACCTTCGAAAGTCTTGGGCATGAAACCTACACATGCTGGCCGAAGCCTGCCGTGAGCTTTACTCCCTCGTAAGTGCTGGAGAAACAGGGCGAAATCAATCATGCGAAAATTGCGGTATGTGGCGCATATAACGCACGCGACCATCGTTGCCGTCATCGTCGTCGTCGTCATCGTCACCACCTCCCTCTCCGTTGACTGCCTCGTCGTTGCTGTCATCATCTCCACCCATAGCATCATTGGACTGCCGATGGGCATTCTGGGCTGCCATGTATTGCTGCATGCGCAACACGTGCTGTGCCGCGGATCCGGGCGCATCGTAATTCGTCGACTCGTTCGTCGACCTTCGATGCTGCCCGCGACGCCGGGAGGCCGCGTGCTGCGACGATTCTGCGTGGCTGGCTGTCGCTGACATCCCGGCGGGGAGTGCCGGGGCCATCCAAATGTTGAACCAATGTTGAGTCATTGCGCCGACATCGAGCACCTTGCCGAAACTCTTCACCTTGAGGTTGTGCTCGATGGTGAACAATTTCGCGAAGTTCAGGCGCGATTTTTCATCCAACTTCCAGCCTTCGCGATCGGGAATTACCCTCACGGAAACATGAATCGGCATTCCCTCCTCTCCTCCGACCAACTCGGAGTCCATCGGGCCAGGAGAATGTTTGGTAGTGTGCACGATAAGATGATCCTTCTCGACGACACCCCTCTTCGCAACACCCTTTCCTCCATAGGTCGCAATGGGGCTACAGTCACAATCAGCGGATACTGGAAATTTTGAGCTCGGAAGACTCACAGAGCAGTACAATATGTTGGACCCGCGCGGATGACAACAAAACGACGCGGCTTTGTGTGGACTTCTTCGTTATACTGGTTTCTCGTCACTTCTGTCAGGTTGGTCGCATCCAAATTCCCTGCATTTTGCGACCATAGTATTCCAAAGACCTGCCAGATTCATTAACAGGCGCAGGAACCTTGGCGAATCTCAATACTCACCTTTCCTGGCTGGAAATATCTCTTTGCATCAAGCCGCTTCTTGTAAGCTAGATGATATCGTCAGCGAACCTGACATCATATGCTCACAGCATCGGTCGACCTACATTTGTCCAAGGGCTCAACGTCGCCCTCGGTCCCGAACAGTCGCTTAGTGGCGTGTATGTTCTTGTTGAAAAGGTTGGGGTCGGTGATCTTCTCCGCTGGTCCCGTGCTGTAGATCATGGTGGTACCATGTTCGTCCGCAAGACGACGCCGAACAAGGGGCTCGGCCGTGGCCCCTTGCTGATCATTCTGGAGGCCCATTCGCCCAAAATTTGCCATCATATACGACATGGCTCGGGGCGTCGCTTCCGTATCAATCTGAGCACTGTCGCACGCCGCATTTTGACCGGCACGATAGGGATGCACTCCCGGCTGCGCCGCTGAAGGATCCCGCCTATCATCAAGCCGCGTCAGTATGGGGCGCTTCTTGCGACGCCTACAGTAGCAGCCTCACCCGTAAAGAACCGTTTGCGTGCCGTATACGTGCTCGTTCACGGTTGGTTGCGCAGGCGGTGGGGCGGGATAATGCTGCGAGGGATTCGCACTCTGAAAGTGCCGGTAATACTGTCCATCCTGGTGTTGGAACCAGTAGAACAGTTCACCGCTGTTGGGGTCTCTCTGCCAATCCGGACCCTGGGACATGGCGAAAATGAAACTGATAAATGACAGGTTCACATCTGCGGGCCGATTCACCGGGTCTCAGAATAAATACCTCCAGCCATGGCGAGGCTCTGCGCGCGAAAAAGCTCGATAGGGTCTCGTCGCGATACACATCTGCTGGGTCTCATTTGACTGGAGCATGCAACTGCAGTCGCATATCTACTGGCTGCGTGTTGGCCGTGGGTGTGCACCCACGTTGCCTGATTGGTGCTGCGAGCCTATGGCGAGGCTGTAAACCGCGAAAGCTGGCTTACGATGAAGCCACGCACCCCGCCTCGCACTACTACTCACCACGCAGCCTTGCGCCGCCATTTAACTTTTGGCTGTCCGGTTCCGATTCATTTCGTGTCACCGGGCCATGGAGCCAGGGTTTAGGGTACTTCCTGCAAGCCACACCCAACGGCCGTCACACCTCGACTCGGTGCTTCTTCCACAAGGTGTGGGCGGAGGATGATCCTACACGCTCGCTCGCCGGTTGCTAGTCACCGACCTTATCGTGCATGGGTATGTAGCCTGATCGCAGGCGCGCTCTCGCTCATCGCTCGGAGCCGCTCGTACCACCTCCGCATTTACACATGTCGTCGCTCGCACTCTCTCTCCGACTCCCTCGGCAACGGCATGCCTATCCAGAATTCCTCGTTTATGAGCATTCGCGTGCGCACTCCTGTCGCCGCCTTTGGGCGGCCAAGTGGTCACAATGAAGCGCAGAAAGGCCGATGTGCAAGCTTATGAATCTGTCAAGAGGAACAGCGATTTAGATTTCGACGGGATTGATAGAGAGGGAACCGCGTTTGATGCCATTCGACGACAGGGAGCGCGATTGTTATGTTGTGTGAGGAGCAGGAAAGCGAACTCGAAAGCGCGAAGCTGGAATGAACGCGCGTCAACTTTGCCGCGTCTTCATGAACAACACGGACAACCAGATCACTTTTCCAGAAAACAGAGCCCATTGTTCACAAATCAATCAGTATTGCAATTGCCAGCACGTCAGTATTCTGGGCATGAGTCGATAAGGCCGGAATCAGGACGGCTTACATTGGGAAAATATCAAGGCTATAGCTATGACGACAGACAACCTGCCAACGGGCTCCATTCAGGAAAGAACAATCTCGGCGGGTTACACGACATCGCCCAGCAAGATGAAGCTGACTGTGGAGTCAAATGGGCCGCGCTTAAGGGCGAGCTCAAGGCACTCCAGTTGGCCATGCTAGCTGAGAAGCGCTCATCTCTGGATTCCGACAGTGTTCCAGAAAAATCGAAAACCATGCAAATCATGCGAGAACTGGACGACAAGGTGATAGAATATGAGGAAGCACGCAAGCGAGCAAATTCGTCATTGCAGCGGTTGCTCAATGAGCGCCAGGAATCCGTTGTGACCAAAACCCCACTTGTTCCATTTCCTGTGGCAACGGCCTCACAGCCTCCTCCGAGTCCTTCTCGTGGTGATGCCGAGGAGCTACGTGATCGTTACTTTGACCGGCTCGGCGATATCAACGTCTTTCAAGAGCGACGGGCAGAGCTCGTGTACAATCACCAGCAGAAATTCGTCAAGCGCGAGCTGCAACACGATCAAGACCTCAAGCTTAAGCTGACCGACGAGGAATTCGAGGCCAGACACCAAGCTCGGCTGCAGGAGATCGAGGCGCAAGTTGCGGAAGCCACCGTGGATGTCGAGAAATTGCGCACGCAATGCCTCGAGCGCGGTTTGGACATCGAACCCCGACGCCGCGAGTCATTGAGCGACAGCTCGGTCGCTTCGGACGATGACGATATTGTCGCGCCGGGCACGAGTCATTCTTTCGGGCCTCCGACGCCCTCTCAGCATCGAAATCTGCTGCTGGAACAGTGGAGACAGGCTGTCGATGTCACCGCGGATGCCCAAGACTCCGCCCAGCAATCCGCGAGATCGTCGTGTGAGGATCTCGCGAGACGTGGTCCATCGGCCAGTGGAGCGCCGTCAAATGTTCACGAGACGCCTTGAGTGCTATTCTAGATGCCTTTGTTTTGTTTCTCTTCTCTGCACTTCTTTTGTACTGATATCTTGTTTCACGACGTTATGACCAGGGTTGCTATTTACATCGCGGTGGGATGCACGGCGCCGCAGGGCGGCGAAGATGGGCTGTCAGGTCTTGCAAGTGTTCTGTTTCTACTTTCCTCACCCGTTGGCTTGAGGTCTCGCTTTTGAGGCATGATTATCTAGCTCACAACCGACACTCTTTTTACTTTTACTTGAATGCTTGTCGTGACAAAAATAAGTAAGACAGGCGATGTCATGTTTTTCCTCTTTTGCGAAGCGCATGATCGCATCATGGGAATAACTCTTCAATGACATCACAGAATTTCTTCACGATGACTGACGTTGTCACTCTTACTTACGGCGAAGTTCACGTGAGAGGGACGGTCGGCAGATCTCATTGGTATTCAACATGATAATTCCTAATTACAGCGATGTTATTACGTCGATAATGAACGTAGAGCATCACTTGATGACGGCGATGTAGAATCCTTGCTAAAACGTGGCAATGGTAGGTACTGCGGCGAAGGGATGATTGGACGATAGACGGACGGCTAGATCGTTGCGGAGTTGCGGCTGATGAGTTGGATAGTTATTGGTATTGTGTTCAACGACTTGAACGGCAATGGCACTTTTCGCGTGAACGCCGCTCCGCTTGGTACGGCTAATTTTCGAAGCGGAACCCGAAGGCCGAGATGATGTGTAACGCATATGCTGTAAGAAACGGTCGCGCCGCTTGAACTTCGACAGCGAGTCTTTGCACGCCTGGCAGTAGTGAAAGCTTTTGTCCTGGTGCTTGGTCGTTCTATCGCAAGCCATTGTATGTGATCGTCGGCACCGGGATTGGCTCGCACTGAACCTATCTGATTGGTGCCAATTGATTTGAGCACGAGTGTGGTTTTTGTACGCAAAACCGCTACAGTCGAGGCGAAGACGACACGGCGATGAGTGTTTAATCAGATTCGCGGCGTATCATGAGAATCCAATAATACACCTTAGTCCATTAAGATGAGTATCGCGCGACTAACACCTTTTATTCACAGTCGACCAGACTTCATAACGGATCACCGTCAAACTAAAGTCGCGAGCTGGGAGGTCGCACATGTGTAGAAGTTGCGTGGCTTGTGGAACAAAAAATTAAAGTCAGATCTGCGTTATCACTAAATCTCCAACTCACTCAAGCGTCTTTTCGTGTTCGAGCACCTGCGGCATATCGATCGAACCCGGCGTGAGACTCGACCAATCCCCAACGTAGCCCTTCTCCACGTCCGGCCACGGACCCACGGGCGTGATTGCCCGCGGATTGATGTCGTAATGACTCTTGGTGTAGTTCTCCTTGATGTGTCTGAAATCGGTCGTTTCCTTGAACGCTGCATGATTCCAATACATGTTCTTCAACCAATTGTTCAGGACCGGATACGAATATCGCACCATGCCGAGATTGCATTTGAAATGCTGCACGTAGACCGTGTCAAAGCGGATCAGAGTTGCGTAGACCCGGACGTCCACCTCGGTCATGTGTTCTCCCAAGATGTACGGGCCTTTGTTCTGGAAGGCGAGCTTCTCCAGCTTGTTCAGCATCGCAAAGACGGGAGGCACTTTGCTCTCGTAGGTCTCTTGATCGGGCGCAAAGCCAGCTTTGTACACGCCAGTGTTGAGGTCGCGTTGAAGTTGTTCGCCCAGCATGTCGACCTGCGATCGGAGTGGTTCGGGATATAGTGTGATGGTTTTCAACTCTTGCGGTAGGAGATCATCGAAAGCGTGCTGCAGATCGCGAAGCAATTCGTGCGATTCGTTGTTGACGATGGTGTTAAGCTTCTTGTCCCACAACACGGGAACGCTGTAACGGCCCTTGTAGTCTTTATCGGCCTTGAAATACAGTTCATGCATATACTTGCTTCTGCAAAGTTTGTCTTGTGTTGCGCCTTCGTAGTCGGGTTCATCGCCGGCCACATTGAAGCGCCAGCCCGGCCAACCCTTGTCGTCACCCTTAGGGTACGGCCGCGTTATGCTCGTCTCGATCTCGGCGTACTTGGCCAATTGCTTGAGATGGAAGATGATGTTGGCACGATGCGCGAACGGGCAGAAGAGACCAATGTAGAGATGATACCGTCCCTTCTCAGGCTTGAAGGGTCCGTCAGGCGTTATCTTGCCATGGAAAGAATCAACTGGTCCTTTGTGCCAGTCGGCGGGTAAGCTATGCGAAGACATGAGGCGCGACGTTGTTGATGTGGAAATCTTCTCCAAATTGGTCGATGCTCGATATGCCGTGAGATGCCCTCTAGTTGCAAGATTAGAGATTGGCATTGATGTTGCTTCCACTTTCCAGCTGTTTCGTATGCAATTATTAAATACAATTATTGTACTGCACCCACAACGTCATTCGTGGGATAGTACTGAAAGTTCGGCCCCGAAGCGACCGGCGGAAAGACCCCGCATTGGATCCGACTTGGAGGCTTCAGTACCCGGACCTTACCGTATTCCAGGTTGATTACATATCAACCTCGATCAGCCCCGGACCGAGCACGAGGCCCCGATCGGATGTCTCTATTGCGGAGAATGAGAAAATCGAACAGATCTCCCGAGTCATTCACGTGTACAGTGTCGCATAACGGCTGTATTATCCTTGACGGAGTCTACTGGCAAACTGAACTTGACCTAGACTTGCAGCCCGAGTATGATATCACAATATGTTTGTTCTGCAGATGCTTGAGAATTGTGTCATCATAAAGGTCTTATCGAAATTCTCATGAGGCATGGCCTTGCGGAAAGCCCCTGCCGTTTTCTGGCCACTTCATAAAGCAGATTCCGCCAATCGGTTTAGGCAAAGTCGTCGATAATCAATGGACCAATTTGAGTGGCATTGCGCTGAATGTTTGCTGCACGCCGATGCCAAGCAAACCGTATGATGCGTGGATAAGTGTTATTGTTTAGGGACCAGGAAATGACAGTCTATATTCCTACCTGAGTTTTTGCTGGACGCCTGGGAGCTGGTCCCGAGAGCGAATGCCTTAATATCCTGGCTCAATCGGGCCGGAGCAAGATAGTCAGTGGCTCTGCCGCGCTCGTCGGTCGTTGGGCCGCCACCGCTTCCGCTGCGGTAGTCCAACTTTGGGAAGAACCTGGATTCAGGCGTGCCTCGCCCTTCAGCGTGAAGGCACCGGTCGTGGTCCGATGCAGGACCACCGGCAGGCTGCACTGGTCGATTTGATATATCATATCCCCACGCCAGACGTCGGCGGATACAAGAGCGAGCTCGTTCTGACGGTCCCGGCCGTGACCATCCGGATTCCAGGTGGCGAAGCAGAGCCGGAACTCTGGCGGCCCGTCCAGTCCGTCCAGAATGCGTTCCCAGAAGCGGAGCGCGGAGGGCGTGTAGCTGATGGCTTCTTCGCTACTGGCGCGTGCGCGGCGCTGTGGACGTGACTGTTGTGGCGCGGTAGGGGCTGCCCCAGGAGCAGTAGCCGTAGACTGGTTCTTGCGCGCATAGTTGTATACGCGTGCCCACTCCCAGATCGGACTGCCATTCAGCGAGACGCAGCCGAGCTTGATGAGGGTGTCGTGCACGCGGTCAAAGTTGTACGCGGCGTAAGGGCTTGGAAAGTGTTTGTGCGCGTCACGGATCATGCGCGCCAGGGCATCCGCCAAGTCGTGCTTCGCGCTGTCCGAAGGCGGATCGGCGTCGGCGGCGGCCGCAATGAGGCACGTGCTCACGTGCTGGATCATCTCGAGGGGGTCGTCGGTTTCGATTTCGGAGCTGGGTGACTGACCTGCGCTGTTGTTCCCGACTGTCACAATGCGTCCGAGCGGACGCCCTTGGATGTAGAGGCGACTCTGATCGGGGTCCACGCGCCACTTTCCCGATGCAGTGGTGAAGGGTCGCGCTGTGAGCCACGGAGGGAGGAAGGAAAGGTCTGACCAGTCGATCGCCCACGGAAAGCTATTTGCTGGGCCTCGCAGATGTGCATAAGGTCTGAGGAGCAGCACATCGCTGCACAGACGCGATCCCAGGATGGCAAAGGTGAGTTTCCGGTGGACGTCGTAGAGATCCTCATTGTAAGTTGGCGCCGGCACAAGGTCGGCCCCATCGCTGGTTAGCCCGAGGATCGCATAGATCTTGTCTCGTGGGTCCGTGGCCAAAGAAAAGCGCGTCTTGATCAGCGCTTCGAAGAGGGTCATGCGAGCGCTACCCCCGTGCCCTGCTTGCTCCTGGCCTCGAAAATCGCGAATGGCATCTATCAGGGCCTTACTTCGTTTTGATAGGCCGTCCAACACGCTCGAGATCAGCAAAAGATGTTCAAAATTGAAGCAAATGCTCCCACAACGCATGTCGATTATGGGAGATTTTGCAATCTCCTGGATAATCCAGACACGCTCCCAGTATGGACGCGAGAAGAGCTCCTCTAGACCATGCAGTGCTCTTACAGCAGGTGCCATCCCCGAAGGGCCTTGAGGAGGATGTATCTCAGGCTTTCTCGCACGAGTTCTAAGTTTTCGTCATCGGTGAAAGCGGAGTCCAGCGAGAAAAAGCGAAACTTGCGCTGGACAAGGACTGCTGCACACTGCTGCATTAGCGAGAAGGCCTGCTCCGAGCCGGCGTCGGGCATGCCCAGCCATGCACACGTTGTCTGAGCTTGTTTGTAGATGTGGCCCATGTGCTTGAGTTGATAGTTCTTTTCGTGTGCATCTCGTTGGTTGATACAGAGCGCATCGACCCAGATGTACGCGCCTTCAGCGAGGGTGAAATGACGGAGCGCCTCGGCGAGATTGCGTCTGATCACGACGGGCTTCCCTTCCACTTCGATCTCATGCTCGTTCCCAGAGATGTCGTCGCCCCAGCAGTATGACAGCGCGTAATATGGGGGCGGCGAGCTGAGCGACGCGACGACGACTTCGAAGCGCAGCGGACCCGGCGCCGACACCGCTATCCGCTTGAGAAACCGCGTTTCTAATGCTGCATGATCCAAGACAGTGTACTCCATTTCCGTACGTCGGTCAAAAGCGGCAGATCGAAGCGTCCAGAGGATCTCACGCTGCTTTGTTCAAAGTTCGTGCGTCCAATTACGGCCGTGGAGACTCAGCCACATGAGGATGGCCTCGCCCAGACTGCTGACCTTAGCCATTTCTGGTCAATGAGCTCCCGCGAACAGAGACTCTCCCTTGCGACGCGCCATCGCTGTGTCAGAGAAAGGTGCATTTGGAAATGTTGATGACTCTGTTAGAAGGGCGATGTTACGACATGGAGAGATTCATCCAGCAAGCTCAGCAAGCTGGCGCGGCAGCGTGGGAGGAAAGACAAACGGCTCTCAGCGTAGATCGTTCGCCCCACCACCGCATAGTGGATTGCCGTCTACTAAAATAGCACCACATAGGCTGTGTTCCAGAAGAGAAAAAAGAGCGAAATGCCTGTAATCATGACTTTCATTTCAGTTTAATCATGGTAACTACCTAGACTCAATCCAAATAACCACGCCACATCGCTACTCCCATCCCAATGCTAAGTCAAAATCAAATTACCCAGCATTAGCTGGGTTCAACATGCAGTAGTCATTGTTGTGGTAATTAGGATCCGGTGTGCCGGCCCAGTACGGGAATTGCACGGCATTGCCGCTACCACCGAAAACCGCAAACGTCAGGATGAAGACGAGCACCTGGGTGCCGCCGTCCATGGCCGCCGAGACGAGGTAGTTCCACTTGACGAAGTACTGCGGGTGGTACTTGCGCAGGTAGAACTGCGAGAAGTATGCGACAATGAAGAAGGACGTCAGACTCGAGTTGATGCCGACGAACAGGTTGCCCATGTACCACAAGATGATGGAGGTGTTGAGGTAGCTGAAGCCGCGCCAGCCCGTGAGGCGGTGGCCGAGGTAGAACGGCAGCGGGCACAGGATGCCGAGCAGGAAGGACAGCGTCACCCATTGGTACCGCTTGCCGACGGCGTAGAGCTCGTGCGCCATGGAGAAGCTGATGGCGAGGGAGTTGAATTGCTGCACGTTCTGGCCGGACCAGATGTTGCTGCCCTGGATGGCCTCCAGCAGCGGCGTCTGGTTCTGAACGATGTCGACCATCATATACCAGTTGAAGATGGCGCCGATCAAGCAGCCGGAGACCTGCACCAGGAAAGTGCACTTCGGCGGCAAGTGAGCATACTGCGCAAGCTTCATGTCCTTGCCGAGCAGCTGAGCTTGCTGGAGGGAGTTGTAGGTGTAGCAAGTGAAGTAAAAGTTGGCGAGCGGTCGGCCAGGAAACATGAAACCGGCAAGCATCTGGCACACGGGTTGCGTGTTGAACTGGAAGCCGGTCAGACCCATCTGGGCTCCGAGAAAGAGAGTGAAGACGGTGGTGATGAGAGTTGCGATGATGAAACCCCACCACGGAAGCGTGGACTTCATGACGTAAAGACAGCCCAGACCGACAGCGAAGGAGATGGCGAATACGGTGAACCACCACCACTGGGGGCACTCTTCGTACTTGTTGCGCAGCATCAGCTTATAATGTGGGTCGATGTTTGGGTCGTTCAACTTGCGCTGAACACGGGCTTCCTCAGCGGACGCCGAGAATGACCAAGCCTCCCTCGAGAACATTCGCTTCAGGTTGGCGACGGAGGCCCAGGCCCAGCCGGCCTTGAGGTCGTCGGAGTTCCACAGTGCCATGTGAACGAGCGCTGCAGTAATTCCAGCATTGGAGGTGATCAGGTACATGAGGTACGTGCCCGTCAGGTAAGGCAGACTCTCATTGGCCAGAGCAGCGTTGTCGATCTCGAAGTCAGAGTTGAGGATGAGCGACTGGTTGTATGTGACATAGTTGTTGCTGTTCGAAGTTCCATTGAAGAGCAATTGCGACATGAATGGGAAGCTCTGCGAGCTGTAGAGGTTGCCATAGAATGCACCCATGAAGAGGATGTAGCATCCGATAATTCCAAGCATCATATTGAAGGTAGTCTGCAGCGGGTACCACAGCGGCGAGTTGAGACCAGCGATGAAGTTCCAATCGAAGCAGATGTTCAGGAAACCGAGACCTTCGTTTCCGGAAGCTCCACCGAAGAGATTGGTGAAGACAAGGTTGTTCTGGTCTGCAAGACAGAAGACCGAAACACCGGTCAGGACCACGAAGATGTACTCGGGAAAGACCTCCCAGACGAACAGAGCAGCGAAAACCCAGTAGAACACTCGCAGACGCTTCCTCGTGACCACCTTGTCACGGTGGAGGGTCTCGAGAAGGGTGGCCACGGGAAGGTTGATGGGCCAGATCATGTTGGTGGGATAGACGAGTACGTCACGCAGCAGACCCGCAATACCGAATCCGATGAGCTGCGAAGACATTGTGACGAAGATACCAGCAGCGCGGCTAGGGTATCCACCATAGAACAGCTCTTGGGCAGCGAGGACTTCCGTCGACGCGGCCGCTTGTGCGGCAGCGGAGGCCATGATCGTGATGGCGGCATGCTCCTTCTGGTTGAACGGACCGGGATTCAGGTACCGGAAGAAGCCGTAGGAGGGGATGATGAAGGCCATGAACTCGCCGAGCACGTAGGCGATGACGGTCAAGAACACCACGGACACATAGATGGTCTGCGGCTTGAAGTAAAAGATTTCTTGCAGCACGGCGCCGAAGATGGCAAGACCGGTACCTGAGGAAATGTCAACGACCCGCGCGTCTCTCGAACAGAGCTTCGCTCGGGGCTTGCGTCACTTACCAAGAACGAACAAGCGGAAGGTGTAGGGGCTCAGAGTCGGGTCGTCATCAACGTGAATGACCTGAGTGACGAGATCCTTAGCGGTCTCTGCCTGAGTGACATGGCCGAAGCCATCGTCGTCGCGAGCGTAGTCCGGCGGACTGTCGGAGGAATCTGCATCGCGCGAATCGAATTTGACCTGCTTTTCGTCGGCGACATCTGAGACCTCGAAAGTCTTCGCATCAGTAGCGCTGGTCATTGCCGGCGCGGGGGCCGACTCGATGTTGCCATGAGCGTCCGTGTCATGACGGTCATAGGCCGGTCGGTGCGACATCGTGCAAGACGTGTCCACGAGGAGACAAGGAAGCAGAGAGAGAGGGTAGGAGTGAGGACGAGCCCTTGTGGAGCCCCATCAGAGCAGCGATGTGCGCAGTATTTGTTTCCAGCTCGACCGAGCGACCGGCTGTCGGGCTAGCCGATGAATGGTAGTCGCGGACGAAATACTGCGCCGTCTGCGCGCAGCCGTGCAGGGCATGATGCTAGATGCGACCCTGAAAGATAAGGCGTGCCCGGTGGAGGGTCCAAGTGAGGTTACAGTGGCTGAAGCGATGCATCGGGGTTACAGCGAGTTGGGAAGGTGATAATCCAAGTGGCACGCGAAGTACTCGCACCAACCCGACAGCTCGCCGTGAACCATTCGCTCGATTGGACAATCCGAGAGGGGCCACTTTGAGGGCACGCAGCGAACTTCCGTCTAGGGTGGCGGCCGCTCGTGCCGTTGCACATAATCTGCACGCTCATTCGCCAGATGTGCGCAAGATCGTCCATTTAGCCGAATGAAGATCCCGCTATCTCGCCGGCGCAGTTTTCCAGAGCGGTTCTAGCGCGTCCAACCCGAAGCTTGTCGCGTGTTGGCGGAGCTTGGTAGTGCTTGTCGTACTTCAATGCCGTGCTACCCGTGCTATCTTCACCACATTACGTGAATTCGACCAATAGATGAAACGCCCGCTTTGATAAGGTCTCAGTTCTAGTGGCATTGTCAGTATCCGTGCCGCGTGGCCATGAGCTGCATTTGGCCGCACGCGAGGTAATAGTTCGGCCGTTTACCGAGTCTTCGAACTTTTTGCGCAGGTCTAGATCGCATCGTACAATGCGCGGCTGCAGTCGCGTGGAGGCGCACGTGGCCTTGAGGGACGGTGGAAATTGAGCTCGAATTCGAGAATTGTCCGTCGTGTTCACGCGACAATCGTTGACCATGGGCGGCTCGAGGGACCCTTCTCTGCCACTTTGGAGTGGGGTTCCAAGGGCGTGTGCGACCAAAAATGATAAGGTGCGGTCCAGGATAAGGATCTGACTGCGGCGGGCCAGTAAACGTCTGCGGCACAGCAAGAGTTTGCGGCACAGCAGCACTGCCGACCGAGCCGCTCGGCCTAACTGCGCAACGCCACGCGCCACACGGCCAAACCGCCGGGGCACGCCGGGGCTGAGGTCGGCACTCGTTGCCTGAATAATACACCGTGGGCCGTAGTCTAAGGCCGGTCCGGAGCATTCTTCGCGGTACGCTGAACCTAAAGTGCAGGAAAGTGTATACTTTCAATCTAGAGCTAACTATGTTGTGCCGATCATGGTTCATGGCGGCTACGATAGCGCTAATTCATACAAGAGGGCGGCGACGGGGATTCGCACAATTCTTTATCAAAGTTTATAGAGAAGACCTCATTGCGGCCAGTTGCCCATGAATCATAGCGCTAGATTGCTTTTGTAGATCGCCACCTCGACAAAGCTTGACGTGTGTCACGCTTTGTGGCGGTCGACTTCATGACGGCTCGGTCGGGCGGGCGATAGCCTCTCCGACGACACCATTACCCCCAACACCAACCGTTTGAGGTCGAGCAGTCTGAACGATACCAGCATCTTTGTGAAGTGGCACATTCTCTCCCGGCCCATTCGCAAGCTTCATACTGTTGACCGCAGCCAAGAGTTCGCGATGCTCGCGATGCTCGATCTGCTCGTCTAAAACATCCTTGAACTGGTTCAACAAGGGAGTCAACGACTTATCATGGACGGATCCAACGCTGCTGACTTTGATATTGTACTCAACCGTGTATGCCTTGGCGTAATTGATCCGTGACGCAGGGTTCAATCGGATCGTCGGGTTGTCGGGATGCACACGAATAGCGACGGGCTGCATCGGCTGTTCCCCCGGACCCGGAAGCTCGTCATCTAGAGGTTTCGGTGGCTGAGTGTTTGTGTGGATGATACCGTTGTGGAACTTGGCACCGCGCTGCGTTGCGGCACCGCGTTGTCGATGGCTGTCGATTGGACTTTGATCTCGGTCAGCGGTGTACCAGCCTTCCACGCTTTGATCATCTACACTTACAGAGCGATGCAGTGACGCTCAAATTGCCGCACGACCACAAAGCGGCGAGGCTTCGAGTGCACCCGTTCGCCGTACCAGCCGTCGAGCGAGTTGACACTGCGCACTGCAGACTTGCCGTCGTCGACGTGCTCCGGCTCTGCCCACAATATGATGAATACCTGCGATGGTCAACATCATCACCGACGGAAACGTTGCGCGTGGTAGTTTCGGCTTACCCTGCCCAGCCTGAAGAACTTCTTATTGCGGAGTTTAAACTCTGAGGTCCCGATTAATATGCGGCAAATGTAGGAGTCTCGTTGTTTCCCTTACCTGGCTTTAGAGCGTAAGGATTACCATCCGACGCGAGTTCAGGATTGATTTGCGGCGACAGCTCGGCTCTCATCAAGCCGCCCCGCTCACTTCCAGCTCTTGAGCGCGTGCCGAAGGACTGTCGACGGTTATGATACCCGTCAAGTTGGCCGAGCGTATCCGCATTCAGCGCAGTGCCTTCGCCGTTGTCCTGTAGTTGCGACGTCAAAGCACGTGGATGTGACACGTGCTGTTGTGGGCCGGTCTGCCCGTTCATCCCATTCATGGAAGTCGCATCGCCTCCCGGCAAGGAGGTTCCTGCCATGCTCAATGCGTGCTGGATACTCGTCAGGTTCGTCGTAGCCTGCGGCATCGTTGTATAATTCAGACCAACTTGGCCGGGTATCGTATATGTTGAAGCGGCCGAGAACGTGGTGCCGTTGAAGCCTAGGCCGCTGGGGGATTGCATGGAAGCGAAGGAGCCAGATCTGCGATTGCGGTTCTGTAGGAATCGGCTTATGGGACTGCTCTGCTCTGGGAGATCGGCGGCTTGTTGAGGACTCGGGAAGCCATGAGTGGGTGCATGCCATGACTGTCGGTCGCATGAAGGAGACGCACTTCGAAATGTCAATACCATCCAATGGTTTCGTAATTGGAACGACAACTTACTTTGACGCCGTGCCAATGGCATTCTGCGGGATATTGTATGGGCCATTTTGCGGAGCGACATTGCTCGCCTGCGGACTATCGTTCCTGATATTTGACTGTGACTCTAGCGCCCCGAGGATGACACCCAGGTGATACAGCTGCTGTGGAGAAGCTATCATTTGATGGGGAGAAGGAGCATTGCCCTGAAAGCCACTGTGTACCAAAGCCGCAGCATCGCCTGAGTATCTTGCATCTGGTCCTCGTCCAACAACATTGCCTTGATAATCTGGTGTTGTCTGCCAGCTTGTCCGTCGCTGGACCGCATTGGTATGCTGAGCGACGAGAGCGCAGAGATCGAGTAACAGAGGCGTTGCTGAGCTTCGCTCGAGTAAATCCGATAAGAGCTTCGCCGGGTCGTTCAGAGATGCATCTCGGGGACCCGGTACCGTTGACTGATAATAGTCCATGGATGCGATCGCTTAGTAGTGGATGAATGCGGCAACAGAGCTATAGCTTTACTGCAGACGCACGATCACTGCACGCATCGCCACTGGTATACACAGGCGAGATCACGGTTGGTGCTGATGAATAGATCGCGAGAGTTGAGTCAAGCGGCCGCTGGGCAGTTCATTCAGCGAAGTCAGTTCGAGAGACAAATACCACACCTCCAACGCGATCGCGAGCGAAGATTTACTTGGGCATTCATCTTGCGAACAAATCCGCCTGATGCACAGGCGCCGAGTGGTTACAGCGCATCCATCAGGCTGAGAGCGGCCGCCTTGCATGAAACTACGAGGCGAACCACTCCCGCGCGTGTGCAGGCGAGCAAGTAGGCGAGAGGACGCCTCGTTTTCGGGGGCGTTCTTCCGGCCCCCACGTTTGCGGGGACACAGCCTGGCTGACAGCGCCGACGCAGCCTGGAGGTTCATGCATGATGATCACGAGCGCAGCGCGGAGAGCGTGGAGCATTCGACGCTGCCTTTTGGTTACCGGGAAACGGATTCTGGTGATTTGTTCACGGGTTTCTGAAACACTCTGAGATGGGAGATATTGATACAAGTACCTATATACCAAGGGTTTGAAATTAGTCTACCACCAGCTGCAGGAACGCCTGTCGACTCTGCAGTCGAGTTGAGAGAATGCGAAACTTTTGATCTGAGCCTCCCTTCGATCTATCATGATTTTGAAGTACTAAACAAGCGAATTCGATCATCCATTAAGATCTTTTGACATCGATGTTTGTTCTGTGTCCCGACACATGCGAAGTCTCCGCTGTGACCGGTCGCGGCCTCACAGGCCACTGGAGCTGTTCTCCATCGCTTGGAGCGAAGCTTCGCTGCGTCGTCTTCGGAATGATCTTTGCGACGCTTGATGTTTGCTGCGTTTTGACCCTAGCCAAAGATCAACGTGGCTCGAATCGGCATTGAAGTCTTGCTTTCAACGCTCACGTACGGAACGAGGAAGGTCTTCAATCTGGCGCTTTCGATTCCGTTCCGACTTGTAGAATCTTCGGCTCGGTCGGAAATGTGCGAGGTGGTTCGAATCCTAGGTGTTGAGATTCCACCAGGCTTTGAAGTTCTTCACCCGGCATCGGCTTCTCGCTAGACGTCAAAAACTCGTTCGGGGCATTCAGCATGCCTTCGTGGTAGTCCGGTTGCGGATAATCAATGAAGTCAGGACTTCCCGGCTTATACTTGAGGTGGCCGTCGTCTATCTTGGAGTCGTGACTTGAGGGGACAGGGATTGTCCTTTCGAGATCAGATTTGGCCATGTCCGGGGTCGCGAAGAATCCAGCTTCACCATCAGCGTGCTCAAGGTTGTTGTTCCCAATGCCCGATTGTCGCTTGCTTTTGCCTGACGTCGGTCGCGAAGTCACGCGCACCGGTTCGAGCGTCTCTGTTGGGAATTTCGGATCCTCTTTGAGTGAATAGTCGGATATCGGCCGGATTCTAGGACTTTGTCGTGAGGCCGGTGTCTCACTCGCGCTCCAGAGGTCATCACTCGATACCCGGCGCGATACAACGCGGCTGCTCTGTTTGTCAGGCATGTCTTCCAGCCAGTTGGAGACTTTATTGTATGGGTTTTCCCCTGAGTCCGACGAGACGCTCTCCGTCGTTCTCTGGTAGTCTGTCGGATTCGTGCTGATGCCGTTCGCTTGACATTGCTCCTTCAGTCGTTGGGCTTTCTCCTGCGCGGCGACCAGCTGATCATACACCTCCACCCGTCGGCGCTCGTACTCGACAGCAAGGTCGGCCTCCGTTACGGGCGTGTCCTCGCCCTGATCTTGTCGTCTCTGTAGATCTTGCCGTTGCTCATGGTACTCGGCGGGCAGATCTTGATGGTAGGTTTCCTGGATGATACTGATGTCGCCGACGGTGTGAAAGTATTCGTCCAGGATGTCGGGCAGCTGCGCGCCGTCGTCCGAGTCGTCGTCCGGCAGCACAGGGTCCACGACGGAGCGGGGAATGTGGGACTCGAAGTCCACGTCGCCGGGATAAGAACTGTCAATTTCCAGCCGTTGCATGTCCGACTCGATCCGTTCCATCGTCGAGACCAAGAGATTTACGGAGTCCATCGGCTGTAGCGCGGCATGATCGACGAGCATCGAGTTCGAGTTCGAGTTGGTCGGCGACCCGTGTGCCGCTGAGGACCTCCGCAAGTCTTGACCATTTGCCTGCTGCTCCTTCCCCACCTCTATCCCCAGCGCGTTGTGCACATTGTGCAATTTTTGGACATCGGCCGCGACAGCGACCAGTTGATGGCGCAGGTCTCGCAATGCAGTGCTTAGCTGTTGCCGGAGCTCCGAGTATTTCTGTACACGGTCTTGATCGCGTCGTGAGTTCATGTCTGCGCACGCCAGCCGGATCGCCGGGGATTCTCCGCTGGGGTGGTGATGGGCGGGCGGGCGATGCGGTCACCTGGCGTCGCAATGGCCGGCGCTTTGCGGTGCGCAGCTCGCGCTGGACATTCGAACACCCACGGAAATCCACTCTCAATGCCAGTTCATGAGGGCATCACGAAGACACAAGAACACCATTCCAATGGGAGAAAGGGACACGCTGAGATCAGATTTGGCGACCCTCAGTGGGTCAGGCTGCCGGCGGTGCGCCAGGGATAAGAGTACGGGATTGCCGCATTGCAGTCCACGCCACCGTCACGCGCAGCCTTGTCTTTACTGTATCACCCACGCTGAGCCAGCCCCAGACTTTCGACCCCAACTGAGACTTGGACGCGGGCGCCCCAGCACATAAGAAAGGCGTGCCGTTCCCACGCAGCTTGTGCTTTTGGCAACGATCCAAGGTTGTCGCCGCAGTCGACCGGTCCCGGCCCTGATTTCTCCGATGATACCGGTATATTTCCTTTTGGCCGTGGCGCACCCTCAGTCCCTGTTCGGACCGAATCGCGCGATGTCGTGCATGTGGTGTGGCATCACGCCCGGTGGGGGTACGGACGACTTTGCGTGGCCCACGCATGATCATGTGCGAACTCGCAGCCTTGTCTGAGCCTCACGCTGCATAAAGATGAGGCGAGCCCTTTCCTGCTTCACCCGTGAATGGCTTCCGAGGCTGGCAGCGCGTTGCCGAGCTGTGGTTAGTCGATTCGAGTCTCTGCCTGCATGTATGTCTGAGGATTCTCTGTTCGCGTCCATCCAGACACTGCTTCCCTCTGCCGTGCCCGCCTCTCACGAAGGATTCGTCCACGGGCTCTCGCTGCGGCAGCAACACCTTTTCCTTGTCCTAAAGACCAGCAGGAAAAGTTGAGTGGCCAATCCTCCACCAGTTTCGCCATCTCAGACGCACCATGTGCAGTCTTGAGGTGGTGAGTCGAAGCTGGTAGTGTCAAGCAACGAAAGCAAAACGCAGACATGTCCGATCGCCATCCTCCCTACACCGACGCGCGGGGCACCAGATATGTATGGTCGGCGAGACTGGAACAGTACGTGACATTCTTCCGGCACGACCAGCAGGGCAGAGTCTTCTGTTGGTCGGAAGCACAACAACGATATGTTCCCGCCCCGCAACCCTCCACATCATCACCAGAAACTACTCTAGCCGCCTTCCAGCGGTTGAGCTTGGGTGGTAGTTCCAGCGCAGATGCGGAACGTCGACGACGACACCTGCTGCACCATGGCTATGCACCCGAAGAGAACCCACGAACATACTTCACGTTCGGTACAGTCTTCTGCATCTTAGCTGCCGGCGGGAGTGGGCCTGGAGCCATCGATCGAGCTTCGCAGATCACGCCTCTGGAATCCGCTGGCGACACGCCTCAGATCCAGATTAGGCGGCTGGTCGTGATCCGCGAAGGCGCAACACAATGCGATGCGATCCCCATAAACACATATTTTGGGCGTGGCGTCCGCGACGCCAGCGTCGTCAAGTCGGACCACACGGTCATTTTCACGGGTCGGGACCCCCCACAGCTTCATCCCGATGAACACCCGAAACCACAAGAGCTCGGCATGCGACCCGAATACATTCGCGTGAAGCCACTAAGTCGAACAGATAAGCTGTCGGGTTGGTCACGCTTGAATTATGGCAAGATATATACGATCCAGCACTCCGCCCCCATCAAAGCGTTCGGTCGTGTAGCCGACAACTGTCTCGGTCGACTGAAAAGCAACTTTCATAGCGTGTGGTTCTCCGGGAATCGAAGCCTATGGAGGACGCCTTCTAATGGTTCCACTGCCGCCGCTTCGGACAGCACCATCATGCCACCTTCGGTCGCGGACACCGCCATCTGGGCGAGATCGATGCCCGAGCGCTTGGTCGTTGACCTACCTCCACGGACGGCGAACGGCTATGAGAGGATGCAAGATCCGGACAACTTCTTCACCATCGGTCGCGTCTTCTCCATCATGTGGATACCCCGAGAAGCCGAAGAGACCCGCAACATCAGCCGCTACGAGCTCAGCCAGTGGTTCGGCCCCAACGGCCAACCTCTTCGCATCCACCAGACACGGCGCCGCTACGTCGTCATCGTGCCCGGCGAAGCCGGCAGTGGCGTCTGCAGCGCGCTGCCGATCCAAACCTACGACTCGCAGGGCGTCAGCGGCCCGGACGTCGTCAAGGCGCACCACGGCATCATCCACACGGGCAACTCGCCGCGCGTGCTGGCGGCCGAGATGCCGACCGATGGCGAGGCCGGCATGCAGCGCATCCCGATCCAGGTCGTCAACTACCAGATCGACGAACGCCTGGACCCGACGGCGCGCATCAATTACCGCATGATCTACCGCGTACACCACGATATCTCGGTGCAGAACTTCGGTGTCGTGACCCCGCGGGCGATCCCGGCGCTGTGGGGCCAATTCCGCGCGCTGTGGCTGCGGGATCGGCCCGACTTACCCGTCGAGCCGCCGATGCCGAGTGGATCCTATGGGAGGCCAGTTCAGGCTCCGCAACCTCAGCGTCAAGCACCGGCCCGAACTCCCGCTGACCTGCGTGCGCTTCAGATGCAGCATCGGAATCAAAGAAGCACTGCAGAGAATGACGACGATGAAGACGAGAGCGAAGACAACGAAGATGACGACGATGACGAAGACGAAGACGAAGGCGACGATGATGATGACGACGAAGAGGAGGAAGAAGCTGATCGTCGCCGGCCCGTCGTCGTCCCTGGTCGCGCTGGCGCACGTTATCGTTGATCGAGCTTCGCGTGACTTCGGATATACGACAGCTCAGTCGTAGGTAGTTGTCTTCACAAGACGCCTACGACTGCGGTACGACTTTACATGGTTTCTTGATTTCATTGCCGCTGTTGTACTTCTCGGGAGAAATAACTCTCCTGGGAAAAAGATTTATTATACGTCCGAAGTCCATGGCCGCCAAACGGCTCTGGCTTTGGTTCACGGCCTGCTCAAACATTCTATGATAGCTTCAGTGGCAAGAAGGATACTACATGGATCGTGTCATTTGTTTTTGCGATAATCGGGCATCAAGGCCGTCCCTTGACGGCCATAAATATCGAGCGAACATATAGCCTGCAAGTATTTCAAACATGTGTCGCCTCGTCTCCATGGTCGATGGTCTTATCATGAGTGTGTTCATCATTGCCATGATTCGATCCATATATAGGTGTACTTAAAGAGATACAAGCTGAGATAAACATTGACGCAACCCGGTCGAAAACAAAGAACAATCTCGAAAATACAGAAGGCCTCCCAACGAGCATCAAGACATCCAATGTCTTGTTCTCACGTAAATAGTCCAACCAGCCACTGAAGTGAGTCGCCCTGATGATTGGGCCTCAACGTCAAATGACCCACGATGACGAGTCCAATCGCGCATGCCTGCAAGCTCGAGATTGCGCGGCAGCCCGACTGTCCCGTCGTTCAAGTCCGACCGTTCATTCGAGCCCACACCAGGCTGGAGTGCGCGGTGAGATCGCGCTCATTCGTCACGTTCCCGATCGCACGGACGTGGCACGCATGATCCACAGACTGCAGCTTGCCGAAATTCACCCTCGAGAGCGGGTCCAGCACGATACTGGGATGTGCTGGATTGACCTTGATCGGAGGTGTAAGCAATCCGTCTTCGTCCTCCTCAGGTTCCTCGTCGTCCAAGGGCTCAGGAGCCTGTCTGCCGGTGTAGATGATGGAATGTGTCCACTTCGGTCGGCCCGAGCGAGACACGCCGTGGCCACTATACGTGTAGATTGGGCTGTGTGAGGCACACCGTCAATATCTTCGAAGCTTATGTGCGGGCAACGGGACCGACGTACACACAAACGCAATGGTTCTCTCCCTCAGGCGTCGCGATCACCACGAACTTTCGACATTTGACATAGATGTCGCCGAAACGGGAGTTTGCAATTGCCGAAACATGACTCGGTGCAGGGACTACGCGCCCTGCATTTTCTGGCCAGTATATCTCGAAGACCTGAAACAGAGGTGTTGGTCAAAGATCTTGAATGGGATAAAACAGATTTCACTCGTACTTTGCCAAACTTGAAGAAATCACGAGGCCGGTGGCGTCGTTGGAAGCCTTCTGGCGCAGTCTGCGGTTGGCCGTTCGCAGATGCATCTATGAACACGAATTAGGTCTTGTACGACTTGGCAGGGATACTCCGGCGTTCATCAACCATGAATTAGCATGGAGTGGTCGCAGGAACTGACATAACTTACTATTTCCAGATTGATACGCCCGGGAGTTGTCAGCCACGTAATACCGTTGCCCGAAAGGCTGTGCCCAAGACCCGTGAGCTTGGTCCGTCGGCAATGATTGGTTTCGATCGAAGTAACGAGGCACTTGACTTGTGACGAGTGTCAGCACGCTGCCATACTCTGTCCGATAATAGCTCATAACTCACTCTTGGGGTTCCCCATCCACTACATCCGTACCGGTCGAGGTGTCCCACAGAGAGCCTGCGACAGGGCACACAACTTGGCTCGTCCCGTCAGCAAAAACTTTGTAGACATAACTCTCCCAGATACGAAGGCAACAATCCCGACCTTCGAGGTCCTGGGTCCAGACGCCAAGAGCGCTCATCTTTGAGACGTGGTAAAGTGATATGGAATAATACAGTCTCGCCCCGACATTTCCCAACAGGGGACTTCACAGAGGTTTAAATCTTCACGCAGAATCTACCCTGAGTCCCCATTGCATTTGATCGTCAAGATGCAGCTTTGCAAGCGTGATTGATCACAAGCTTGCAAGATGCATCATGCAATCGCTCGTGCAAGACCTCAATAGCTGTTCACTCGATTGTATCGGAGACACGCCCGATTTCTTCCAGACACGTGCGACGATAAGGTTAGCTAGACCAGCAATCTACTCTAGCTCGATCGGAGGTGCACCAATAATGGACCGGAAATTACGACCGGTGAGCAGCAAGCTTCACAGCCTGATCAACGCCAGAGTGTGACTCGTTGAAGGGTCCGAGAAGTTTTCATGGGACCGGAGCACACCCTCACTTTCTGGCCCTGTGCCACTAGCTTTGTGTAACCTTGCCAAGCCTGTGAAAGGCTGCCAGCACGTCCCCGAAAGGTGGGCACATGCATCGGCGGCGCGCGCCCACGGCAAGCTTATCGTCGACCCGTGCCGCGGCCCGCTGGCCTATCACCTTCAGGATCACCTCACTGAGCCTTGGTAAATTGGCCACGGAACCGGAGACATTGGTTTCGCGGATCCCTCAGGTGGCGGATGCAATACGGGGCCCGATATGAGTTTCAGCCTGATCCAGAATGATTTCTAGCTACGGGTCCCTTAGCACCGCCAAGTTCGAAAGCCTGACTTTACCTTGAGGCAGCAAGATGTTAGACCATGGCAAGAGGGCTCGTCAAGATTCAGCCCTGAGCCATGATTCGAACAGATCCCTCAAACGATTCTTTGTGCGTGTGCAAGATGGCCTGCATTCAGTGTTCTCCAGGCGAAGAGACAGTGTCGTGTCGGTGCAACGCGATGTGTCAGCACCGCCCCGGGCTCCCGGGACCGCTGACAGCAGCTTAATACCAGCGCAAGGAAACGAGGACTTGCAAATATCACAAAGAAGACCCATATCACCTGGTACTCGGATTCCAGTGACATCGTCTCCACAAGCAATAAATAGCTTCGACTTTGCCAGGAAAGATGACCGTCAAATTTCGTTTGTGGAAGGCGTCGCAACTTCACAGCATCCTGAAAACACTCTACAATATCTGCGTACACAATACAATCGTTGGCGTCAGTACGCTCATTTCTTGCACTCCACGAAGCAACAGCTGGACGACCTGCAAACTTCAGACGTGTGCTCGACCGATATCTACATCTTGATCCAGGGCGGCTGGAACCTTGCGATCAATCTGACCGAGCTTCAGCAGATCTTGACGCAGAAAGCTCTGGAGGCCGAATTTCCTCTGAAAGCACTCAGTGCTGAAATCAACCGAAGAAGGGCAGTTTCGCAGCCTTTCAACAGCGTGACCATGACGGACCGCACAGATCAGGAATCCAGTAGCCCTCGCTGGAACATTTCTCCCCTGCTGGAAGAGTATCTCGTCTCCAAAGGCCAAGTGCGCATGTACGAAGAGCGTATTTCCGAACATGAAACCCAGCGCCTAGAATCGATGGACGTACGTCAACGCCACGAAGACCAAGAGCTTTCCCCAGATGAGTGGCACGAGAAGTTTCTGGAGACCTTTGATGCGAAACTCGCTGTCATTGAGGCGGATCTTCTCGCTGCAGAGGCTGTCCGAGATCGTACCCTGCAGCTCTGCCTTGAAGCCGGTATCGACGTCAATGCACCTATTCAGCCTGATTCCAATGGTCCGTCCGAAGCAGGCGACCATTCTCCAACACAGGAAGGTCCGAGTGATGCTGAACAGAAGGAGCTTCTCAAGCTTGCACGAGGTGTGATGGCCAAACAGTCCCCTTTGGGCTCAATGCTCGACTCTGGCGACCAGTCGTCAGTCCAACCATCATCCCGAGCTCAGGAGTGGCTTCAGCAATAGCAAGATACACCTTGAATAGGAACTGATCGGATCACCAACCGAGGTGCTTCTTCATAAGGACTAGTCTTCAATAATCATCCACGGTGAGTCTTCTCGGGATGATTTCCCATGATTCAGCTCTTCTACGTGATGCACTGACAGACCTTGGCAAGGGTTCTCGGACATCATCATGTGTATTGACCCACATTCGATACAATAGATTGGGAATCTTAAAGGGATTCTCTTCGCTGCATTGGAAGAGCATCTACATAAGCTAACATTATCGGGTCCCTTGTAAGTGATAAAGACAAATGATTTACGCTGTTACAGTTTTTTCTCTGTCTAATTTCATCACAGTGATCTTCATTGTTCTCTGGCCTAACTAGGACTTTATGGACATTTTGTACTTCTATCATTATTTTTCCATTGACAAACTGATCTTAATCTGCAGTAAACACACACGGCTTGTCAAGTGATTCGCTCTGCGAGGTCGATCCTTTTGGGTTACTGTAAAGCATAATGTGATGAGTTGATATCTTGCAAAACAAAATCAATCTCCTCTCCTTACCCAGGTCCACACTGTCAGAGTGGTCACTAAGCAAAATGAAATGGCAAACAAGTCGCACGGCTATCAGACCAGCTAGCTTTCTCTCTCTGACCTTCCGCCGGTGATGCTACGTCAAGCATATAACGTAAAGTTGAAGAAAAGTCAATTGTGAGCTAGTTTGGTATGTAAATGTGCCTCGAGCCCGATCGGAGAGGGTAAGTCAAAACAAAGCGCTTGAAAAATTTGCTGTGCTAACGTCTGTCCCTGCGACCCGAGACGCACTGTGTCCCGAGACAACATGAAACAGGCGCCACATCATGTGGCTGGCATTGCGCTAGCCGCAGTCAACTAAGGCGTTGTGGCTCACGCGACGCGTGGCTAATACAGCGATCAGATTTTTAGAAGCATTTGATCCTACCATGCAAGAGCAAGTTATATATTTGCACCCTCCTCGTCAACCCATCTTGATGAGAAATCTAAGAACACAAAAAAGCGGGTTGCTTCATCTCACTAGCAGATTCAACGGGAAGTTGAACAAGTTAGAGTTGATACAAAAAGTCGTTACAATTGGTTCGATCATATCCATAGCATCGCACGTTATGAGACAATCATCCTTGCTCTTTTTTAATCTATCTTCTCATTCTTATCAGCTGCTCTAGCATCTACCAGCATTTGCACCACCTTCTCGTGGCCTTGGAAAGACGCGGCTTGCAGCACGTTGCCGTAATATCCACCTTGCGCGTTAACGTCGGCTTTCGCATCTACTAGCATTTGCACTACCTTCTTGTGGCCTTCGAAAGACGCGGCGTACAGCACGTTGCCGTAGTATCCGCTTTGCGCGTTGACGTCGGCTTTTGCATCTAATAACGTTTGCACCACCTTCTCGTGGCCTTAGAAAGACGCGGCCTGCAGCGCGTTGCTATAATATCTACTTTGCGCGTTAACGTCGGCTTTCGCATCTACTAGCATTTGCACCACCTTCTCGTGGCCTTCAAAAGACGCGGTCTGCAGTGCGTTGCCGTAGTATCCGCCTTACGCGTTGACGTCGGCTTTCGCATCCACCAGCATCTGCACCACCTTTTCGTGGCCTTGGGAAGACGCGGCATACAACGCGTTGCTATACTCTCCGCTTTGCGCGTTGACGTTGGCTTTCGCATTTAATAATGTCTGCACCACTTTCGCATGGCTTTTCGAAGACGCGGCCTGCAGCGCGTTGCTGTACTCTCCGCCTTATGCGTTGACGTCGGCTTTCGCATTTACTAGCATCTGCACCACCTTCTCGTGGCCTTTCCAAGACGCGGCCTGCAGCGCATTGCCATAATATCTGCCATGTACGTTAACGTCAGCTTTTGCATTTACTAGCATCTGCACGACCTTCTCGTGGCCTTCGAAAGACGCGGCGTACAGCGCGTTGCTGTACTCTTTGCTTTGCGCGTTGACGTCGGCTTTCGCATCTAGCAGTATTTGCACCATATTTGCAAAGCTAATAAAGCTTGCATAGTACAATGAGCTCCCCTTATTATAATCAAATAGGTCTTCGAAAGGCCTCTTTTATGACTTATTTGGTTCGTATATTTGGAGCCAGTCAACTCGACAAGTCTTAGACTTAAGCAACTTTGTCTTACGGCGAGTATGTCTAGTTTGTTAAAACAATGCATGGCGATATCATATTATAGCGGCATATTCTAACAACAGGAACCTAATAAGGTTATGCTTAGAAGATGACTTCTGCATAGCATTGCTATAGTATGCAAGATATACGAGGCAGCTTTGCGTTATTCGTCGGTAATCTCGGCTAGTGACCAATCGGTAGCTTTTGGCGGTATCTTCCTTTATGCGTTTTAACTTAAGATATTCCTTAACTAAGAAATGTGCTAGCCTTACTTTTGTTTCTTTCGTGTTCTGTATAATTAAAGAGACATTGGCCTTATTATTACTATTGCCGGCGTGGCCAAATGAAAAGTCTTAGTCGCTTATATCTTTATTATTAGGCCCGATTATGACGACAAGTCCAGTAAAGATGTCTAAAGCATTTTGCCATTCGCCTCGACTGTCAATGTCCATAACATCGTCGTTAAGGAAATCCTCGCTTAGTTCGATGATGCTAGCTTCGGCTAATTCATTAAGACTAATAGGCCTTTGTGCATATGCAAGCTATCGGAGAAATGTTAATGCATATAGCTGATCATTAGCAGGAATGCTTTATAGCATCTGCTTATAGGTCTTATCTAATGTAGCAAATAAAGCGCGGAGCGCAGCTTCTACTGCTTTACGACTAGTGCGCTTTGACTTTGCTAATTCTTGAAGTTAGCAAAACATTTAACGGAACCTAGATCGTGACACTTTTAATTAGCAAGTAATTATTTGCTAAGAACGCAGTCAACTTATATTCCGTTAGCTTTCTCTGTTAATGTCTTCTTAACTAAGTCCTTAATAGCAGCGTTTAGCCAAGCAAGTCTTGGAATATGAAGCAGCTACGTTGATATATATTGCTAAATGTCTAGGTCGACTACCTTGCTAGTCAAGCGAACAGACTTAGCGTCGAGTCGACTTATGAACTTGCGAATCCCTATCTTATCTCGGCTTGTCGCGATTAAATGTATATTTGGTGCTTGTCGTAGCAGTCTTTCTATGCTCTACATCGTGCGCTAGCGTACTCTGTCCGCTTTAAGGCATTCGTCTAATGCGTCAAGATGGCAAAAGACTTGGTCATATGACCTTATGGCGGCATATAAGATCTTTTTTAATTCGGCTTGTCTTAGAGTACTTTTGTTAGTTTTGTTATATGCTTGTTGCAGCATCGACAAAGCTAGTTCTTTATGTCCAAGCTATGCAATAAGAGACACTAGTAGGGCGTCGTACGTTTGCTTCTGCTCGTCCGAGAAGAAGAAGTAAAAGATAGCATAGCCAAAGTTTTTGTTTTCCTGGCAGTATGTTTATATGTCCTCAACTATAGTAGAGCAAAGTACGGTTTTTCTATATCCAGCTCCCCCATATAGCTATAAATGTTAGTCATGTCTTGATTTCTACATTTGGTATTCATCCGTTTTAAGTAGCCATCCTCCAGTTTGCGGCTCGTATAACTTCCGTGCTAACTCGTGATTCGTCCATAGATCAGAAGGACGAAGCCATTCTATAAGTTTTTGAAAACGCTCTTTGCATTGACTTTCAACCTCGGTGCGTTGGCGCATTTCAGCAAAAAGCCGTTGCCTGGCATTGCTTTCTCCTTCTCCATAGATGACATTAAAGGTAACTCCAACAATACTAAACAAAGCGTACACTATGTCTTCCGCTCGGAAAGTCGTTCTCCCATCTATTTAGCGCATCTTGTCTTGAATATGCATGTCGACGCTCGCTTCCCAATTATTTAACACGCGCTTCGGTATTCGTATAATGCTCGAGATTTCTACGCCAAGATCAGGTCCGACAAAGGTGCCCTCGTAGTAATAGGACGAGGAGCCTTTGTTGCTAATAACGCGCTAGTCCTTAGTCAAAAAGACCACTAACCGCGGTGCAAGCAACTCTTGTAGTGTCCAGCTACGGCGAAACCACTCGTCCTGCCCAATATCGCTTGGCAATGTTCTAGTTAGGATGCTAGCTAGTTGCGCAATATAAAGCTTTGCATTGCGATATTATTTAAACATCGAGTTGATAGCGCACGACAGCTCTATTGCGTCCTGTTTGTTGATGCAGCAAGTATCGATCCATAGCCAACGCACTACTTTCATATTCTCTCGCACATATCGCGCGAATGCTTCAACTTTCCGATATCTAGCACTGCTCTTTTTGCGCCCTTCTTGCATATCTTTGAAGGTAACCTCCTCATTTCCCCATCGGTGCGAAGCGATCGCATATTGCGGCCATGTTTTGTCATCGAGGAATTCGGTGATTTCAAGCGTTTGTACGTTGAAAAGCCGCATGCTGGATCTTGCCCATTATATTGCTGATGAGATGTTTAGTAGAGAGAAATGAGGAGAACGATCATAGGGGATGATGGAGGAGTCAAAGCAACGAGGCTGCGATGCCTTCATCACTGTGGCTGTGACACAGCTGCATTCTGCGCCCGCAAGGCTGCGCCATGTCCTACTTTTGTATGAAAGTTGGAAGTCGACTGCCACGCACACCGCAGTCTGGAATCATGTTCGCGAGAGGCGAGGCGACGGAACAGAGAAGTCTCGTTCAATACTCTATCGAGAATAATCACATATGTATTCTCAGAAGTCACATCGTCGTAACAAGTCTCAGACCGAGGATGACTTCCGTTGTCCCGCCCACAAATCCGCTGACACAGTCTCGATGCCTGAGGCCCGACAGGCGCCGCCACGCCCGCCCCCCGAAGCGCGAAACTGCTCCGCTCCGCTTTGCGTTGGAGGATCCCTCATCATCAACATTCTTGATTTGTGACGTGGAAGCCCGTCCTGTTGCGACATAAGCACCAGGTCTGTCATGAAGTCAAAGGTATGATTGCAGAGCCTTCCTACCATTAGGCATGTCTCTTATGAATGCATGTCCTTTTAGAACGATCCCATTAATACATCAAGGCGACCGGCGCTCTCCATGACGGACTACGCACAACCTCTCCGCCTTCATTTCTCTCCTAGTCACCACCACGGATCTCTGCAGTCACCTCACCGCATAGCGATGGATCAATTGCTAGGCTCTCCGCAGCAACAGCTTTTCGTCGCCCGCGCTTGCCCCCTTTCTTCCGCTTTCTTTCCATGTCTCTTTCAGCTCGCTTCTTGCAGGCGTCTTTAAGATCATCGAAACTCATGACCCTTGCCTTGCCGAGAACTATGGACTTGCCTTCTCTTCGGGGCTTAGCTTCGTTGTTAGTCTTTAACAGCGATTTAATCCAAAAGCGTTGCATCGAGCAATGCGCGAACGACTTCTAAGTTGCTTTGGCGAGCTTCACTACGTGCCGCTTAAGGCTATCTTTAGTCGCATTGTCAAGATCCTGCTTATCGCGGCTAATGATGATGTTCTAAAAGGCGATCACAAACTCTGCTAACGTAGGTGTCGCAAATGTCAAGAATACGGTCAGAGTGACTAGTAAGGCGGGCACTATGGTCGACGCCACGTTAAGGTTGGATGCTTGAACAATAGGCTTCGGTAGATCTCGAAGAACTTTCTTAGGGTTGAACGGAAAAAGCCCGGCCTTGTTCCACCCCGCGACGATATTTTGTTTTATAAATGCTTGTTCACGGGCAGGACTATAGAAGTACATAAAATGTTGCTTTCCAACTATATTAATACTGCCGCGCTCCAGCCGCTCGACATTGTCGCAATATGCAGCTTTTAAGGAAGCAAATATAGCGACGTCATATAGTTGAAGAATATGCGAAGTATAGGAAGAAAGGCGACAAAAAATAATATTATTAGCAAAGCAGAATTCAAGAACCTCGACTGTTTTATATATGCCGAAACCATCGCAGATTAACATGCATAGCTTGCTATTAGCTCGCTTCTTCGTCTATAGATCAAACACCTTACAAAGCTATTTAAAGCTTAGCTAAGAATCCATGTAGCTAGATTTTAAAAATGCATAGTGCTATCCTTAAGTTTTAAACATGGTCTAATTGCTCCGATATGTGGCGGCTAGCTAAATGATCATCGGATGCAAGTAATGCCCGTCCGCGCTAATGCACTTAATCGCAATAACAGTTGTCCGTTTGACATGCGCACCTCTATATCCTCGCGCGTTATTACTACTTATTAGCACTTTCACCGAACCTAACATCGAGAGCATGATTTCTATCTTGTCCATGTTATACATGTTCTTTGCTAAAACAACTAGATCGCTTAGAACAAGCTAAATCTTAATGAACTAGTTCTTAATCTTTTTATATATGTTATTTTTATAGCAATTCTAATCTAGCGCTATGATTCTTTTCGCTTTAAGTTTCGGATGTTGGTTCTCAAATGCTTTGGCTTAATTCTTATTTAGCAGCTTCTGCGGTCGGTTGGCTGCGCACCAGTGTCGCGTGGCGCTAAAGGCTATTAAGGGGACGTGCTTTATTCGGACTGGTTGTTTAAGCTTAAACATATAGAGCAAAAACTCGACTACTGCCTGCTCCTTGGGGGGTATCAAGTATTGCTAACGCTCGGCCTTTGCGCGCATCGATTGTCGGCCATGTGCGCGGTGGTGAAAGGTGGAACATGGGACACTAGCATGATCGGCAAAGGCGCGATACGAATTGAGCACTCCTTTAGGCTTTGGTCGTGCAAGGACTAAGCTGGCTAGATCCATCGTCACCGTCATGACGTAACTCGATGATAGCAAGTTGTTGTTCTTTAGACACTCACGTTCCGAGATGACTGAAAAATGGCGTCGCAGATGCCACGTCGCTATAAATAGTTTTAGAATGCAATCAACTATGCCGTAATGTTTGCGCTATATATGGCGTAGGTTCATCCCTTTAGCCACGCCCGCATCTCATCAACTTTCGATGCTTTGGATTCAAAACTTCATGCTTTCATAACGCGCAAATTAAATAAGGTTTGGATTAAGAAGCTTGCTCTCTGCCCGATAGACTGCATTACATTAGATTTTTGTTTGCCAAAATCGAGGAGTATGACCGCTTAAAGAAGTATAAACTTTACGCCGCATTCAGCTACAGGAGCGAACATGCCGACAGCAGGTGACGAGATCGTCAAGGAGACACCAATTTTGGATATAATGCAGACCTCAACTCATTCTTGGATATGCAAGCATTTAATCTATATGAGAGACGAATGACGTGATGATAAGAAGCAGTTTCAAAAAAGTGTCTCGGGACACAGTGCGTCTCGGGTCGTAGGGATAGACGTTACTATATTGAACGTAGTCAACAGCACGATCTTTCGCCATGTTATCATGAAGCTGCGCCGGTTCGTCCTTTGCCGATAGCAGTCCGTAGATAATCCACATCGCCAACCTCTCATATGAAAACACGCCGCGCATGATCCAAAATCTGTTGCAAAGCAAAAGTTTCTGACGGCGCAGCATTTTCATGAGACAATCAATGCTGTAGGCATGTTGAGTTGCAGGTATTACCCTCAGATTTGGAGGTACTTCGGAGTGAAATCCTTCTGTTGACGCGTATCATCGAAGAACTGCCGATGAGACTCTTGGCACGCCGGGGACATTCGATGTGAGTGGAGGATGATCTGATCTTCTGAGTGAAGTCAGGGAGGTATGAATGGTATTCTGGCACAGCTTTGCCATCGTGGAGCCAACTTGGGTCCGGTATTCCCTGAGGCGTCTCAGGCGAGACCGACCTTGCCCAGAGATCGATCAGTCGTTGCTTGAAGGGGCTCAATGACCCGACGTTGCTGTGAATGCTGCGCGACCGAGCGATGTGTTCATTGCCTTCAAGGTTCATAGCGGCGACATTGAGTTGGCCACTATGAAATATTGGACTGGTCTTTTGGTCGGGGTCGCATTCGTAATTCCCATCGAAGGAGAGGCTTGGCGACGTTTCCATGCCGGATGCTCCCATACTTATTTCTATTGCATTGAGATCGAAGCCTTCGGCCTCACACGCGCATTTTCGCGCCTCAGTCTCTGCAATGGCCGCATCGAGTCTGTTTTCAATTGAGGACCGCTTGACTTTGTAGTGGTCCTCGTGCAGTGCATTCTCTCCACTTGTGATGCGACCCTGGTCTTCGAGAAACAATCGCATGGTACGCTCCTCTCGATACTGAAATTCCAAGTCTGCAAGCTCCTCTTCGAGGAGAGTAACATCGCCACGTGCATCAAAATATCCATACAATAATGGGTGAAGTTCCATCTCCGCCAGGTCATCGGGACTTTCCTCCTTTGTCATCGGTCTGCAACTGGGGATTTTCAACGCCAGCGTCTCGTCATTACCACTGCTGAGTCTCAATGCCTTGAGATCCGCGGCGACGGATTTGATCAGTATATCCATGGCGATGTTCTGTTCATTGGCTTGATGATCCAAATCTTTCACTTCGGTTTCAAGGACATTCGTAGCCACAACTTGCACCTCAAGGGCTTCCCGGTCCGACCTCATTCGCGCGTGCGCGTGGTGCAGTGATCCAAGCCTCGAATCTGAATCCTCTTCCCCAATACCTATCTTGTGCGCCACTTCCATGAACTCATCTTGCGACCCTCGTAGGGCGGCTTGTAGATTTCGATACTTTTCCCATTCTATCTGTGCTAGAGCACGACTGTGAGCAAGGTCAGTGGCGAGTGCTCGGGCCTTTGCAAATGCCTCGGTAATGTGCTCGCAATTTTGAAGCATCATTTTGATAGAGGAACCATGAAGGTGAATGTCGGTCAAATTTTGTCGTGGCACGTTTTGTGATTTGTCTTCTTGCTCCAAGGTCTCCTGACGGACGATGATGGCCGAGACCTCACACGCTGGGGCGGAAGACGGGTCAAATGAGTTTTCTGGCGCCTTTCCTGACAGAGGTGATAAAGCATCCTCGTTTACGGTATACCGAGTTCTAGGAAATGGAGTCCACCACCAAGAGAAGAGCTTCCACATGCTTGCTTGAGTTTTGTTGTCTCCCAAGTGAGTCCACAAAGTCAAAGCTGGGAGTCGCTGCGATTCGACTTATGGGCACTACATCCGAGAAGGCTTATCACTCACAGCTCGCCCGACGGGCTGTGTCCTTGGCAGCTCAATCCTGAGCCTGATGTGAGATAAGGTGAGGCGAGAGCTTGATTGAAAACAAGGCTGCGGTGCCCAAGTGGCGGTGCCTTTGCCGCAGTGTATCTCATGACTCTGCAACTCCATTCGCTCATGGCATAAATCATGCCCGAGCTCTAACCGTGGTGCGCCCCGTTTCTCTCGCACTCGCAGGAGCCACATGCCCCGCTGAACACTACCGGACCGTCGTCGTCGCTTCTTCATGAGACAGCCGGGCTATACCAGGCTCTGTCCTTGTTTCCACGATCGCGAGAATTTCCTCCCTCTCTCATTCAGCGCAAGTCCGGATAGCGAAAAGCGCGGAACCTACATCTTGTCCCATGTATTAATTCCCAAGCTTCGCCCATCCGCCGTCTTTCCCAAGAACACGACACTCTGTTGTTGCGCCATGGCAGATGACAGGAATCGCCAGCCCGATACTGATTGGATCTGCATAGATTGCGGAGGGACTTGGGCCCAGCCTACCCGAGATGGTCGACAGTATCCCGTGGGCTACTGCACGCGCTCTGGTCCGGATCACCAGAGATTCGCTAACTTCGCCAGAGTGGAAGACTTGCACGGCGCATCACCATCTGATCAACCCACCTTCCATGATCTGACAGATGGAGGCGGTCAAGCAGATGGGAAAGCCCTGGAAGGTCTGGGGAGCATCGCATGCCCTGGCGGCCCGAAGGGGATGGATCTTGTTAATCATACAAGTACGACTCATACTATCACTAAAGGACCCGGCATGTACCTAGACCCGGAGCTGGCCTTTTTCGACCTGAAGGTCAATCCACGCTTACAAGGCTTCGATGGAGATAGTGAACAATTCCTTCCCCGTGGGTCGATGTCCTGCGGAGATAGGCGATACGGTTCCCGACTGATGGTGTGCTCCACAGGATACACAATGCGAAAGAGACCAGGTCCATTCTTTGGTCGAGTAAGTTCACCACGTTCTTTATACATGAGTACCTTCAACTTTACTTATGAATCAATAGATGTTCGGAGTCCCCTGGTCAGAGGCGGCTGCAGCAATGAAAGACGATACTTTGGAAGACGATGATGTCGTTACGAGTTCCATCACTTCGAAAAGTGAGGAACATGGCGATCTTGCGTCCTTGAAGCATCGGCGTTTCGTAGTCATCCGAGAAGGACACTTATCGTGTACTGCGGTGTAAGCTAACAGAATCCGGTGATGGTATATCCCGAACCGCTAACAGGAACTCATGTTTAGACCAATTATCACTTACAGCAGACACGGTGTGGCCAAGAACGGTGTCAGGAAGTCTGATCACGCCAGTATCTACACCGGAAATACCCTACCGAGACCGAAGCACTCGGAGTGGCCGCAGCGTGGTGAGAAGCCTTTGGCTCCCGATGCCATCAAAGTCGTCGCAGACTCCCCACAAAACAAGCTCTCAGACATGTCGCGCATTAAGTACGGCAAGGTGCACACCATCGAGCACAATACCAAAGTCCGCAGCTTTGGTAAAGTAAGTCCGGAGTCGATAGACTCCCAACTCAACAACTCTCGCACTGTCCAGCATTGGCCCGATGATTGGCAAGAAGAATGTCACTCGTTCAGGCACGGACGAAGTATCAACATAGGAATGGGCCATGACCCAGGAACAAGCACCCACCAGACGGATCCGCGAAGCATGAGAGTTATGACTGAGCTACGAGCGCTTGGCTTTACGGCGGGACAGGCCATGCAGATCGTACACACGCGTCAAGCCACAACATTTTCCACGTTCCAGAAAGCGCTCAAGACCGGACGCAGTCCCGAGGAAGCATTTCTGATCGTCCAGAAGATGCATTTGCCCCATACCTTTCTCAAGCTTAACACAAATGCTGCTGGTAGGCGAATGATGATAGAGGCGGTCACGAGCCATTATATTCTCGGACCCTTACTCGAGTATTTGACAGAAGAGGACGCCGCAGGGAGAGATCAAGAAGACGACAATGGCACCGATGACGATAATAATCCACATGCAGGAGATCGATCTGCGAATGGGAAGCGAGAGATGGAAATGATGACGAAGAGAGGTGGGATTTTCGAATCTGCGACAGAACATGTGTTCAACGGCAATCCCGTTGACGACAAGCTCGGTGATAGTATTGATCAACAGCCACGTCACGATAATCACCAGTTCCAAACACCACTCCAAGTACACTTCGACACCGGGAATAGCTTCGGGGTGTTCTCCAATCTTGGGTCTGGGGTCTGACGTTCAACATCAGAAAAACAGCTACTGCTCCAGCTATAGCCACTCGCCGAGCACTTTCGTCCACGACCACATACAGCATCGGCAGAAACAACGACAACAATTGCACTATCAATCACGATCCCACCACCGACAACAATATCATTGTCATCAACAATGACCGGGAACTCAGCCAACTGAAACCACCAAACGCTCATTACTTCTAAGCCCTTACCCCTTCTACATTTCACATCAGTCAGATCTTCAAGTGTGTGCGATCATATCCTTATAGTGAAGTACCCAAATCGAGATTGCTTGTTATTAGCGCTTTTCCTCCAATACTCAACGTGAATTGTGTCTCAACAGAAATTTAATCTGATTGGAACTCGATTTTCAACCTTAGCTCGCCCTCCCAAGCTCCGTCTCGATGTGAATCGTCGAGCCCGTAGATCCGCAGGACTTGGCCATGATACGCCATCCGTACTTTTGTCACATCGCACACCTCGCCGGCGAGGTTCGCGGTGAGTCCTCCAGGCTGTCGCTGCAATCCCGCAATCGTCACGTTAGCCAGCGGCGGTGTAGCAGAGTACCGACCCTGAATGGAAGTAGTCAAGGTGTTGTTGGCGAAGGAGAACTATAATGCTGTTAGTACTCGGTTTCGGACCACACAATGGCGCCAGGTTCTGCATGCGTACCTTTATGATCTTCATCGCCGGCGGATCCAAACTCTCTCCATCATCTAAGTACAGATCACCGCGCGCCTCTCCATGCTGATCTAACGTAAGTAGAAGGCTGAACGGAGTTTTTCGCACCTCCGCAGTCGTCAAACGTGGCTCCTGCAACGGCAAAATCGAGCCTCCTCGCACATGCACATTGATATGTTCCCTCGGTGCCGCGAGCGTCACATTCTCATGCGGGTTCGCCCGCACAGGTTGCAGACTATACCAATCATACCAAATCGTACCTTCACCGACACCGGGAAAGACACCCCGCACTGTCTCCGTGTTTGGCTCGAGCACAGGTGTAACGAGGATCGATGGGCCGAGTAGGAATTGGCTATACGTGCCCCGGAGCGAGACATCCTCAGGGAACTCCCACGCGAGCGCGCGCATGACGGTATCGCCGCGGGTGTGTGCGTGGTAGAAGAGCGTGTACATGTAATTCAACAGACTGTATCGGACGGCCATCGCGCGGCGTGAGGCTTCCGCAACTGAAGACCATCTGTAGGCCTCCTGTGAGATCGTCGCTTTGATATTGTGATTCCGATAAAAAGGGAAGAAGGCGCTAAGGGCCATCCAGCGTGCGCAGAGATCGTAATCAGTGTTCTGCGAGAAGCCGCAGGTGTCCGCGCCGAACATGGGCATGCCGACCATCATGAATGTTAGTGCTTGGCTAATGGAGAGGAACATACTACCCCAGGTCGAGGTGTTGTCGCCGCCCCAGTGGCTGGTAGTCTTACCGGACCCGGCGAAGGTTGACCGTCCGAGTGTAAAGGGTCGCTTGCCCGGAAAGCTTGAGAGCAACGCGTGGTAGGTGGCGTTCGAGATCTGGTAGCCAAAGAGGTTGTGCATTTCATACTCGGTCGTGTTGTACAGGTCGTTGTGAACCGCATCAGGAGCAATAGCGCTCATAAGCAGTGAATGGCCGTCTTGGGCATTGTTGATGACATACGGTGGAAAGTTGAGATTTCGGACGCCTGGGGTAGGTTCGGTGCGACCGCGCGTTGTGGTAGTCGGGACAGGCAGAGGTGTGTAAGTCGCGAGCACCGATGACTGTGATGCTTCCGCAGCACTGGCGGAGGCGGCTTCAGTTGCGTTGCTGACGCTGAATCCTTCCGGGTATTTGTAGTTAAAATGGTACGGCTCGCCAGGAGTAAGGAATGGCGGATGCGCAGGGTTCAGGTTCAGCATATTGGCGCCACAGGATCCGACACAGAACGATGACGCTTCGTTCAGATCAACCCACAGACCATCAAAGGGTATGTCCTTGTACCATTGAGCTAACTCCGCATGCCACCAGGTATACGACGAGGGTAAGAGCCAGTCAGCCCACGAAGAAAATCCTGGCCATGCGCCGCCGTAGTAGAAGTCTCCCGTGGCAGCGTCACGGATAAAAGTGCCCAGTTCTGCCCCTCGTTGCCATGGTCCGTACGCATCGCTCTCGTTCTCCGGGTTCGGAGCATAGATGTTGGCATCGACGATCGGGACATAATGCTGGCCGTTGGCGTGTAGCTCTGCAATAAACTCTTGCATGCCGGAGACCGGGAAGGTGTTCTCGTCGCTGGTAAAATCTCGCTTGAGCTGCAAGATATCAATGTCATTCCACATGCACTCGAGCGGAATGTTGGCGTCGCGATATCCTTGGACCACGCTTTGAAGCACAGAAACATTCTCATATCTGCGTACATCCTGTTAGCTCAGCATCGAACACGCGAACGGAGCAGACCGCACCCCCATCTACATTGATGAAATCCAAAGGTCCAGAACATTTGCATCGCCGGCGTTCCCACGCAGCCAATCTGGAACTGACGGATCGTCTCCAGCGCACTGGATTCCCCATGTTCGGTCTGACCACTCAAAAAGTAGAAATCGAAGCTTCCTCCAAGCGTCCGGTACGTGATGTTCCGGTCACGCAGAAGCCATTCCTGGCCATGAGCATTGCGGGCATAGACTCCATGCGCAGTCGTCGGCCCTCCCTCATGATAGCGAGTTTCCTGGTAGAACGGGAACGTGCCGTAGACATTTCCATCAACTGTGTTTCCAGCATCGACCGCGTAGAAGGTCTGGGTGTGATTTGTACCGAGCCGGAAATCGCGAATGTTCTCGGCCAGGCCATAGACGTTGTAATCCTGCCCCTTGTCAATGTCCGAGCGCTCAGTCACGGGCGATTAGCTACTCACATCGACCATATTGGTCGCAAGCTCCAGGAATTGATCTTCATAGACGATCACATGGCCGTAAGTGGAGAAGAGCTCTTCATTATCGCCGCGTCTCAACACACGAAATTGGAATGTTGGGTCGTTCGTCCATTCGAGCTTCAAGTCGCTTGTCGTGTTGGTCGTATGGCCATCGCCAGAGGGTGCTGGGACGAGCTCTGTCGGAAGCACATATCTTGTCCCGTTGGCGGCATCGAGGTACCGAGGATAGATCTTGACATTGAGGCGCTCACGAGTTTGGTACTGCACGTCAAGCTGAAGGGCTGCAATGTCATTTCCATATGCCTGGCAGTTGGTTCCCGCGAGATCGAGATTCGCGGAGAAGCCATCGGTACTGTAGGTTAAGGTGGACGCTTTGTATCCCGGACAGCGTTGCGGATCCGGCGCGGTAGGGTCGTAGATGGTTGGTGTCAGACTTGGAGCCACGCCGATCTGCGGGTTGAGGGTCGGCATTGGCCGATCATTGTTGCCCAGTCCTATCTCTATCTATCATATTAGCGTTGTGAAGGATGATGGATGCGCCAATGGCTGGAATAGCAGGCAGGCAGGCTACCTTCAACGCCCAATATGCTGGAGAGGCGCAACGCGGTCAACAAGCTCCACATCTTGAGCGATAGCTTCGGTATCAATCGCGAAAGAGCTATTCAACCAGCATCTGCGCCGCACCGGTACAGACTCTCCTCGCAGTGACTGCTTGAGGTTGGCATTGATCTCTCGATCATTCTTGACAACATAAAGCGAATATTCGCTTTTTGTTGCTGTTCTACTTTGGCGATCCAAGCACTCTCTACGATTCAATCACGCACGTGCGTCATTGGTAGGGTTGTCCAAGCTGGTATGAAGTTTACACAGCAGCTCGTCCAATTCTTGCAATATCCAAGCACATTCGGTCACGGCATCGCTCCCGGTCAATGGCTCAACAAACAATCGACCAGAGCACTCGCGCAAAATCATGGCATACGATGATTCTGCCATGGCATTCTGATGCCAAATTCTCGACGGCGCTGTGATCCCTTGGTCTCTGGTATCGCTGCTCAAGACAGCGGCCAAATTGTCAACGAATTAAGAACATCACTCAGTCAATCGCGCGCTACCATTATCAATGGCCCTCGAGGCATCATCAGACCACGATCCCCCGACAACGGTGGAGCTTGAACGCGTTTGCGGTTGAGCAATGTTGCGACTCGAGTTACGACAGAGTGCGCACATCTCAGTAGACGCAAGCATTCAGCCCAGGAGAGATTCGTGGGCAACCCTCAATCGTTGCAAAAGATGCAAGCGCCCTCTACTCCGGCCTGACTCGACCATCGATTCGAAGCAACAATGTCGCACAAAAGTTCACAAGACACAACAAGTCCAGAAGTCGAGACCATCTCTCGGACCGGAGTCCGAATGCACGACGCGATTGATCGCAAGGCAAGGCCAAGCTGCCCTAGGTCGGGACATCCTCACCCATTAATGACGGCACGACCCGATCATCATGACAGCGACGCCTAGAGCGCAATCAAAGGGAGCAGAGAAAACAGAGTAGTTGAAATATGCGCCAAGGCTTGGAAACGGGGATAAGTGCATGCATATGCTACAGATGTTGAGAAGCAAAACAAAGGGAGCGGGCAGCAGTTGAGCGACGTGTCGCACGCGCGTCGGAAGTTGCGTTCAGACGGGGACGGTCAGATGAAACGATGGGAAATCTCATCGATGAAATACCTTGGCAGCGGTCGGTCGGTGTTCTGAGGGAAAGCGACGCGACGAGATCGATAGATGGTGTGTGATTGACGACGATGACGATGCGATGCGATCGATTGATGAAGAAGCCGGGAGATGAGGATTTGCGGCGAACGCTGAGCTGCGGCGAGGACGACTGTTGGATGCCAAGCGGCATATTATTGTGGAGCCTCACAAGTGAGACTGTCAGACGAGCGCAACCCGACAGTACTTCTCGCCGCAAGCAAAGATGCGCTCGCCAATGGTTGAACGGAAAATATGATATGAACCGGGATCTCCCTCGTCGCAATAATCCTGCATCTGCACGTTGATATTCCTCGTCTCGCCTTGCCTCACCGTGCCGATGCATCTGCCTGAGGCGTGCAAGGGAACTGCTTTGCCCCTGCGCGGTGCATCTGCGTGCATAGCAGAGCGGGGTGCGGAGCGGATGTTCACTAGCCCGGCTCAAACTCGGAGATTACGCCCGTTAAATTAAACAACCGGGCTTGCTGCAGGGCGCTAAAAGGCCCGCAGAAAGGAAAAGGCCGATCGAAGCGAGGGCGACAGCAGATTCGATAAAGTCAAACCCCTTCGACACTGGAGACTCGAGAGCGCGACGAGAGCCGGACACGCGTCGGGGGCCTGAGCTAGGGTGTGATGGAGATTCGGTCGAGAGCGGGGTCTCTGCAGAGTGGGAGGTAGAGGTCGTACAAAGAAAGAATCGACCAAGACGACGAGGACAATCTGTGCAGCACGCACGCATGGTGAATCGTCCACACTCCACAGCGTGAAGCGTGGACTGTAGATTTTGTGTAGGCTCAAGAATCAAGCGCTTGACTTTTCCGATCGGACGTTGTACAACAAGAGGGAAAAGGAAGTGCAGCCGTTCGCACGTGGTTGGTGGCATCTGAGTTTCGCGCGGTGCAACAACGGTTTTCTTCCTCGTCGTTGGATGTCTCGGCGTCATCGTCGTCAATTCTAACTGTCAGGTATTGTGTGGTTTCCACTTCGCGTCTAGAGGCGCGGCAAAATGTACCCTTCGTGGCAGGGTTCGCGGATCATTGCGGCGCGATCGGATCTACGATGCATGGTAGGAGCAGTGGAGGCATTGGATATGGAAGAATGAGATTTGCACCATTAAGGACAACGCCGAGTGATTACCCCAAAAAGCAGGAGTGAATAAAGGACAATAGAAAAATGCCACCGAGGGGTTTTTCGCGCCCATTTGATCATGATTGCAAGCTGTGATTTGTTCTTTTCGCTTGCGAGAGGGGGAATAAAAAATATATACACGTGAAGCAGAGATGGCCTGCGACGCCCATTCGTATGTCAGGCGACGATGGCTCTCGGGCGGTCGGTTGTTCGGACGTGATATGAACTAAGATTAAGGCGGTGGCGATCGCACGGCAGACTTGGTGGGTCGTGCCGCACGATCTTGAAGAAAGGAAGAAAAAGCGGACTTGGTTTGCCCGTGTCCCACGAGAAAAGTCTGCGCCAACAGTCATGAAACTCATCAACCAACCATACTATGCGGTTTGCCGTCACTCGGTATTATGAATGAGGCGAAGTCGCTGGCATTTAGTAGGCGGTGACGGTGACAACGTCGGTGGCGGTGACGTAGACGTCGTCGACCTCGGTCACGATGACCCAGACGTTGCCGTCGGCGTCCGTGCTGGTGGAGGTCTCGCAGGTGCCGGAGGCGGTCGTGCTCGGGGCCGGGGTGATGGTCGGCGAGGGCGAGCCGGAGCTGCTGCCGCCGGTGGGGCCAACGACGGGGGTGGAGGAGGCGAGGGGAGTCGAGGCCGGGGTCGATGAGGCGGCGGGGGTGGTGCAGGCCGGAGTGGTGTTGGCGCAGATGCCCCAGTCCTCGAGGTTCTTGAGCCAGTCGCCGGAGTCGAACTCGGAGTAGACGCTCTCGATCAGGAACTCGTACTCGCTGGTGGGGTCCTCGACGTTCGGGCGGGTCTCGATGGTGATGATGCCGACGACGGGGCGCGGGTTGGGGATCGGCGCGGTGTCGTTGGACATCCAGCGGAAGTTGACGGAGCCGCAGCCGCGCCAGACGTGCTGGATGTTGAACGTGAGCGGCGGCTGCTGCGACTGCCCGATCATGAACTCGGTGCGGTTGGTGAAGCTGGGGGCGAGCAGCGGGCGCGAGATGGCCGCGGCACCCTGCGGGCAGTTGTTGATGAGCGAGTTGACGGACTCGGAGTAGTCGACGAAGTTCTCGACGATCGAGGCGAGGGCGACGGAGTCGCTGTAGTTGGCGATCAGGCCGGCCCAGGTCTGGGCGACCTTGTTGGCCTGGTCCTGGGTCAGGCAGGTGTCGTCACGCTTGGCCCATCGTTGCGGGCGGGCGGCGACGGCGCCGACGGCGAGGAGAGCGGTGATGAAGGTCGAGGCGATCATTTTGTCGATTGCGAGAAGAATTGAATGGTTGAGGTTGGAAGAAGACAAGTCGGGTGGTCCGGTCGGGTTTTGAAGTTGGCGTTCAAAGAGTTGATTGTTGAATTGAAGAAGAGCACGGGTCGAGAATGAAACTTTGGTGCGTGTGGCACAGTGAGTGACTGGAGGAAATAATTATGGAAACACGAAAAAGGTTGACGGAAAGAAAAGCACCGCTGCGATGCTGTGCCGGACACGATGTGGTGAATGGGAAGAGCAGGAAGAGACCGGTGATGATGCGCGCCCGCCGTGTACATATACGAGTGGGTGTGGGTGCTGTACCAGACGCCCAGGCGCGCACACTCCCGTTCCGGCGGCCATGCGCGCTGCTGCTGCACCCACCTCACCGTCACACGCAGCACGCCTGTCAGCGCCCTAACCGTTCACACACCAAATCCACATGGTCGCCCTACCCGAACACGGCCACGCACGCGCCTCCAGTGGGAGCGTGGGACAAGTGCCATGCCAATGCGCGCTGCTTACGGCCTAGTTAGGGGCTGCGCAGAAGATTGATCGGATTTGGCATCACCTCCAAGCCAGCCGGGCACCACTGGGCTGCACGCTTGACCACGGTTAAGCGTCTCCACCACTACGATGCTTCGACGGGGCTTCGCGAGGGCACGCCTTCGCTTTGGCCTGCCTCGCCACGGCCTGCGATCCTTCAAGCCCAGGTCTTGATCATGGCACAAGATCATGCTAATCTGCGGAGGCCCTCGTCACCACGATCTTTACCCGGGCGGGGGGCCGACGGAGAGCCTGTCCGCATTGTACACATTGTACAGTCGGCACCGCAGCCGGGCACAAGCTGTAGCAAGAAGCCGTTTGCTGCCGTGCAAGGCTGGGCACGTCTGGCCAAGTCGGCAGGGCCGTTTCAACTGTCATCGTCGCGATCACGTCAAAGCAGCTGCGCCCGTCTGAGACATCCTGCACTCTATCTTTACGCTGGTTGTTCGCGTGAGATAATCAGGAAGTGGTTGTGCTGATCGCAGGGCAGTGTCGCGCATCCTGCGATGTGCTGTGCGAAGGAACCATTTCCAATCTCTCCCCCAAGCCCAGTCCAAAATAGCAATGCCGGAACGAATGGCCTCGGGCGTAGGGCTAAGCCCAAGACGGCAAGACGGGAAAGTTTCAGCAATCTTAGCGGCGGAGGAGGTGGAAATTACAGACAAGCACAGGAGAAGCAACCGCGCGATGGGATTTCCGTCACAGCCAAGCCAACCCCTGTCACGAACCTATCGAATGGAACTGCTCTCGACGCGAAATGTCACAGATGTGCACGCAAAGGTAGATGAAAGCAACATCAGGCATGCGGCTGACACCACGCGATTACAAGGATGCCAGAGCCTGATCATGTTTGACTTCTCGACTTCCTCTTCCCTCCATGCATGCACTCCAGCGTGAGATCAGGTCATCCAGAACATCACATCGCCCTGTCCGACCCGGTGGTAACAGGAAATCGGGTGAGCAGGGAAGGCATCATCCGAGGTGCGATCCATTTCCTTCTGGAACCCTCAATCACCAACATCTCTCTCCTCCCCGTAAGCGCGACAGCCGCACCAAACTAAAACAAAGCACTGCCAGCGCAGCGTCCTGTCCTTGTCCTGCACCTTGTGAAGTCTATGCGCGGTCCTTCGTCGCTCTGCGCTGACGATGGGGAATCCTCCTCCCGTTGGAGCGTGCCATGTGGGTTGTGTGTCTCTGATCCTGGCTTGGTGGGTTCCCGACCGCTCGGGCGTGGTTTCCACATGCGGCACGAAGTGGTCGCTCCAACCGTCCGTCAGCACTGCAACAGCGATGATAATCTATCGGACGGATATAGTTCACGTGGGGAACACGGCGAAATGCTTACGAGAGAGTCAGGTCCCGTTCTACCCATCGCCATCTTCAAGGTTGATGAGAGATCTATCCATTGGCCTACACGCATGTGGGGGAATCTGCCGAACCTGTACCTTTCGTAGCCATGCGGAAACCGTTTGTATCGATTCTCATGGTCGGAGTGGAAGCGTCAGCAGAAGCTGCGCGTCCTGAAGCCCGGTCCAGCATCTAGAACAGACCGAAACCGTTGTCGACTCTCCATCACGATCGAACAGCGCTAGAACAGTAGAGAAAGGCAAGCAGGGAAATGAGCCCTGCTGGCCCCGTCATGCTTCGTAAGCGTCCCAGCGGTAACATGCTCTCTCGCATTCGTGAGGCGGAAGCACCGGAAGAAGGAAGGTAATTCTCCTATGTACTGAAGGGTGAGACTCCCGGATGAATGCACGGAACGCCGTGAACACGAGAACGCGAGCTTGAAGCTCGCCGGGACGGGTAATCGGGACTCGGTCATCTCACTGGCTCAGACGCCGTCGAGAGGCGATCATGAGATGGACCGGCTCTGCAGCTCTCCACATCACATCTAGATACATACAGTAGCAGCTGCAAGAAACCTGAATGCCGCCGCGCAATGTTCCTGTCATCTTGGCTCTGCGATGCTTCATTCATCACCCGACGTGCGAGATAAGAAACATCAAGACTTTCTGCGGCCCCGAGACTTTCTACGCCCCAAGGCGCTGTTCGCTCCCAGCAAACGGCCGCGGGCTTGTTGGGCGGTGCGCCGCAGTATCATCCCCTTCTTCGTGGCACGGCGGTACGGTCCCCGGCTTTCCGGAGGCGGCGCTCTCTTCTCCTTCGTGTGGCGCTGGGGTGTGCCGGTCCGAGCAGAACAAGCTCCTCCTAATCTAATTCAATTCATCACGCCCACACACACACCGGACGGGAGAGCGGCACCGTCGCAACTAGCATATTCGCTCGGGACAGAAATGCATATTCTGACACCGACATGACAGTTTGAAAGTTCAGAGCGATGACCCGACATGTGTTGGTCCTCTTAGCTTTAGGTACATAAAGTGATGAGCTGGCCGTCAGCATCTATTCCTGAGGACGGAAACTTTCCCCACGCCCATCCATGCCCTCCTTTGCGCTAAAAACAGCAACTGGCAGCACCAATCGCGTGGCAGAAAATAGCCCTGCATTGCTTTCGCGTGGATCCGTTGGGTCACGTTTTTTTGGTTTCCGTTCATCCACCGCGCGCTGATCCGCCCGCGATCTCTTTGTTCTTTGCCATCGTGCTGCTGCTGCCGCTGCTGCGCCGCACTCCTACAGTTGGTCGGCCCATCATAGCGGGTTGTCTCCGAGAGACAACGGGCTTGACGATCAGCTCATCTTCTTTCGCCTGATGAGAGTCCGTGATGTGCGAGATCAGCCACTAGCCCGGCTGAGAAGATCGCAGTGCATGATGAGGCTGAAAGCAAAGCCAAGCAATGCAAAGCAAGCAAGCCACGATCCCGCTCGCTGGACGTGCGGAGAAGGTCTGACGGACGCAGCCTTTCTCCGGCTGCACCTGCGGATGGCTCTTCATCCAGCTCAGCCCCGAAAGATGCTGCCCGACGGGCTGGATCAGACTTCATGCATGTTGCTGATCTCCGCCGCGCTGCGCGCTGCTGATGCGCCGCTGCGCTGGCGCTGCTGTGCCCCAGAAATGCCCGGACATTTTCCAATGCAACGCAGCACGCCGCAAACGCTTGTGCATGCTGTCAGACTGGACGTTTGACCGCACGACTCCACTGACCTCGCCTGCAGACGCACGGCTCGCAGCACAGGAAATTGTCCACTCATACCTCGCCCGCCTCAGCAGCTACCTGCAAGAAGGTCGAGGATGCCATCATTTTCCATTCTCAGCCTGATCGACGACGAGCAAAAGAAATTCAATCAGGCTGAGAGCCTCCCGCCTCTTCCGTGCTTGCCCGACACCTTCGACCCTCCTCTCCGGTTTCCAGCGCGTCTCCCCGGATCTGGCCTCCGCCATTGGAGGCCTCGTTCCGACAAATATCTCGTGATGTGGAGGGGAGGCACATCGGACATGGATCTGATGATCTCGTCTTCCCCGCCGCCCACGGTAATAGGACGACGATGAGGGTCTTCTCGTGCATGATACAGAGCCCTATTCGTACATGCAGGTTTGTCTGCAGCCAGGCCGCGGTCGAGTCCAGTCTCGATGGCATCTCATGACACACTGTCCAGGGTTGGTATTGGCCCCTCATCATCCCGAACCCTTGACCACGTCGGACGTGCAGGCCCGTGGTATCGCCTGACCGGTCGCGTCCGATATCGCGACAACAAAGGGCATTCTCAGCCTCGCTGCAGAACCAAATTCTCCAATCGCGGCATGATGAGCATTTCATATCGATCCACGTCGTCTGCACCTCGGCCCAACGATCCATCAAATCGTGCCCTCACCCTGCATCATGAAAAGTAAACCTGCAAGTGTTGATCTGCGACGGCGCAATGTCGGTCAATCTCGTCCCCATTAAAGCTCCTTCATGCATGTAAGCTGTAGATTCTTGGTACGCGCGCTGCAGCCGGCCTTTTCGCCAAGTGGTGAATACGATGGTGTGGGCGAAGTTCGAGCATGTCGTCACAGACTCGTGTCGATAGCTCCATCATCAAGTCCGGAGGTAAGCACTTTGGATGTCCGCTTGTAGTTCTCCGCCACCGATCTCAACATGCAGCTTCACCGGTCGGGCCCACGTGGCTATCTGGCAGTGGGTCAGCGGTCACGCTTTTTTCCAATGACCGTCGGATTGTATCTCCGCATTGAGATTGTATCCTCTTTTTCCTGCGAAGCGCAACGTGTTGCTCGTGATACCGGAAAGAAATTGTGCGATATCGGTTGTAGTTTTGTATCAGTCGCGTAGATTCTCCAGCAAATGGCAGAGGTGCATTGCACAAGATCAACCCAAATATTACCTATTCGCAGCAGAGATTGAGGACGAATTCAAAGTACATAGGACAATTACATATTGAAAAAAGGATATTCTGATACGTTCAAATCAAACGTATTCACATTGAAAGAAACGGGAACCAAGCATCGTTATTGCATCAAATACCGGCTCATCTGCCCACACAACCCTAACGCTGTATCGTGTTCGCTTCTTCATGTTGAACCCTGTCGGTGCTGTGGCGTGAATCATCCCAAACTCCTTGAACCATTGTCCCCGAACGCAGAGCGACACGGAGAGAATAGTCGTGCGTAAATAAAGACGTATATCAAAGACATCCGGCTGTGGCGACGGCTTCAGCGAAGGTATCGTACCGTCGCGTTACTGAGCTTGGTCAGGTCGAGGTCTCCATGGCGGCGCTGGACCCGCCGCAGCCGAGGAACGTCGCCGACGAGGATCTTGCGCGGCATGTTGTCGCGATCGAGCAATCGCAATCTGCATGGCTTGGGCCTGGAGCGAATCTTCATTCTCCTCGTCGTCATCGGCCACCGCATCGTCCTGGCCATCATCATCACCGTCCTCGTCCCCTTCTTCATCATCTCCGTGGAACCAAGACTCATAGATCGGCCCGAGGAGATAGTGTCCTTGGACTACATCATCGAGACTGCGCTTTCCGTTCGGGTTTAAACTCGGGTCCTTGGCAATGGTATTCTTCACAACCATCCCGAATGCGGCCTTTTTACTGTAATTGTTCTGGCGGAATTTGTACAATTGTACCGAGGCCTCCTTGAACTTGAACTTCAGTCTCGTTTTGGCTTCCTCCTTCGATTGACCGGCTCTTCGCAACCGCTTCTGCTCCTCTAGGACTCGCTCATCTTTCCACGGAACGTCTCCTCTTGAGGCATCTCTGGGTGTTTGGTCAGAACCATCTCTTCTTGCGGGTTGTTTCCCTTTACTACTAGTGGTCTGAGAGGACTGAGCTTGCACAGCATCATACATCTGCTCGATGTATCGCTGTTGCTGCTGTTGTTGAAGTTGTTGTTGTTGCTGCTGCTGCTGCTGCTGCTGCTGGGAGAGCTGTTCTGGAAGTTCAGGACCTCCGGGCGCCAGGTGGTGTTGAGCACCGCTGCTGCCACCATACCAGACTCTATTGAAATTGGCGCCCAACGCGTCCTTGCAGCCATTGGCGACCATCCCAACACTGCGGACTTTCAGATCATGTTCGATCGTATAGACCTTGCCATAGTTAATCCGCGACATCGGATCGAGTTTTTCCCCCTTCTTGTCGGGATGGACTTGAATCGCGTCTGGGAGCATTGGTGCTTCGCCTTGCCGCCAAGGGTACTCCTCTTCTCCAACTTCAGGCGGCTTCTTGCCCGTGTAGATTATCGAATGTTCGGACTTCTTAGCATCTTTCTTTGCGACGCCTTGTCGATTATAGGTGAGGATGGGCCTGAGACCATTTGAGTCAGTCATGTGAGCGGCTGTGAAATGTCCCACTGCCATACGTACAGTGCGGTACAAGACAAATGCCCTTCGCGTATGACGACGAATCGTCTTCTTTTTGAGAAGATCCTATTTCCGTGCTTCGTCGAATAATTCGAAGGAGTCTTGCTTGTTACCATGGACTGATCGTCTTGGTCCGCGTTCGAGCCGGCCGATTCAGCCCATAACACCTCAAACACCTACCATGACTTTCAGCACAACGCGCGGCACATTCGAATGATACACGTTAACTTACCCTTCCGAATGCGAAGAATCTGGTAGGCCGTTCCACCTTCATGTAATCTGACCGATAGATCGAGATCAGCCTAAACCTTGAGCACGAGATAGAGATCGACTTACCTGGGAATAAGCGTTCTTGGTAACCTTCGGAGCCATGCAGCTGTGAGTGGACCGTGACACCTTTGCCTTGTAATTCTGGATCGAGGTAAGCGCGAGGACCTTTGGTCACGATTGTGACTACACTAGCTGGTGAAACGACAGCTCGAGCGCCGGCGGGTATGACGCTTGACGACTGTGTCGGTGCGTTATCATCATCGTACTCTTCAACTTGAAGTGTTCCGAAAGCGGCGCTAAGTTGGTCGGGATGACTCGTGGGAGCTTGATTGATCCTGGAGTTATAGTACTGTGCCGCCGCTCGGACCTGCCTCCGTTGCTCGTCTTCCCCATCGTTATGACGAGCTGCCTGCTGAGTGTACGAGTTGGGCGAGTATGGTTGATTGGAGACCGCGTAGTTGCCGCTCGCCTGCTGTTGTGCCATCTCGCCTTGCGCGTACCTGGACTGTACATCCGTGTTTGGAAATTCTTGCGGTGCATTGACGTGGCGTGGTACGCGCTGTGCGGCCATGGGGCAGGATCGTCCATCTTGTGCGATCCATATTCGCCGGTTGGTATCGGGCCAGGCATACGCCTGCAATGACTCTACCCACTGCCATGGCGCATCGGGTTGATTTTGGCCGTGGCCCGACATCTATAACCAAGGTTTGCGGTCACCAAATTACAGGGCGGTTGCGCTTCTTCACATCCGGTGGTCAGCATTCGAGAACAGCTTCGCACTGATCCGCCTCAGATTGAAATGAATCAGAAAAAGACGCGACACACAGAACGGCAGGCGCGACCTCTGTTAAATGGATCGGACTTCCACTGTCCCGAGGAAAAGAGCTTCACGGGGAGGACGATACCGGAGCTGGCCAACCATGGCGTGCGATATTGGGCTGCTATACCTTTCACATGTGGCGAGCGCCGGTATCAGGCTGCATATCGCGTGTCACGCGGAGGGTACAACCCATGGTGACTGGTGATCCTTCTGCCAGCATTGTGATTAGCCCCTCAGCCTTGCGGAGGACGCGGAGGTATCAGGCTGGGGGGGCTTGCTCCACCGTGTCCTTATCAAACGTCTTTTACACAGACCATATGCATAGACACAAAGACACCGCCTTGCCGCGTGGTCGTGTGCACCCATCGATTGCCTTCCCGCATGTTCGTCGTCGAAGCCTTTCGATGCTTGCACCTAGAATTGGTATGCACAATCTTCAAGCATGTTCTCGGCGGTGCTCCAATGGTTTCCTCAAGCACGCGATAAACCCGTCAATGAGAGCCCATCACGAGAAGTCAGTGGAGAGAAGGAGGAGAAGTCGAAAGAGAAGTGCGTACAAGAAGAGGCGTCTCAAAGTCAATGCCTTGCCCAGCCCGGCAGCGACGGCAAAGCCGCAACACCTGATAACGTTGGGCATCAAAACACCACCAACACAAACACGGAAAGAACGGCATCAAAATCTCGGGAGGACCCGCTCGAAAGGGAACAGAAGAATTCCATAGCGATTGATCGGCTTTCTCAATGCTATGAAGGCGCCATTTCAGCGTTCCGGCAAGTGGCGCAATCGCACAGCGAGATCGACGAGATCAGAACCCGAGTCCGATCTCACAGAACAAGACATGCGAGTCTACAAGAGGCTTTCGGTAAATCGAAGGCGAAATTCATGCAGAACGCTACGGAATTCGGCATCTCGCCCAGTGCAATGGCAGTATGGCAGGAAGCACTTGCAGAGTCTCACAGGACAATGGCTATGGAGTCAGAAGCGCTGGAAGCGCAGGCTAAAATGCAACGACTAGCAGAAACAGAGCTTGAAAATGCAGAGTCCGAGGTGGGTAGAATGATTGAGGATTTGATGAAGGATCTCATGAGATTCATGGTTGCGGGTCGAGATGCAGGATTGACAGGCAATTTTAACCCGCTAGACGTGCTGATGGACACGGAGACGAGGTCCACATTATCCGCCCACTCAGAGGTCCACCCGGCGCTGCTTGAGTATTTCGACGCAGCTGGTGACGTTGCGCTCATCGGAGAAGAACTCGCAGATCTGGACTATCAATATCGCGAAGAGGAAAGCATGCGATTGTTTCTCGAAGACCAGGGCGACGAGCTTAGCATGAGTGACCAGAAGCATGAAGAGGAGTATCTATTTCGTCGAGCTGATGTTGTGCGGAGACTTGATGCGGCGATGGCAGAAGCTGCGATACGGAGGCGCAGATGCGAGGATGAGGGAATAGATATCGATGGCCTCGAGAACAATGTTGAAGGTTCCGGCTCCGACGCCTCAATCGTGCCTCTCCGCGTCAGAGACCTTGAAGACGACGACGACACGCCGAGGGCAAAGCCCCAACCTATCAAGGGCATCCTAAGGATTGCCGACTCCGCGGGCGAAAACAAATTGCTGAAAATGCTCGATGGAGGCTCCGGGAAGAGCCCGGGCTCAAGTCCGGCGACTCCGCAGTCGAAGCTGAGGCAATTCATCGATCGTTGGAAAACAGGTGTCCCGCCCGGGTCGCCTAACAGCAAATCAGACTCAACTTGGCCTCAAGATGCAGAGATTGCGGATTCGGGAAAAATTATTACCTAGTGCCAGAATAGCGGACCCGATCCTCACAGACGCGAAGTGTCGAAATTGTATGGGCAGGCTTGCCGACTCTGGATATTCCGCTCTCGATTGCATCGCCCTCAATTCATTTCGATTCTCGAGCAACAAAGTAGCGCTCACGAGCGATCACGGAGGGGCACCGACCGAACATGCTCATCTTAACACACTCCCATAATATGCCGATGTTCAACCTGTGGCTGGAGACTCGCGACCTGGAAAATTCAACTCAAATGATCATGTGAAGATAGTAGCATTTTGAAACGCGACATATGGTATCATGCTGTAACATTAAAGACATTACCGGTACCTCCCACCATGTTCCGCTTCCCTCGCATACTTCGTTCGAATCATTACTCCCCCGCCGAGCTCCAAACTCATTTCACCACCTTTGCACCGACACCATTGGCCGTGCCCAGAGTTATCAGAGACTTGAGAACCGACATCGGCCTAAGGGTTCAGCGCGGTATTCCCATGGCCATTGTGCGTGTGAGCGCTCGGCTTCGTGTAGACGTAGCCGTCCGGGTTGACGTTGGACCGACCGCGCGAGCCGAGGAAGGCCAGAACGAAGCAGAGCAGCAGGACCAGGGCCCAGAAGAAGCTCTGAATGCAGATGGCTGCGTATATGAAATTGTACGGTATGTCGGATACACCATAGCCGTACGAGTTGGTGTTGACGTATTGGTCTAGGTAGACCCCGTCCAAGGCGACGGCGAAGATCCAGGCGAGGATGAAGGCGAGGACCGCGATGAGAGCGACGAGGCGATAGGCCTAGAGAATTTCGGTGATTTCGATTAGTATAGGTTCAATGCAGGGCTTCGGGAAAGCCGGTGGCGGGTGGAACAGGATGCAAGACGTACCTTGGACTGGTTGGCAGAGCGGAATGCCTTCAGAGCGAGAACGAGAATGAAGAAGAGTGTGAGGAGGACGATCGAATCAAAGGTGACCGAGATCGCCTGCATAGCCTCGCCCCACGATTCAACGGCCGTGTAAGAAGCGTCATCATCCGGATTGATGTTATACGCGGTCACGCGGATGTAGAGAGCAAGATATGCGATCGCGAGGAGGGTCAAGAGGATCCCAACCAGCTTGATTCCGAGTCCAACTGGGCGTGACCGAGCCGATAGGGCACTCTCGACGAACTGCGCGACGAGGATGAGAGTCAAGATGGTGCCGAATAATGCCGCTGCGAGAGAGAAAACAAAAAGGACGTAGTACGCGCGCGTGACCGTTGTGCCTTCCTCGCTCAAGGCAACATTCGTGATACTCAGTGCCAAGTTACTGTGCGAAGCCTGTCAGTAAAAGAGGAGGTCGCGCAAGGAAAATGTTCTACGGGGAACGTACATCAGCGTCAGGATGACTGCGCCTACATAAGTTCCGAGGCTGTATTTGCCAGAGCGACCATTCGCTGCCCGCCATCGACCGTAGAATGCCACTCCAAAGAGAGCAATGAAGACCATGAGCAGTGAAATGCAGTAGATCACGAAGGTCGCCAGGGTCGCCGGGTCCTAAAGAGAGACTTGATATCAGCGCCGCGTCCTACACAGCAAGACTCCACAATTGCGTCAAGGTCGACATACTGTCCAGTCCGAACCGTACAGTGTGAGTGGTACATTGCATCCATCACAGCCAGCGGACCCGCTCGAGCCGCCGCCGCCGCCGCCGCCGCCGCCGCGCCTGGGTGCCATGTTGCTGAGCAGCGGAAATCGTTGAATGTACGCTTGATTTGCAGTGCAGTGCAAAGAGCTGTTGAAATGTCGCCAAGAGGTGGAGTCGGCGAACAAGTCCTCAATGATTTAGCAAAGCAAGCTAAAACATGCTGCCAGGCGGCACGGCGGCATGGAGTGAAGATATATCACATTCATGGGTCAAAGCACTGTCTCGCGCACTACGAGTGCCATGCCTCAGGGACATGCATGATTGGCAACCAGCCGCAGCCGTCAACAACAAAACTGCGCCCAGCGAGAGAAAGGTACAGTACAGTCGCCTGCCTGTGTAGACGAAAAGAAAACGGAGATTGTCTGGCTAGCTAGATCGAGTAGTCTGGTAAGATTTTAGGCGAGTCACAACGTGCGCTGCCTTTTCAAGCGGATCCGTCTCGTAACGTATCCGCTTCTCATTGGCGACTTGACGTGGTGCACAACCCAATGTCGCGACGAAAATAGCATGGCGTGACCCTTGTGTGGTCCTTGTACTGCATGGTCAATGCTGGAGATGTGAATGTGCAAAGATGTGACTGTACAAACCGCGCAGCCGCCCGAACACCAACGCAGCGCGCGCTGCACAGCCCACGGCGGCTAAGCCCCGTTTCGGGTGTTGTCCATGTGCGCGCCATGCTGGGGAGATCTGCGCGTCCGGGTGATCGGCTCTGCGGTGTCGATCAATCAACAAATGACGCAGAGGGGTTGTTGAGAACGTCTGTCTCTTACTCCGAATGGTAGTCGCCGGTACGCTGATGACGCTGGAGTGGACACGATGTCCGCATATTTCACTTGGGTCGAAAGGGAGAATTTCCCCCGAGGAAGCCCCCAGATTTTCCTGAGACGATCTGCGACCAGGGCTGGGCTAGCCGAGCTGGAAGGATTCCGGTGTGCACAGCCGGTGGTGGACATTAGACGGCACGCTGGCGCCGTAACTTATGGCTGTAGGCACCATCCTCACGATCCTGGCGCAGCATTATTGGTGTGGAGCCGGGCATGTCATGCCACAGGAGCCGTAGCCCTACCAGTGGTGCGCTCGTATATCAGCGGCGCATGCAAGCAAGAGCGTGCACTGGTCTTCCTATGAGGCTTGGCAGGATACATCGCGACCTTGAGGGCGAGGAGGTCAACGGGCGGAAAGGCAGCGCGACTTGGCATTGCCAGCCGCGCTCGACAGATCAAGTAGTAGCTTTTCTGACCGCCACAGCGCTTTGAGAAAAGGAACGACCTCGAGTCGGTTTCATCAAGTATCATTAATTCGAGCTATGTGTCCCATCGCTAAGCCATGTCAATAGTATAAAGTACATCACGCGAACTCATACCGAAGGGAAATGCCATGCTTTCAGCCATTCATGCTTTTGTGCCAGGGCTCGAAAAAAAAAAATTGTGAAGCGAGAGAGAGCTAACGCCGATGACCATTGCACCGCCTACATCTTCACGCGCAACAGGTAGCGCAGGCGCACTTGTGCTACGTCATAGCAGATATACTCATTGTACTGCAGATATGCACCCGGGACGTTGGTGTTTCCTGGCTCGGTTTTCGTGTCGGGCTGCACGAAGCGATGTCAGTTAGAAGGTCATCTTGTGACAAACGAGTCCTCGGGAAACTTACAATTTGGACGCCGGCGAGAGTGGGGTGGATGCACTTCGCGTCCTTCCATTTCGATGGCCCAGTTTGTCCTTTGCCCCAAGTCGAGTGCATCTTCTTGAGCTTGGCATCCTCGCCAGCGTTGTAGGAAGCGTTGGTGAGTTCTTGCATGGGTGCTCCCAGCTCGGCTTCGCAGAGAAGCAGAAGGGCGTGGCCGTCACTAAGGTATGAGCAGCAGTAGTTGGCCGATTTGGATGACATATCGGCCAAGTATATGCCCTTACCAAACATGTAACCCGATACCGGTGCCTCGGGCGGCGCGATGCGGAGGCCCTGGCTGAGGATGCCGCCAAAATTCGTTGAGCGGGAGCCATGCCAAAGCAGTCTCCGGTCACTCGGAATGGAAGCGTACTCGCTTTCCTGGAAGCGAGTGGTCTCCATCTCTCGCTCGATGCGGAAAACGTCCAGCACCTCGTACGAAACACCATGTGTTGCGCCACAAGTCTTGTTCAGGTAGTCACTGATATTCTTGAACTCGCCGGTCGTGCGCTCGACAGGAGTCATCTCCTTCAACCCCAGTCCTTCAAATCGAGAGTCAAGCGGGTGGCACTTGCCAGCAGCCTCCTTCGAACGCTTGAAGATATCATCGGACGCCTTCATATCAGTGAGGCTGTCCATGAGATCAACTTCCTTATTAACGGCAGCGTGATCAGAGATGACTGGCGGGCGGTTGAAACCGAATGCGTGCGGAATGTAAGAGTAGTATTGGTTGGAGAGCGATTCAACGGCTTGGGTCCATCCCATGCCATACTCCGCTTGTGCCGAGTTCGGGTCATGGAAAAGTGCAGACAATTTCTTGAGTGTCTCATATCCTCTAGTAATCGTGGCTTTGCTCAGCTTTCCAAGTGGTAGCTTCTTGGCATCGTAGTTCAGATGGGCCATGGTGCTTGCCAAATGCTGCTGGTTGAAGATGAGCTCCATCAAGGATTTGACTGGTGGATCCAGGGTACACTCCGGCTCCGGAACTTCCTCCTTGACTTTGACTTCCTCCGATTTGGGCTCATCGTCGTCGTCCGAGTCCGGTTCGTAGCTGCGCTCCACAAAGACGTATTTGCCCGGTTTTGGATCTTTGGCTCGGTCGGCCCAAGTCAAGCCGGACTTGTCTTTGAATTTCTTCTCATAGTTTTTCATGGCATCAGTGAGAGAGCCGGATCCAAGCAAAGCGCTCTGGCCAGTGTAACCAACGCGCCCCCAACGTGTCCACGTCTTAAAGTCGCCTTTGCCGTCTGTGAGGAGCTATGTACTTTCAGCATGAGAAGTTTCACTCAAAAGTACAGCCGTAGCTTACCTGAACCTTGTAATACTTGTTCGCATTGTCGCCAGCAACGGTCTGATTGAGCGCAGCATCGTATATTATACCATCGCTGGGATCGATGTAGACCTTGTACGTGGAGGGCAGTGGACAAGCGTCGTCCACCGGAACGACGAGGTTCATGGAATGGGCGAACTGTGCCGTGGATTGACCTGGGTCGGTCTCATCGGGTGCGGTTTGCGAAGCTTTCGCGTCTGCTGCATCGTCACCGTCGGCGGCTTTGGCTTTGGATTTGCCCTTCTTCGCGGTTGGCTTGGCCGCCTTCGTGGCATCAGCAGCATCGGCCTCGTCATTCTCAGCATCACTGGCTGGCTCAGATTTCACTTGAGCCTTGCCCTTGCCCTTCTTCGCGGGTTCCTTTTTGATCTTCGAGCCATTTGTTGTGACGGCTCCGTCATTCTCGCCATCGCTGGCTGGCGCTGCTTTAGGTTGCGCTTTGCCTTTCCGCGCTTGTTTGGCAGGCTTAGTGTCGGAGCTGTCGGGGGTGTCTTCAACGGGCGAGGCGGCACGTTTACGCGCTCGTAACGCGGGCATTGTGATTCGGGGCACGAGAGTTACACGTTGAATGATAAAGACATATGACGCTTGGCAGTGAAGAGTGAAAAGTGCCTGCACTGAGGACGTGTCGAAGGTTAAATATCACCAAAGGATAAGAGAGGGAAATGGATCCAACGTCGTGCTCGTCTTTCAATTGATTAGGCCTGTGCCGCCCAGCCCGCGCTCGTGAGGCTGGCCCGGGTCGAGCCGCAGGCACAAGCGAGCGCCGTTCAAAGCGGGCCAGGCACCCGCTGCGCCCCTCGCGTCTGATACGCTTTGCTGCCTTGCGCATGCCAGCCATGATGCTCTCGGGCCGCTGTGATGCCTGTTGAAGGCGGGCGCACTTTGTGAAGAGACATACTGTACGACACCGGTCACGGCTCCAGACACGTGACAATCGAATAATTTCAATGATTCGGCCTTAATTGTTATTGCCTCCTTCATTCCAACCTTGTAAATGTCCGTGGTGCATCCATTCTCTATGCGTCAATCTGCACCGAACGCGCTAGTTCATCATCATCACATCTGGTAAATTCATCCTGCTCGACGGAAGCGACAGTCGAGCCAGAAGTCACGATGGACAACGATGTCGATTCAGCCTCGCCCGGCATACTTCATCTGCCCGCGGAGTTGATCATCCGCATCTCACGACACCTGTCAACCGTTGACCTGGGCAACCTGCGACGATCATGCAAACAAATCGAGAAGCACCTATTTGAAAGCTTCGCACGAGAGTTCTTCTCCAAACGCCAATTCATGCTCGAGGAACATAGTCTACAAGCCCTCATTGACATCGCCAAGCATGCCACCCTATCACGATATCTCAAGTATGTCATTATTGGCACCGAACGCATTGCCGGTGCAAGTGCCACTGCACACGCATATAGAGTGGGGCACCCCACGTCCCTAGTCCTCCAAGCCACCGGACAGGCACATCGAATGCTCGTGGAGGCGTTCAAGCATCTCTCCAATCTGGAGACAGTCGGACTTCGCGATTATTCGGATGTCAGAAGGCCGCGAGACGGCACTACCTGGAGGAACTATGGGTGGTCTATAGCCCTAAGTGAAGAAGAGAAGGAACGCCTTCGCCCAGATCCTCTCGGACTCGAAACGTTCGGCATGGCAGCGGAACGAGAGTTCAATGCAAGCGAGCCAACATTTGCACTGCTCCTGATTGCTCTTGCAGAGGCGAATGCACGGCCTCAGGGCATCGAGGTCTTCCTTCGCCACAACCGTGGTCTCGGACCTTCTGCGTTCAACGTCCTGCACGGCCCATCTGCTCCAGCAATGCAGAACATGCTCGCCGGCATCAAAAAGGTACTTCTGGCGGCCAACCCCAGACCGGAGACAATGCGACAAACAGACCGTCACCTTCACATAGATGCCCTCTTTCCTTTGCAACGCTTTCTCAAGGCTCTGCCTGCTCTGCGGGCTCTACGTCTGAATCTGACATATAGTTTTGAGGTCGTTCCGGAACTTCTCGATTGGCTTGCCAAAGTCCCCTGCAATGCGGACCAAGATACTCCTACGGGAGTGGAATGGCCCGATCTAGAGGAGCTGGAGTTTGGATTCTTCCATTTTGAAGCCGCGCACCTCATTCCAGCCATCGCACGGTTTCCTCGATTGCGAAAAATCACACTTTGGCATCTGTCACTGCTCGAGAAACATCCAGATTCTCAAGAGATTCACCCTCATAGGAGCTCTTGGGCGGCCTTCCTGCGTCATCTTGGCGATGCCCTGCCATGGCCTTCGGGCCTGCAAGAGATCACCGTTCACTACGCACATCAAATGCCCCTGCCTGAGGGTGAGTACAGACGCCGACGAGAGGACGTCACCTGGGTCCCGGAAGGAACCGCCGAGGAGGATCTCACAGCCGCACCGAAATCCGAAAGCGTCAGGTACCGTGCTTCCTATGGCACCAGCGCGAAAGAGTGGTTAAAGACGGTTGGAAGCCGGGTCTTCGTGCCCGAAAGACGAGCCCCTATTCCGCTTGAGCACCTCAATGCGGACGACTCCAGCGTCGAAGACGATGAAGATTCAGATGAGGAAGACTTCGAGGACGAGGATGATGGCGGGAGTCATGAATGAGTCAATGTCGTATAAGCACATCAGAGGTTTTCAATCGCGTCATTGGGTCAAGGAAGTGCGTCTCATTCGTTTCCGACGGTACTCGAGACATACCTACTACGAGGATGCAGGCGCGCAGTTTGAGATGGCGAGAAAGATGGGTTTGCAGTACGGACCGGGCCGCGAACGTGGTCATCGATCAGCCTCAGCTGAATCCTTCCAATTTCAACATGCTAAACCGTAAAGAGCCTGTCCTTCTGAAGTGAGCCTAGTCATGGCAATAATCGCATTCGTGTCTGTGGAGAGTGCATGTATGCATCATCACGAATGGCCTTGGCAGTGACATTTTCCATCAGCATATAAGCAAATGCCAAGGCTCTCCAAGTTCGACGGCCAGCCGACATCATGGACCGTCCGGGCAGCCAATCAGCGCCGCGGCTGGTGGCAATTGCGCCCGCAGTGAGCAACAAGCCACAGTCACCGAGCGGCCAAGATGAATCCGCCGCGATGCCATACACATGTGTCACTTGCGCAAAGCGAAAGGTGAAGTGCGACAAGACCAAGCCATGCTCTGCGTGCCGGCGCGGTCGGCTGGAATGCTACTATCAGGCACCCGCGCCGCGGAAGCGAAAGCGCAAGCTTGTCGAGGACGCCCAGGAGCGTGTGGAGCGCTATGAACGAATCCTCAAGGAGAATAATCTCTTGCCGAAGGAAGATGATTCACCAGGAGATGATGGTGGCCCGGAGGCGACTCTTGCAGACGACGTACCCGAGGAACCGCAGGCTATGGGCAAGCTGAAGGCCCGTGACGGCCGATCACGCTACATTGACAGCAATATCTGGAAGATCCTTGGCGATGACCTTCATCCATCCTCGGAAGATGAGGACGAAGAGGATGAGAGCGGCCAAGGTCTGCCACGGTCGGTAGATTTCATGGATCCTGTGAGCGCGATGTTTTACGGCCCGGCATCAGCTCGACCGAGCCTTCTCGAGGCTCATCCGACGTATGAGACTGCACTCCGCTTATGGAACCTCTACGCAACGAATGTGGATCCCATCATCAAGATCTTACATGTGCCAACTGGGCTTAAAATGGTCCAACGTGCAGCAGCAAACCCAAGCAGCATGTCGAAGGTGACCGAATGCGTTTTGTTCTCGGTGTACCATTTCGCAGTGATCGCGACTTCGGAGGACAACTGTCGCGAAATCCTTGGTATCTCCAAGGCCGCCGCGCGGCGAAAATTTCATGATGCTTCGCGAAGAGCGCTGGCAAATTGCTCCTTCCTCAAAACAACCGAATTGGCTGTCTTGCAAGCGTATGTGCTTTTCCTGATGACTGTCCGCACTATATACGATGCACACACCTTCTGGATCCTCACTGGGATCGCTGTCCGTCTCGGCCAGCGCATCGGTATCCATCGCGATGCCACCGAAGCTGGCCTTAACCCTTTCGATGTGCAAATGCGCCGACGAATCTTCTGGCAGCTCTTACCTCTGGATGGCCAAGCCGCACAGCTCGACGGTACCGGTCTCGCCATTCCGCCAGACTCTTGGGACACGAGACAGCCGATCAACATTGACGACGAGGACATCTGGCCGGACATGGAGACCGTACCCGTCGAGCGCAAGGGCGCCACAGACATGACCTTCTGTCTCGCTCGCACGGAAATGGGTGCAATGATCAAGAAGATCCGACCGGCGGGCGGTAATTGGGCGCACACATGGGACAACATGGACCCAGACTTACTCGGCGCGCGTCTCGACGAGCTCGAAGAGGCGGTCGAATCAAAGTACGTGCGATACTGCGACATCAGCCTGCCGGCGCACTGCCTGACCATCGCGATGTGCCGCGCCGGTATCAATTCGATGCGAATGCGTGTGCGTCTGCCCCGCGGCAATAGCGATGTCGACGACGGTGACGCGACAAAAGTTGCCCGCGTGCGCGAGACCCGTCGTGCGCTCTGGCGCCTCGCAGTAAAGGTTCTCGACAGCGCCATCAGCTCACGACAAAATCGCGCGCTCGACCGCTTTCGGTGGCATCTCGAGACACTCTTTTTCCAATGGGACCCGCTGATCTGGCTGTTGGGCGAGGTGCGTCGTCGAGACCCGGTCATGCCGCCGGCGGACGCGTGGGCCAAGATCGGTGAAACGCTTGACTCGCATTCAGAGATCTACGCGCAGCGCCGCGCAATCGACATTGCTCTGAGCCGGCTGACATTGAAGGTATGGGATCAAACGCACGCGGATGGCGCTGCTGCAGGCAAGGCATCAGGTCCGTCGCCAGCGCCCCCAACTCCTACGGCAACGCCCGATCCGCCGTTCATTCAGCGTCTTCGCAGCGCCCTACAACGCCGCGAAGCTCAGCGGCACGGTAGTATCGCAGGGACTTCGAGCACGCCCGCCTCTCTCGCACTACAGCCCTTCTCGCCAGGACAGCCCGTCTTCACCATGCCAGGCTCGCCTGCGCAACAGTGGCCTGCAGTCGGAACGGCCCCTGGCATGGGGTCTGCTTCGACCAGCGGCAACGAGAACCTTTACAAACAACAACAGATGATGCCGAATTGGTCGACTCTAAGCCTGTCAGATTCCGTCGGACCTGCAGGCCTTCTTGACTTCTCGTTCCCGCAGACCCTGCCCCCGGATCTCGAGGCCGACTGGGCGTTCTGGGACAATCAATTCGCGAATGAGGCGGTGGCGGCGTCGGCTGCAGCCAATGGTGGGTTTGGAGGCTGAAGCTTAATTCTTGAATCAGCTCTTGGGATAACGAGCAAAAGGCGATGGGAAAGGTAGGGATAGCACAGATAGTCTCCCATGGACCTGAAATGCTCGGTAATTAGAGGTCGTTGGGCGAGCAGTATCACGATGGTAAGATGAAAAGAGAAACGAAAATCCCACTCTAACTTTGTGACATCACTGGCAAAACATCCCAATTCTCATCGCGCTATGTATACATGCACCGTCTGATCTTGGCTCACTGACGCTGGCCGATAAGCCAATAAGCCCCCCTATCTGCCCAAGGCTTCCGTCTTATGGTGAGCTACATTCGGAAGTCAATACACACAACAAAATATGCAAAGCCAAGAAGCACAAGAAGCACTTCATCCATGCTCTACAATAGCAACTCATTACAAGCAATTTGAAAAGCAAAGGAGCGTCCAAGAACGCGCATGCTCGTTCCTCAAAGGAAGGTGTGAAAGTCCTGTGGCAGCGAGCCCTACGCAGAAGGAGCTTGGCGTGCTCGTTCTCTCGCGATCTTTTCGGTCATCCGGCGACGCCGCCAAGTCTCGATGATTCTGGGTTCAATGAAAACCAAGCCAGCGGTGTATAGACATGATAGGATTGATATGCCAAAGAAGACTCCGAACCCTATCCAGATTCCGATGAGAGAATCCACTCTGGCACAAATGGTGATGCCCACGAGGAGGCCAAGGGCGCCGCTCATGTATAGCGCCCTCTTGTAAAACTTCGGGGGGTGGGCGGCGCCTGGTATTTTTCGTTGCCGAATACTCGGTATCGGAACCAATTCACAGGTGGATAGATTCGTGGGGTGCGAAGCCTTCGATCGCTTCGAATTCCCGATTCGAACGAGTAACTCGCATGGCCCATCGAAAGGTTTGATGACCAACAAGCCTGTCATTTCGATCTCTTGTTCCGCGGGTGCAACTTCCGTTCGCACTGTGAAACCACAATAGAAGTCTAGTTCGACGCAGGGACCAGAACGGCGAACGACATTGCCGCTGAATATAAAACATGCTCCGCGACGGATCCATGGCGGGTCTGCTGCACACACTTGGTCCATTATGATGTACATCTTGACTTCGCTGCCAGAAGTTCCGTCGTTCTCGGACTGAGTTCTCAACGGATGGGGTTCAAACCTCCAGTAGGCGCCGTCCTTGGAGTCGTGGATCCATGTAAATGTACTCTCGAGGCGCGCCAGAGTGGCTGTGTATATCAAGATTCCGGAGCCATGAGCGGTCGGTGAGTATGAGTAATGTAAGTGCATCTTCTCAACGACCAAGAAGTCGCGACAAAGTAGGAGATTGTTGCCGACATTGCCCGGGAACCAGCTTGGGCGTAAACGTGAAGCGTGATCTGACGTTACAGTTTGGTAGAATAAGAGTGAAAACGGGAGTTTCCCCACGTTTCGAAATATCGCCTCGTAAGGATCGATCGTATCGTGATATTGGACCAATTGGTAGGTTTCCAAACCGAGCAGTGTCGCAAGAATTAGTGGCAGATCCTCTGGTTTTGTTGTTGTCCGCCCTGCAAGCGCGTTCCATACCAGCGGAACGATGTTTTCAGCAGCGTTCGGATTATCTGGGTCTTCGAAGAACGCTCCAATAAAGTTTGTTCTGAGCGAAGAAGTGAGGCTGTGACAGTGGTATGTATGCTCAGCATGAGGATCGCATCGTGTGTCAGCTGTCGTGCATGGTATGATATGTCCAGTGGGTTCCCCAGCTATCCATTCATCAGGACCACCGTCCCCAACACCAAGAAACGATCGGCGCAACCTGATACCAGTCTCGCGGAAACCCAGGCCAACGGCGGTATCTCGGAATTGAATAGTTATCGTAAGCCGCCAGGGCCCCTTCTTGCAACGTCCAGCTACGGGACATCCATGCGCTCGAGATTAACCGGGCCCAGAACTCACATGAAAGCGCTGGTTTCGCCCGTTCCATCAAGCGCCAGTCGATGTATGGCCCAACTTTGATAGCCATAAGCTCGGAGTCCAGGACGAGTGTTGTAAGAGAACGAAGGTAGATCGATGCCATGTTGTTTATCTGTGATATTCGAAGGGTCACCAGAGAAGGGTCCACAGGAATACAGAGCGTATCCATCCAAAAGTATACATGCTCCCTAGGCTGCGCATCGTTGAGATTATGTACAGTGTTTTGAGAATGCGCTGCTCAGACTCACCAGGTGGCAAGCTTCACGCAGGTTGTCGGCATTTTGACGATCATGTTCTACTCCTGCCGCAGACCGCGGCGCTCGCTCGCTGTGACCTCGATGCTTCTTGGGTTGAGCAGTTCGCCAGGCATGGGCCAGTCGATCGCGCAGTTTAACCAGCTGACAAGATGCCAATGCGCACTGAGTTGGATTCCCAAGACCGTCAGCCCACACATGGGAGATTGCAACATACTTTTTGGTCTCGGGGTAAGCATGGACTGTGAGAGTAAGACCGGGTCCGTCGGCTATCGTACTGATAGATAATAGCGGGATCTTGCCAGCCCGAATGACTCCGGCCAGCTTCTCTTGAGAGACGGAAACCATTTCGCAATCTTTGCCTTCGCAGATATGTTGCGTCTGATACGTCTTCTCGTCTGTGTTGAACGCCACACACTTGCTATGCTCTGAGCAATGTTCGTGCATTGATCGACGCATCGGAAGTGGTGGAAGTTTTGAGAAGAATATCAAAGCTGCTAGGTCGAACGCCTTCGAAAAGTAATCGATTTGGTGTGGGCACCTCCCAGCCGCGAGCAGAGTTTGTTTAGTTTCCTCAAGCAGTGCTTGGCTCTCGGAGGCAATGGCCGGAACGCTGGCTACATTACGCACAGCATCTGGACAAACATGTGCCTCGGGACCATACAACTCGATTATCTCTGCGTTTCGTATCTGGTTTACGCTTTCGCTGCGAAAGGAGGGCAATGTAGCTAGTGGTGGGTCGAAGTTCCGCATGTTCATATCCGCTTTGACCATCATCATGGCTGTCTGGTGGTGCTGCATCTTTTCTTCATACGAGGAGAGGAACGTATTCGAAATTTGCAATATCAAGAGGGTGCTCAAGGAGACACAGGAGAGGCTATCGAGTCTTGCCAGGCGACCGATTGAGGGAGTTCGAGGAGTCAGGAAGGCAGTGCAAGGCTGCATAAGGCTATGGAAAGCTGAAAATGCAACCCACCACTCTCGTTAGGTGCCTTGTCTTACTTAACAGAGAAAGGCTGTGCCATCGCTCCCCATCGCTCCCTATGTAGTTGGGTAGGAATGTCGTCACGTCAATACCGAAAGTCCGATCGGTCATGACTGAAATATTATATACCAAGGGCATGCGCGCTGACGAGACGATTGCGAAGTATCCTGGTGGCTCAGGCAGTCCCTAGGGTTGCGATGCCGGATCCAAGAAAGTGTCGAATTGCGAAAATGAGCGGACACGGTGATTTCGATGAGATAACAGTAGTTCCTGGGTGTTCTATCGTCGTTTCCATGTCTCGCGTTGGAGGGTTATTGAAGCTCGATGTGGATATCGCGAAATTGTCCAGAACGTACCCAAGCTGGGAAAAGAGACAAACACTTGAGGATTTACTATTGCGACAATCACGAAAGAAAGTGAGCCATGGGCAAATCATTGGTGAATGTCGCATGCAAGCGATATCATTCCGAGCAATAGCATCAGCACCGGCGACGGAATGCCGCCGAGCTCGCGCGCGCCCTCCTCTCTGTTGTTGTAGGGGATTTATATATTTACAGAAGGCGCACACTCGCTCGCGGGCTCGATCACCTTCTCGCGCCTCCAACATTGCACTTCCGGTCATCCTCGTGTTACGGAGGAGAGGAGAAGTCAGGAAAAGCAAAGTGGAGAAAGCAAGAAGGCAACGACGCGCAGGCGAGAGAGCACACAGAAATGAAAAAAGAGTTTTCCTCCGACACGATCCCAATCCGACCGCATACCCGCCCGAAGCCCAAGTGTGATCCCCTTGCCCCCGGCCGTCACGAAAATCCCGAACAACCAGCAACACCGATACATCGCCTCCTCAATTCAAAAGAAACTCGTCAAATCCGTCGCCTTCGTCGCCTTGCTCCCACATCTACGCCTTCACGGCATGAAGATGCGCATGCGCATGTCCGTGGCGAGCCCGCAGCACCGGCGCACCGACCTCGATGCCGGCCGGCAGCTCGCGCTTGCTGGCACCTGCGGTCGGCTCGGGCGCGTAGACAGTGACCCAGTCGGTGACGGTCACGGGGTTGGCGGTGTCCGTGACGGTGATGACGATGACGTTGGGGTCGGAGTCGTTGCCGCCATCAGCGGCACCCGCGGCGACGACGCGGTTGTTGCCACCGTAGGCCGACGGGGGAGCGGTGGGTGCGGGCGAGGCAGCGGCAGCGGGAGTGGTGGTAGAAGCGGCAGACGCAGCGCCAGCGGAGGCCAGCTTCGCGCCGTTGACGAACGCATTGCTCTTCGAGTCACCCAGGGACTTCTTGAGGTAGCACGCGGCGCCGGAGAGGGAGACGTCCACGCACTGGTCGTTGGCGGCGCAGGCGGCGATGCAGTCGGCCAGGCCGGAGGAGCCGACGGAGACGAACTTCATGTCGAGGTCGCCGCCGAAGTGGTCGGTGCCGCACTCGATAGTGAAGGTCTTGCCGGAGGCGGAGTCGGTGTAGGTCTGGCCGTCCTGGGAGGGGCAAAGCGAAGAGGAGTCGGAAGAGCTGCCGCTGCCGCCGAAGCCCGAGCCGTGGTTGCTGCCGCCGCCGTAGGAGGGTGGAGAGTTGGCCGACGAGGAAGTCGGCGCGGCCTCGGCGGTGGAGCTCTGCTTGGTCTTGGTCGCCAGCGTGGTAGCGGAGGAGGCCGGCGCGGAGTAGGCCGGGGCAGAGTAGGCCGGGGCAGAGTAGGACGGAGCGGAGGAGTTCGAGCTACCACCGCTGCTACCACCGGCCAGCGAGCACTGGTCCGTCGAGACACCGAGAGGTGCAGTGGCCATGATCGGCGCCGGGTTCAGCATGCTGATGGGGTTGCAGCCCGGCAGGAACTTGCCGGGTGTATCGACGTTCTCGACGTAGGTCGTGGTCAGCTTGCAATCCTTCTGCATCACGGGACCGGGCTGGAAGCCGCCGCAGCCGCCGATGTCCTCGTTGCCGTACTTGCCCTGCTGGCAGCCGGCGTTGGTGAGCAGGTGCGCGAGCGCGCCCGTGGTCCAGCCGTTGAAGAAATCCATGTGCCAGCCGTAGCCGGTGGTGTCGCCCTGCGCGAGCGTGAACGTGTTCGGCTTGACCTTATCAACCATCTTGTGCAGGTCGAACTGGTTCTCGATGAAGATGTGCGGCAGGCGGATCGGGTGGCTGGACGGGCAGGTGCCAAAGTTGACGTCGCCGTCCGGGTACGACATGTGCGCCGACGGGTTGTGGACGTCGTAGTCTTGGCCGTTCCAGCAGTGCGGGAAGTTGATGGCGCCATTGAAGCCCGGGTAGGCGGAGCAGTCGTCGACGTTGGTCGGGAAGCCACCAGCGGTGCCCTGGTTCATGCCCTGCGGAGTGTGGCAGATCCACTGGGTGATGTTCTGGGACTGCTGGTTGGCGTAGGGAGCACGAGCGAAGGGTCCGTTGGCGACCATGCGGAAGCCCTCCGGGAACTCGAAGGGTTCGCGCTTCTGATCCTTCTTGCTGCCGTGATCGAGGTAGTACATCTTGTGGCCGTTGGTCGGAATACGGATGAAGCCGGAGCCGTCCTTCGCCTCCATGTAGAGGGCCGGGTGCCAGTAGGCGCTGAGGTCCTGGGAGTTCATCTTGCCGTTGGCAGCGCCGACGGTGGTGCAGCCGGACGACTGCAGCTGCGCGTAGGACATGTCGGGCGAGATGTTCGAGGCACCGAAGAACTGGTGCACGTGCTGGCTGATGACGCCGGGCGAGATGATGGCGTCCATGCGCTGGACGGAGGTGTCGTCGCCGCCGGGAGTGTACATGACGAACTGCTGGGCGGCAGCCTGGGCGGCGAGCATGGCGACGGCACCGGCGCCGGCCGCAAAGGCACGCTGGGAGACCATGTCGAATGGTGTTGGTGGGTAGTGTGTCGAGGGACCAAAAGTTCTTGCAAGTGTCTAGGGATCCAGTCGTCAAGACGGAGTGAACAGACGAGACAATCAACCGGTGATTGTCAGGTGTCGATATCGATGTTGTCGTCGGCGATGAGAACTCGGATCGTTGGATCGTTGTCGAGCGTCGTCGTCGATATCAGCCCTGCTGTTGTTTGCGGTGGAGATCGGCCAGACGTTCGCAGAACGTGTCGAGTCTTGAATTTGAATGAATGTAGAGCGTGGTGACAAGCACAGCGCGCAGCGAAGGAATGACTGAGGTTTGTTGTGAGCGACCGGGCGACTCGACAGAGGATGAAGCGAAAATACAAAGAGAGGTTGGTGGTGGTGAAGTGGAAAGAAAGTTTGAGCGAACGACACAGCAGATAATAAAGGCCAAGAGAAGCAGGGAGGAGCAGGTGTGGTGGTGGTGGTGGTGGTGGTGGCAGTGAATGGGGCCGGATCGCCAAAGCGAACATGCGGGTGAGTGAATGGGTGCCGTGTTACAGATGCTCGACCGTGCTCGACCTCCTCGCTCCCTCCCGGCAGACATCACACACACTTCACACACATCCGGCATTCGCGCACGCTCCTCCCCAGCAGCAATACTCAGCTTTGCTCTCCCGATGTGGTGGGCGCATCAGGCGACACGCCCGTCCTGCAAGGGGCCGTCGACCGCCACACTTGGCGGTGGAAGCCCATCAGGAATCCTCAGTCCAGCTCCCCCGTCAGCCCAGCAGGAGTTCCGCACTGCGAACCCCTCGTCGTTCGCCCGGAAGCCGGCGATGCGCCGTGCAGCGAGAGAATGAGGGTGACACTCACCCAGCCCACCCTCACGATGCTGGGTGCGCTCCGTCAATGCATCCCCGTCCTCGCCATCCCTTCCTTCGGCATATTCGATCACGGTTTCACCACGGCGGGTCGCATGCGCGCGCATCAGCGGAGCGAGGATAGGGCGACTAGACCGCACCGATCGGCCGGATTGACGGCGCTACTGCTGCAGGTACCGCAAGGCCAGTGATCTCGCCGTGCAGGCACACTTTGCCCGCTCAACAGGAGGGAAGAGCGCAGCGCAGGGAGGGCAGCAGAACGCCCGAAAGGCGTGCAGCGCCAGTGGAGATGAGCGATGTTTCCGGTTAAGCGTGTCCTGTCGCCCGCCCGCCGGATCCTCCACCACCGACGCCACGACCTGCAGCCCGCCAGCTAGGGGACCCCTCCCTTCCCAGTCCGCACGCGCCGAATGCGGGAGCACAGGAGAGCAAGAAAAAGTCAAGCAAACACAAGCGATATCGTCAGGGTGCTGCGATCGCCAGGGGCGGTTCACAGGCGAGAGGAGATCTCCTCCGCGCCAAAGAGACGCACCGGGGAAAATATACAGGGCGCCTGCACTGTCGCTCTGGCGCCCAGCACTACATTTTGAGAGATGTTTTACCACATGTCAGTGAGACAACAGCAGAAAAGCCCCGGCCGATCCCACGCCTTGTTCGGCGGACACAGTGGAGTTGTTCGACCAGACTTTCTAACTCTTGCTCGCCGTTGTGTTGATGACGGCTGCCTCAGCCCTGCTGTGCCGCCCGCTGTGTACGTGCGCGGACCCCACGCACCCGCTCGTTCGGTCGGACGACGATCCGAAAGAGTGTCGTGGACGTTTCATCTGCCAGGATATCACCTTCATGCCGGGTTGTCCCCTGTTGCCCGTCGGCCACGCACAGAACGGCGCCGCCAGAAGCAGTGAACCATACGATGCGCGGTGACCCCGAGTTGGAACCCAGGGATGCAGCGGAGTCCTTTGTCGATGTCAGTGGCTCTGGTTGAGGTGGAAGGCACATCGATGTGTTGTCCATCGGCGCGCGATCGATGACGGAATGTCTCGCAAATCTCTTCCCAGTTCATCCATGTCGGGCGGCAGAACTTCGTGGTGAATGAGCGTCATGAGATTGTGCAGGAACAGGATCTCAGTACGGTGCGCCGCATGGGGAAAAGAGTCACTGTCGACCTATCGTCGCCAAACGTCCACAGGCGCGCGCAAACAGCGAACAGCGCACCAACTTGGAAGCTCGAAGCCTAGTCCCAGGCGCCCGATTCATCCACACAGCCAGCTGCAGCGACACGCGCCGCCACGTGACTGGCCAACCAACAAGATCTCCTGCCATCAATGCGCATTGACTGCAACACTGAAACCTCATCCTTCATCGTCCACAATCCGATTGCACCGACGTTCCCCTCTCCCGTGCCACACAGCTCTCCACTGCACCGTCCAGGAAAAACGCACGCACAGCGAGAATAGGAAAACTGGCCGAAGCTGCCAACGACGCAGGCGTTTCATCCGCGCATGCAGCAGGACCCGCACCCGCCCGCGTCGCAGCAGGCGAAGCTTCTATCGTTTCACCAGCGCCAGGCAGCGTGCGCGGGTCGTCCCGATTGGTTGACTTTTTTCAGTTTTTCCCCCTCAACTCTTCTCCTGAATACGGCAGGAGAGTGCTGTGATACGCGCGGGAGATTCGAATCGATGGGTCCGCTCGCCTCGATTTGCTTCATCGGAAGAATCGTGGATGCGATCTCCACGATCTGAATTGGACATATTCACGCTTCTCGACTGTAAATGTTGAATGAAGAGCGCACGCACCGGACCTCACACGCACGTTTGTGTCTCGGGTGCTGCGTCGCTTAACGGCCATGCCTACTTATGCCTACCCGCCCGGCGGAAGTCCCGACAACGGCCAGCACAACACGTGTCGCGAGAAAGGCCGTTCGAACCAAACGGCGCTGCATAGAACACATTGGATCGCCAGGGTTTCGTCTCATTTTGACAAAACATAGGGTCGACTAACAATGGTCTGCCCTCATTGCCGATCCTTGCATTTTCATTCACCTCGCGGCTCGTTGATTGATTTGAGGACTGCGGCAGAGCGGAACGTGGGTCTTGCTTCTTTTGGGCAACTCGCTTTCCCGCGAGATCATCCATTCCGTTTCGGATGGCTCGCGTGTGTGCCGTCAAGCGGCCGTTCAGCCCAACCTGATCTGAGCACCACCTTGGGACCAACGTTGATCTCCAAATTCCTTGCCATTGTCTCCTCGTCACTTTTCTTCCTCGACGGACAGCGGGGAAATGTCTCATTTCCAAACGTACGCACATCCTCACACACAAAGCTCCCGCAGCCTTGGATGAACGCCTGTTCGGCCGTCGAGGATGGGGGAATGCGGAGAACTGTCATTGTCTGCGATTCCGTCGCAAGCCACATTGTGCTCTCAACAGCAAAAGCGTCACCTCGCTTGTCTCCGATTGTGATGGATAACCCTCGTCGTCCATTTTCCGCCACGTGCATGGTGGACGATTTCGAACGCGCCCTGTGTTCCGCTCCAGATTCGTGAGAACACGGCCGCTTTTCCTGCGACCATGCGATGAAGGCCGTTCTCTGGCCGGCGGTTAGAGCGAGGACAGGAACAGTCTATCGTTTCAGCTTCACGCGGTGCGTTTTTTTGACAAAACGATCGTCTGGTGTCCCTCCGTCTTGCCGCCCGGGTTCGTTGCATGCTGATGGACGTCCTTTCATCACTACCGTCGTTTGTCCAAGGCCAATCGTCGAAGTGAAGTGGTCGGGGCTCGATTCGGATCTGGAAAACTCAATCTGAGAGTGATTGATCGATCAAGCCGCGACCGAGACGTACTTGAACCAAGTAGTGTGCTCTTTCGCGAGCAATAGTGACGGTGCATCGGTATCGCCGTGTTCATGATCATGTGAGACATCAAGGTATCTCCGTTCTGTGCGACTGCTGTGGAAGAAGAGGGCTCACGCCGCCTCGACGATCAGCTCGTGGGTGAAGTTCTCATCCGGCGCGTTCTCTCGTAGCGCAGCTCGCGCTTCGAATGCGTGGTTTCATGCTGCCCATCTCCTGTAGTCGGAGTCATGTTGGCGCGCTTGCTCACTGCTTTCTACAGCGAGGAAATTAGAATGATACCCCCAAATGATGAAGACTCGGCAGAAGAAGATGCACGTTTGCGGCTTTCGTGGAGAATGGTGCTTGACCACTTACGAGTAGCTCTGAACATCACCACTTCCCCGACAGACAAGGTCCAGCGGCGAATCTGCCTTCACTAAACTCTGATACCTACTATACCATCTACTTGCATATCGTCAGATATCAATTCTGTCGTGACTCGGCTGCGCTTCGAGATCACAGCCCAAATGGGACCGCGCAGTCGCGACGACCTCCATCTTGGCCTGCTCCGCGGGAATGTTGATTTTATTCGCAACGTACTTCTCCCACGTCAACGCGGAGATCACCGGGCTCTCGTTGCCACCACGTTGCACGGTAAAGCCATAGTGGGTGATACCGACCGAGGCCGGCGAAAATGTTCCGGCGAAGCGGTCGCGTGTGTCATCGCCGGGCAGTGGCTTGGCCACGATGCTCCACTTCTCGTCCAAGTCTTGGGGAACAGGCCACCTTCCAATCGTTCAAGTCAAGCGCCGCTGATCAGAATGATCCATGGAATCGTACCGGGATATTTGATGGCTTGGGGGACACTCATGCATACTTTACCTATGATCATGATGGAAGAGTGGATTGTTTTGGCGAAGATCGTAGCTGTGAGTGTTGAGTATATGCAATTATCAATTATCTAGATGTGATCCGAGTGCTTAGTAAAACAGATCAGTACACATCAAGTCTGACGAATTGATTTCCAACCACTGGACAACGCCGAAGCTCAGCTCTGCTGTCTGGAAGCTCGCGATACACAAGAACGAGACTTTCCCGGGCACGACAGCATCAACGGTCGTGTCATCGGCAATGGGCCTTCCACCAAACGACGCACTGGTGATCGCATGGGCAGATTTTGATACGAAGTCTGCCGGCTGAGGACATGCCATCGCTCGCACTGCGACCGGGTGAGTTCTCGGAAGAATGTCCCAGGACTGGGTTTGCTTGCTCCGCGCAGCGAAGGACCGCGCCCGAACGAGGTCCACGATCCCCGGCGCCGACCTTATCGACTCGGATCTGATAAGTCGCTGTCAGTCGCCGCATTCGTGTCCCTGTCGCGAGCACGCGATTACCCTGCGCAGCTCCACGTGGATGATGCTGCAGGAAATTTGCGCGGACTCCCACGTTGTCAACGCCCCGCGAACCCTTCTAGAACAGGCTCAACCGTTGGGGATAGCATTTCTATTACTTCTTTCTCTGCTGACCACCGGCGTTCGCCCTGCAAAGGGAAGAAGAGTTCTCGTGGATCCTATCAGATGGAAGCGAATTGGTGGTTCGCAATGAGCAAGTTTGAGCACGTCTCGCTGCAGCCAAGCCGGACCGTCAAAACCCTCCACGCGCCAATTCAGAGATCGACCATTACCACCTCTCCATACAATTCGCATACAGATTGTCAAGCAGAGAGCTATATCACTGCTCCGTACACATTTACCCGATACGACTGTCTCTATCGCGCGTTGCTTCCACTCAGATGGCGCGCCCGCCGGCATTCCGCCGCTCTTGTTCTTGTCTTGGCACCACCACCGCCATTGACCGTTGGTGAACTCCCAACACCTGCAATTGCCTGCAGAGACTGCATGTCACCCACGTTGCCGCCACAAGACATTCGTGATGCTTGGCGATGCGGCGGCGACAGAGGCCATGGCGGGGCCGTGGCGTCGTGTGTGAGTCCTTTTTCTTCGCATTTTTCTCGCTTCGCTATGATCCAGGGTCGCACTGGCGTGGGTGAACATCTATTCCGTGCGGCAATGAGAAGGATATCAAGAGTCAGGTAGGTCCTGTTTCTTTGGTCGCCGATCAATCCGGATATCATTTCTTCCTCTTTGTTCTTTCCCCAAGAGACCAGTTCTAGGTGGCATTCGATATCGCTCCGATCCGTCGATTGGAACACCTTGTCAGGACGACTGCGTTGCTTGACGATATATCTTGAGCCGTGGAAAATATTTGTCCGCAAGGTGTCTATCCACAAAGGCACAGAGAGCGAATTCACGAAAACATGGCCGTCTTCGCCAATGTCATCGCTGGCCCGGCCGCTGGCTTCCTCACCTCTCGTCACATCCAGGACCACAATGAACCGAACACCACCGCACAGATTCACTGGGGCTACCCCGATCGTGTGGTACCATGTAACAAAGATGCGAACACTTGTACCTACCTCGATGTCGTGTACTGGATGCACGACACCTCCATGCTCTACACCTTCATCATGTGGGGCGTCCTGCTGGGTGTCTTCGTGATCTGGGCACTGCTTCGGACCGTCAGCCATACCACCGGCGGCGCGGGCAGCATTGGCCGATGTCTCTCCAACCATGCGAGAGAATTCCGCCGTCGCTGGTTGCTGAAGGAGACGCCTGGACGCTGGCTTTGGGGAAGAACTTCACGTTTGCAGGTTCTCCTGTTTGTGATTATGCTGGCTTACCTCTTGATCTTTTCGTAAGTCTCACACGGATTAACTTGCTTCTCGAAGGATATGCTGACAGTGGACCTTCCAGTCTTGTCGGTATTTGGTACCGCACACTGTACACGCCCACCAAGAACCCCGCCGTCTTCACCACCCGCACCGGCATCAGTGGCTGGGCGGATCGTGTCGGTGCGTTCGCGTTTGCCCTGACCCCTTTCGCCGTTCTCCTTGGTATGCGCGAGAGCCTGCTGTCGCTGATGACGGGCGTCCCCCACCAGCACTTCATGTTCCTCCACCGTTGGCTTGGCCGCCTCATCCTGGTTCAGAGCATGCTCCACACCATTGGCTGGGTCGTCATCGAGACCCGTCTTTACCAGCCCCAGCCGACGCAGTGGATCAACTTTGTGGCTGAGGAGTACATCATTCTGGGCTTTGCAGCACTGGGAGTGCTGATCTTGCTGTGGCTGCTGTCCACGAAGACGGCGATCCGATGGTTAGGATATGAGCTCTTCCGCCTAACGCATGGCACGATCGCACTTGCCTACATCGGTCTCTGCTGGGGCCACTGGCCGCAGTTGGCATGCTGGTTGATTGCTAGCATCATCTTAATCGGTCTCGACCAAGTCGCGCGCTTCATCGGATTTGTGTACATCCACACATCGGCCAAGCGTTCCAGCGGCGGACCGCTCTTCCAACCAGCGAACGCTCAAGTCACCGTGTTCCGGAACCCGTCCGCCAGCGAGAAGGGTGACGATGATACTCTCGTTCGTCTTGACTTCGATCTCGCCCACCGACAGGCCTGGGCTGCTGGTCAGCACTTCTTCTTGACCTTCCCCCAGCTCAGTCTGCTGCAGACTCACCCTTTCACGGTCGCATCGCTTCCCTCTGAGGGCAACGTGGCGCACCACCACACCTATCTCATCCGCGCCCAGAAAGGTCAAACGGCCCATCTCGCCAACCACGAGACTCTGACCACCGTGCTCTCGCGACCCTACGGCCGCAAATTCATCCGCCAGTCCGACTCGCCGCGCCACATCCTTGCTGTTGCTGGCGGCTCGGGTGTAACGTTCACTCTTCCCCTGGTCCTCGCCTCGCTACAGCAACAGAAGCAGCAATCAACCGCCGCGCCCGTGGCCACCTCCTTCGTCTGGGTTGTCCGCGCCGCCCGCGATCTCCTTTGGATCGCGCCCGAGCTAGCCCAACTCAAGGCCGCCATGACTGAGCACGCGGGCCTTACGATCGCGATCTACGTCACGCGCGAGGAGCCGGGCCCCAACGGCAGCAGCGACGACAGCAGTGAGGCCGAATCGCCGCTGAACGAGAAATCCCACGCAGACATCAGTGTCGTCGCACACGACGCCGAGACTTCGTCGACCGAGGCCGACACGAACGAGAGGCGCTCCTCTTCCTCCAGAACCTCGCTCTCCGCTCTGCTGGCGCCCGTGCCACGGTTTTCTGTGACCTACCTTGCTGGTGGGCGCCCCGGCCTGCTGGACGTCGTCACTGTGTTCCGCGACCGTGTGGGCGAGGTTGCTGGTGGCGCTGCGGATGATGCGGGCACGGACATCGTCGGTAGCGGACCACCGGAGATGGGCACGGATTTGCGCGTCGCGGTCGCCGAGGGAGTGAGGAGTGTGAGTAGCGAGAGGTTCTGTTGGGATGCGCGGGAGTAAGGTACAGAACAAACAATGCGTTCAGAGCGGGGGCTTGCGGGTGTTCTTGTTGCCATCAGAACAGATATTCTCCCGATCGATGTTTTTCCGTGATGCTATGTTTCAGAAGCGTGTGGCACTTCGTTGCCGTAGGGGTTACATTGGCTGAACGTGAGTCGTGGACAGAATGCGTCGGCGTGCCTTTTGCCCCACTTGTTGGATGCATAGGCTTTCCAGAGGCGGCCAATAAGTAGATGATGGTACGAACCGATAGAGCTAGTCAATATCCACGGGCAGGAGGAGGCAAGACCAGGAACGTTGATCTTGAAGCTATTCTACATTCATCTGCATGTCAGACGACAACCCTAAGCCGCTGGGGAGTCGACTGAGCTTGGCAGATCGACTGTGCGTCCGATATCTTGACTTTGAACTACTTCACTCCGAACATTCTGATTCTAACGGTATTTGTAACTTCGGCGAACATAAGAATCCGCGAATGGGTATGGTCGAAGTCGGGATCTGGGAGCCGATCGGTACGTGGGAATTTCAGCCGCCCGCCGTGCTCGGCCATCTGTCCTTTCATTGGCGGGAAGCGCGTGCGGCCTCCTTTCACGTCCAGACCATCTGCACGACGCCCACCAATCACACCGGACATCGCGCTGGGCATACATAAAAGTTTCGAGTTGGCTCAATGGTCCCCATATATCGTCATGGAGAATGCGCAAGACTTTCCTTGGCGTCGCCTCGATAAGCGAACTTCGGGATCATCGGGAGCTGGCAGAAGCGCATTCAGAATGTCTGCCGTCCGCACTCTGCCAGTCCGTGGTCCCGATCTCAACGACTTGTTGCAGCTCTTTTGTCTGAATGCACCTTCTTTCATGGGGCGATGACAACCAACCACAAAGACGACTTTCAGGTGACCGGAAATGGATCTCAAGCCCTTTGGCATCAGTGCCATTGCCACCACCAATCAAGATTTGCTCGCCGAGATCAAACAAGCGATGCTGGCTAGTGGCTGGTGTCCACATCGGCTTGACTATCTGGCTAAGGTGTACAGCCTCGAGGCATTTGTGTTTCTATCCCATTTATCTCCGCTCCCTCCACGGCAAGCAGTACACCGACGATGTATCGAGCATCAGACCTGCGTCGCGTTTGATACCGACGAGCGAAAATACCAGCCGGCCCATCTTTGCGCCGATAACGACTGTGCTCTGGTCGAGATCGATCAAGAGGCGCTCGCAAAGGTCATCCGAGCGGGCAAAATCCCGCTGTTGTCGATTGAATTTGCAGATGACGGGAATGGCGGCAATGCTCCCATTCTCAGTGTTCATGCGCGATCTAGGAGAACCAAATACGTCGCAATCTCCCATGTATGGGCAGACGGACTAGGAAACCCGTATCGATGTGCGCTGCCCTCGTGTCAGCTAAGGCTGTTGCAAGCGCGACTCTTGGACGCCGGCCGAGCCGCGTCTTCCAACGAACAGCGCATTGGCCTTGACAGGCCATGTGCGCGACCATCAACCAACGAGTCCATTACACATCCACGCTCCAATCATGTGAGTGCTGCCAGCAGCTTAAAATTCGCGCCTTTGTCTCTATTAAGCTTTGCTGATCACTGTGTTGGCCTTAGCCCGGCAATCAAACTTACTTCTGGATAGACACCCTTTGTATTCCCGTACTTCCACAAATGTCCACTCTCCGTCTAGCACAGATTGATGCTATGGCGTCGATCTATCTTGGTTCGACTACAACATTGGTCCTGGATGCCGAGCTCATGGCGACAAACTTCTCGCCGGATTCGGATCGATCACTAAGCCGGACAGTTCCATTCACAATACCTTGTCAGCTTCGAGCGAGAATCATCTCTTGTGCATGGATGTCACGCAGTTGGACTTTACAAGAAGGTGCACTTGCACCTTCTCTGACTTTCCAGTTGAAAAACGCGGCCGTGGGCTTAGGGACACGCATCAGATACCACGGGCCAATGCTCCTCGGAAATCGCACGAGCGACCGAGGTCCTTATGAAGAATGGATCATCACTGACCAGGCCGGCGTGTCTGCTTTGCTGGCGTCATCGGTAGATCCATCGGTTCACATGGCGGCGCAGCGACGGATGGGCCATGCGACGATTCACATGGGCAGCTGCAGCCCTTCCGTTTGCGAATTCCAAAGTAGCTTGAAAGCTCAGTTGTTCAACGACAATGTTACCGATATCGTGAAGGTTTGGAATGCGCTTGCCGGTCGGAATACCACGAAGCCCGAAGACCTGCCTCTCATTCTTGCGAACCTGTTGGATCTCAAGACCTACCAGCTTGTTCGATATGGCAATTTGATCGACCCATATGAGACAATCTTTCGAAGCCTTGATCGGATCCCATTCTCTCTCTTATTCGGCCGAGTCATAGACTCGAATCAGCCATTTTCTCACCATTCGAGTTGGATTCCGAGCGAGATCGGCAAAGAATTGCTGCCGAATCGCGACTTCCTCGAGACCAGTGGAGAGTACCTGATGTATTACTACTCACCTTCAAGCCGCTCTGAGCCGCAGGGAATTCTGATGTATACTTGTCTTCTGGAGAACGCTGACGATTTCTTTAGATACCTCTACGACTCCACCAATGATATCTACTATCTGTTCGAGTCGAGACCGTTCAGAATACGAAGAGAAGAAAACCAGGCACCTTTTCAAAAAGCGGAGTTATGCATTGTACTGGATCATGAAATCTCTGCAAATCATCCCCTAGTCCGTCGAGGAGCGTGTTGTGTGGTACACGCCCAAAAGACTCTGTTCTCTCCCGCAAAGCTAGACTTCTGTGGCGGATTTGTACTGCGAACAGTCGCCACGCCTTCCCCAAATGATCTTGATGTGGCACCCATATTGAAAGTCAGTCTCTGCAGTATACCTCAGACTCTCGCCGTCCGGATCGGACAGAGACCACGGGCCTACAGACCGAGTCGCCAGGGTCTCCACGCCCGCATCGCGGCTATTTTTCATGCCCAACCTGGCGGTTGCAGAATTCCCCATATCGGTCGCTCCCGCAACGCTATTAGTAGATTGGAGTTGTGTCTGCGATACGCCGCTCTAGGGATGGTATTGGGCATGTTCGTGCTCTTCATGCTCATCATGATCGGCTTTCCGGGCGGCGGGCGGCTAAAGGCGTTGAGCTTTGCCACCTGCACCAGTGCGATGGTGCTCTTCTTCGCCGCCCAAGTAGCACCGACCGACCAGATCCGGGCGTGGTGGCGACTTCGAGCACTCGAAAACATTGCGCGAGAACGGTCACGAATGGAAAATGCAATTTGAGGCGAAAGGTCGAGTGTCGCGAGCACAGGACCCCGAGTTGGTAGACGAGGCACGAAGTAAAAGGAGCCGCATCAGCCTTTTCGAGTCGCTCTTCGAACAATATTCACTCTCCAATCAGCTTGATCTATCATTGGCTAAAGCTGGATTGAAACGACGCGGGAGCCATGCCCTCCATACCATGGGCGGCTTTGGAAATTTCCGCGTTCTTTTGGAGAGAAGCCTACGTCTTGTTCGTCCAAATAAATGCTGCAAATGGGGAATGAGAGCGTGTGAAAGTTGGTCCTTTACTCAAAAGCAAGATTGACTTCGGCCCGAGCGGAGAGCATGGAAGTTTGTACTAAAAGCGATTCAGCTCATACACAAGATAATGAATTCCGCAAACTGTATGCCAGAATGGTCGGAGACGCATCAGTACAATAATAGACCCATTCAGGGCCTTGCAAGACCTCCACCTCCTAGCGAACAGCACAAAGTTGTCAGCGTGCGGAGGCACTTGAGTCTGAAAGATGGTGCCGCTCAATGGCAGGCGCTGGTGGCGAGCGGCACGAGAAGACTTGAGCTTGCAAGTATCCCCATTTTTGTCGTACACGTCCGGCGACATCTATCCTTCTCCAATCAGGGGAGGACTCGGGTCCGCCGCGTCTAGATGGACGAAGCGCACCGTGGCTTTGCGCGATTACTAAAATGAATCACACCACACCTCGGACAAGAAGACAGAGAAAGCACTTGATCACTGGCGAAGGCAGTGTGTTACACGACTCGATGCCGTGGGGTGCATACGGGAGCTCACAGGCCACCTGTGAACTCAACCGATGTCGGTAAGCAAGATCCTGCATGGGTTCGCTTCCAGACCACTATGCATTGCCATTGCAAGTTCCGGAATAGCCGCATGGTCCTGCAAGTCATTTGAAACGGTCGAACTGTAGACTGTTCCACGTGGTAGGCGGGACGAGGTCATAATCAAGTGAACTCTCTTTGGTACTCTGATCTTAAACCCCGTGCTGGGATTTGGAGAGAGGACCATAGCGTCTGTCTCTCTGAGTATCCGTGTTGCATAGAGCAGGCGAATATGTCCCGTAGAAACTTCACTAAGGATGACATGACTTGATCCTGGCCGCCATCGGCCCTGTTCCATCGAGAGTATCCATTTGTCATGGCCCAAATGAGTATCCAGGTGGCATCAGGAGATCCATGTGCGGGCGGCTCGTGTCACAAGCAAGATGCGGGCATCAAGATAGCTGTGTCATGCGAATGTTATCGCCAAGATTGCAGACGAGGGAAAACAAGCGAGGTCTCGCCGGTCTTGTCGACCACAAGCTTCAACTCGCCGCCGCGTGCCAAGCCTTTGAAGCTCCGAGTGCGACCAATCTAATCGTATCTTATCAGATCCCCACTTCTGTCGGCTACAACTTCGGGTATAGCCCACGCGGCGGCGTCCTCCATCGGCGCGCCCTGGCTGCTCGCACCCGACGAAACTTCCTTGCTCTTATCCTTAGCGCGCAAGTGGGCAAGAAAATTTTCATTTGTTCCGTTGAGGTGCGATGTTGCATGCGGTGCAGCTCGTGGCATGCGTGGGGCAGTTTCCAAGCCACATGGTCGAAGCGTGGCCGACCTCGCAGGGTCCAGTAAGAAATTCAATCAGATAAGATCATCAGATTCACCCAGCAATGATACGCACTGCCAAACCAACATTGTTCCCCCTCGCTGCAAAATGGTTTTCAATCGATACTATGGTCTCTTCGCTGCATTGGGGCTTTCTATATTGCCCTCAAATGTACGGGCGGTACAGGCGATCAAATACTACAAGGACTACTCCCCTTCGGCAAAAGCCTATTGTGTCGAGGGTTGTAGTCAAGTGGTGCAACAACTGACATTCAATTTCACAACCACACTGAATCCGCTCGAAGATTATTATGCGATTCATTGCTCAAATCCTCTCCTTGTTCAATCGATCTATCTTTGTGCACAAGTGTACTGCAGTCCGGACGAGATCACTGCTGGCATTGCTGGGGTGAGCAGTGATTGCGAGGAGTATGGGAGTGTAACGCTGCCCAGCTTCGAGACTTATGCACTGTCTCCAGAGGCTTTAGCAAAAGTCCCAAGAGTCAACAACACTGCCGGAAGTACTTCAGCAACGCAGCCTTTCAACTATCCTGTTGTGCCGGATGAAGAGTGGTGGGCACGAGGAGCCAGGACTCTTGTAAGCAGGACGCTCGCAAATTGTTTAGCAGAGATACTTATGATCTCAGAGCGCCTTTTATGACAGTTGGTCCTTGGGGTTCAATTTTTCGTGAGTATTTGCCTCTACGACGATTGTTGTTAAAGCTGTGTCGCTGATGTGTTGTTTCAAGCTGGGCCTGTATTGGCTTCTGGGGTCTTGTTCTATTGATTGGGATTGCTAACCGCATCATCACCACCATAGAGGCTTCTCAGAACATTGGCTATCAGCAAAAGTCTTCCTTCCATTTATGGATACGACGAAGGCTCATTCTGCCAGCTACGTTCGGCAAGCACTGCAGCCAGCCGACTCTTGGTGGTACAATCCCTCCTCGACTCGAGAGCTTTTTGCTTGGCCTCTACATTACTATGAACTTCATCTTCATGTTCCCTGGCTACGATCTCTTCGTTGGAAACCTATAGTGAGTTGAATTCTCCATGTCATGCCATTCAGGACTTTGGTACTGACGAGTGTCGCAACCAGTTGGCCAGGAGATAATGTCAGGGACCAACTCATTCGTTACATCAGCGATCGAGCTGGATTCCTTGCCATAGCACAATTGCCAATGGTCTACCTCTTTGCGACTCGCAATGATCCTTTCCTGTGGTTGACAGGCTGGTCGTTCGCTACGTACACACGATTCCATCGCTGGATCGCACGCATCGCAACCCTCCAAGCCATCATCCATAGCATTTGCTATACACTAAGCTCGTTTTACAATGACCCCACTGGTGCTGATTACGCAGAATCGTGGACTGAAGAGTATTGGTACTGTGGCGGTATCGTATGTGCCCCACAATCAAATCGGCTTCGAAAAAGAATTCTGACCCAAATTTTCAGGCAACAATAGTCATGTCCCTCATGGTCGGCCTTTCTGCATGGTGGTTCCGGGCACGGTGGTACGACCTCTTCCTCGTGGGTCACATTGTGCTTGCAATCATCTTCCTGGTCGCAATGTTCTAGTAAGTCGCGCTCGATTCCATCCAGCTACCGCACCACTGTATTAACGCTCTCCAGCCACGTCAAGATCTTCGATGGCGAGTTCGATGGTTACCTGTGGCCATGTGTGGCATTCTGGTGTTTCGATCGCCTCCTGCGGTACGGTCGCCTTATCTACACGAATCTTTTGCCGCGTTTCAGCAAGCGCGTCACCACTCTGGCATCTTACTCACCAGCTTCAAACATGATCCGTATCGACCTCACCGAGTTGCTATCGAACCAGAAGCTTGCACCTGGCATCTTCTACTACATCTATCTTCCTGCATCACTTCGCGGCTGGGAAAGTCATCCAATCAGTCTGTGCTCCTACAAGCAGAGCATTGCCTTTAGTCCAGACACGCCCTCGTCGCCTACATCACCAAGCTCACCCATCGAGACAGTGCCTGAGTTCAAGGAGTTCAATAACGCAGTCCGGTCCATCTCGTCGGGCGAACAAGCTGAGATCATGCACTCATTCCTCATCCGCCCTTACGACGGCTTCACCGGTCGGCTGAAAAGCAAGCTCAACCGCGGTGGCGACACCGAGGCGGAAGCCGAGACAATGATGCCACTCACCGTTCTCCTCGAAGGTCCCTACGGCACTACCATCGACCTTTCCCGGTACTCCGATGTGCTTGTGTTATGCGGTGGAAGCGGTATCGTCGCCGCTATTTGTCAGGCGCACTTCCTGCTGCCAACGGGTCAAACCCGCGTGCACGTCGTCTGGGCAGCGCCTCAGCGTGCCTTCGCTGAGGACGTCTACCGCCACGAAATGGCCGCGCTCGCTGGCCACCCGGACCTCGACGTCGTCGTGCACCTCACCGGTAGCGCTGGCGAGGCGGCAAAGCTGGCGTCAGACGGGGCCGAAATCGAGGAACCGGCGCGACCATATCGTGTCCAGACAGGTCGGCCGGATGTGCTGGCCGTGATCCGCGAGCGTCGTGCTGGATGTCGGAAGGACTTGGCGGTCGTGTCGTGCGGACCGGCGACGATGGCCGACGCGTGCCGCGCGGCGATCGTGACCGTCCTCGGCGAGGAGGGCCCTCATGTTGAGTTTGTTGACGAGTCGTTCACATGGTGAGAGCCATTTCGACAAGCATGCTGCGTGAATGGTATTTTGATAGCAACGAATGTAGGTGGGTGGGGTAGACGGCCTATATAGATGACATTGTTGATATTCACGAAATCATGTCTTTGCCACCGTGATGAGTGCAGTGATCTTGAGCCGTTTTGGTTTGAACGATAATCTTCGTCAAAAATCACAGACCAAGCCCTATCGTCACTTTCGCAACAATGGATCTTGATTTAAAGCCGGGGATTTGTTATCCGGATAATTGTTCAGGTACAAACCACGGCCACGGCCATACTACCGCTTGCAGGCTGGCAGGCCGGCTTGATTGGCCCGGCCGTGCCGTGATCCGGGGTCTGAATTTCTGACCTTCTGGAAATGAGCCTAGCGCGCCGCCGCGAAGGCGAATGAGGCGTGGCGATCTTGCTTGACCTGCTTGGCCTGCGCTGACCGTGCCTGAACTTATCACTGCGACCTGCCATTTCCGGTATGGAGCGCAATGACGGCCAGTCGCCATATTGCCATCGCTGCAGACGCGGCGGGGCCGTAGTGAATGGCACGATGCGATGGCACGCGCGGATCCCTCACAATCACGGGAGGTCGTATGCGACGGGTTGCGCAGGGCGAAATCATGAGGGACATTCGTGCGTGCCGCATGGTCTCGGTCTAGTCCTGTGCGATGAGATCGTTTACGTATAAGATGGAGAGCCGCTCGCGTGCGAGGACGTCTTGCCATCGCACCTATCTCCCTTGTTCTTGGGCGTTGTCTCTGGTGGGTCTGTGAGAGCGGAAGTGCATTCACATTGGATCGGCCGTTATCGAAGATGAAGGCCTCTTTCTTCGCCACGTTTCTTTGTGCGACGTTGGCTGTCGCCCGCAATGAGAAATTCAATGGCCAAGGATGGAAGGGTCACTGGAAGCTCCCTGGAAAGCATCTGCCAATGCCTGTGTCGAGCGGCAACACCACCTTCAAGCAATTGATCGATCACAGCAACCCATCTCTGGGTACTTTTGACCAGACCTACTGGTGGAGCTCGGAGTTCTGGAAGGGACCTGGATCTCCCGTGATCGTAAGTCACTGCAGCAGACCATGTTGAATCCCAGATCATGTGTGGGATTGACGATTCTTTCAGATTATGACTCCTGGTGAGACCAACGCATCCGCCTACACTGGATATCTTGGAAACAAGACCATCAACGGTGTCATCGCCCAAGAAATCGGCGCCGCCACGATCGTGATCGAGCACCGGTACTGGGGCTTCAGCTCACCCTACGATGACCTGACGACCGAGAACCTGCAATATCTGACTCTCGAGAACGCCATTGCCGATCTTACGAACTTCGCCAACACCGTCAAGCTGCCCTTTGTGCCACCGTGGGTCGGTAGCAACGCCAAGGACGTCCCGTGGGTTCTCATCGGTGGTTCGTACTCTGGTGCCCTGACCGCGTGGGTGGAGAGCGTGGCTCCTGGAACCTTCTGGGCCTACCTTGCCAGCAGCGCTGTGGTTGAGGCCATCTCCGACTTCTGGGAATACTTCGCTCCAGTGCAGGAGGGCATGCCCAAGAACTGCAGCAGCGACGTCTCCAAGGTTATCGACTACATGGACAACATTTTGCTGCACGGTGAGTTTGCATCTTTCGGAGTCATATGGCTCTTGATATGCTGACGATTTGTCGCAGGCACTGCCCAGGAACAGACAGACCTCAAGACCAAATTTGGTCTCGAGGGCGTTGAGCATAACGATGACTTCATGGCAGCCCTTGAGAACGGCCCGTGGCTGTGGCAAGGCAACAGCTTCACCGGCACCTCCGGCTTCTTCGAGTGGTGTGACTACATCGAGAACTCCGTGAATGTTACCGATGCCGCACTTCTGCCAGGTGCCGAGGGCGTCGGCGTCGAAAAGGCTCTGCAGGGCTACGCGGACTGGTGGAAGAACGAATACTTCCCCGGCTACTGTGAGAACTACGGCTACTTCGAGGGCACGTACAACATCGAATGCTTGAACACGTACAACGCATCGAACCCGCTGTTCACGGACACGTCGCTCTCTAACACGATCGACCGGCAATGGAACTGGTTCCTCTGCAACCAACCCTTCGGCTATTGGCAAGACGGCGCACCATCGAACCGCCCGTCGATCGTGTCGCGCCTCATCGATGTCGAGTACTGGACGCGCCAGTGCCCGCTCTTCTTCCCGCCCGGCCCGCAGGGCCAGACGTACGGCCTCGCCAAGGGCAAGACCGAAGCGCAGGTGAACACGTACACCGGCGGCTGGAGCGATGTCAATCGCAGCCGTCTCGTCTTCACCAACGGCCAATACGACCCGTGGCGCGACTCGACTGTCTCCTCGGATTTCCGCCCCGGCGGGCCGCTGCAGAGCACTCCCGCGCTGCCCGTGAACATCGTACCGGGCGGCTTCCACTGCACAGATCTCACCATCCGTAATGGAAACGCCAACCCGGGGTGCGCAGCGGTGCAGAAGGCCGAAGTCCAGCAGATCTCGGCGTTTGTGGCCGAGTGGCCGAAGCGAGGCGGCGGCGGCTGGCAGGGAGGGTACTGGCGAGCATAAGCGGGCGGATAAGTTTACGGTAGTGTTCTCTGACGCCGTCGATGTGAGATCGCTCGGGTAGATATTCGCCAGAAATGAAATGATTACCGAAGAGAGCTCACGGATGTGCTGAAATGTGTATGGTCATAAGCGTTGAAGGCTTGTGTCCAAGCACATACGGCCATAGGCAGTTGAATACTGGCCATCCCGTCCGCTCTGGCATACATAAGCAACTGACCGCAAGTTTAGTACTACGGTGGGTGACCACGTGGGAATCCCTTGTGCTGTATGTTTTGCATTTATTTTGCATTTTGTTCGGGTATATCTTGTGTTTGTTTGATGTTGGAGCCGTGAAGATGCATGCCTCATGCGTATCGCCGTTGTTGAACGTGGCACGTAATGTAAGGCTAGATCAAGACAAAACGCGCCTCGGACATGCATCTTGCCTCAGAGGTTGATGCCACGTCGAATATCGTGATGCGTTTTCTCCAAATCCTGAAGCATTTACATTCGATTTTTCGGATTTAAACAGCATGGAAGCGCGACCAGCGTGATGGACAGTGATGATGGACAGTGTGCCATCATGGAAGTTGAAACAAGTCGCAGTGATGGCAGAGCAGAAAGCTGATTGGCTCGTGATCGTGTCATTGTCTGATAAGGTCACGTGCACACTCGATGATACAACTCAGGGTTCAGCGTAGCGCCGTTCAGGCCAGGCCCGCCACCACGCGAGGTCGTCGTCAGCCCTGATCACCTCACCGGGGCTTGCGTGGCCCTCCTGTTCCTTTCCTCTCCACCACGGCACTCCGTGTCCGACAGTCAACACTCTGCTATTCAACACATCCACAGACGGACAACAACAGATTTTCTTTCAGTATTCGATTCTCCACCAACATGCTGGGCCGCAACCTTGGCCTGGTCGCCGCCAGTGCGCTGGGCGCCAGCGCGTTCTTGATCCCCGCTGGAATCGCCCCGAGCGACGATAAGGTCCCCGCCTTCGCTGCCTTCTCCATCGTCAACCCAAAGCACCAGATCCTTCGGTTGCCATGCTCGGGATGCCTGTTCCCGTATGAGAAGGCTGACACAGTCACGGAGGAGTCTGAGAACGCAGAGGACAGCTGGTTCCACATTCAGAGCGCCTCGAATGATGTGATTCTCAACTTCACCGTCACCGACGCGCAGGAGCTGGAGCTCAACGACGCGACCATCTGGCCTATTTCCATTGATCACAGGCCGGAGACTATCTATTTCGAACAAATTCCCTCGTCGGCTTCGGACATTGATTTTGAGAATGGAGAGGTCGACCGGATGTCGCTCGAAGTCGATCGTCACACGATCAACGTTCACGTCAACGGCAACGGCTTGACGGAGGACAGCGTCATCGCTATCAACTTCACACCGCTCAGTCTTCGCGGCCAGGAACTCAGCCTCGACGCGGTGACTGTCGAGCTGCTGCAGACGGTCGAGGGCGACCTTCTGATCCTGGGTGTCTCGCGCACCCCGCGTGCCTTCCCTCAGGGCCTGCCATTCTTCGAGCCCTCCGTCGCCGGCGAAGTGGAGGACGCTGAGGATGTCGAGGACAAGCTCTGCGGGCACTTCTGCAAGATCAAGAGCGCCATCGAGTCCAAGATCGATGACCTCAAGTCCTTTGCCCACAGCAAGATGCCCGGCAAGAAGCCTGGCTGCGGTGGCCGTCGCCGTCCATTCCCAGGCGGTAAGCTCCCGAGCCACATCAAGCCGGGTTTCCTCCACCCGGAGGTGCAGAACCACGCCGAGCAGGACGATGAGCCGGTGCCGCCGTTCTTCCACGGCGGCCGTCCGCACCGCTTCGGCCACCCGCACGGCCACCACCGTCACCACCGTCACCACCGTCACCACGGCTTCTTCCACTACTTCGTCCGTGGTGCTCTCGCCGTCGCTGTTCCGATCTTGGCTGGTGTCGCTGTTGGCATGTTCATCAGCGTTGCTAGCTTGCTCATCGGCCGCTTCGTCAGCTTTCTCTGGGCCAAGTTCGTCCGTGGCGGCCGCAGCGGCTATGAGAGCGTGTCGCTCGACGATGACGAGGCCGCGTTCGGTGAGGCGGAGACCAGCGACGAGAAGGTGTTCTACGTGGCTGAGGCTGACCTCGAGGCGCCTCCGGTCTACGAGGATGCTCCCGCGTACGAGGAGGCTAAGAAGTCTGAGCAATAGGTTTTGCACTATTTCTGCTTCAGAGGTCACAGAATGTTGCGGCTAGATTAGGAAATCGGGAAACTGGGACGGCGCATGGCTGTTGGATTGCGAAGGGAACAATCCTTAATGTACAACGATCATACTTTTCTTTGGTAAATGAATTGTTACAACCGGCTTGATAGCAAATCAAACATATTCAATGACTACGCTTGAGTTGTCCTCTCTCGATGCTTTCCTCGTCCTCGTTTTCGTTTTGGTCAAGCAGGCTCCCTCCTGGTTTACTTGCTCAAGTTGTCGTAACGGTGTCACAACCGCACACCAATCGCTTCAATCAGCAGACATTCCATCGTCTTCAGATATGTCCTGGTTTCTCCAACCTGCACCCTCGATCTTCCCGACCTCAGCCACTTTACGGGTCGATCGGCGAAGTCACGGCTTGAGACTATCATGCATTGCTTCGCGCTCCTTCCCGTTCTTGTACATATCACACCCCACATTATCTACCCTTTCAGTCACAACGCCCTCCTCGCGCACTTTTCGGCTCGGTGAACCAACACTCGACACCCCCGGAACGCAGCACGCAGCCACAGAACCGGCACATGTGGGAAAATGTAGCGAAAGGAAGACAGCCACCGACGAGGTGTGCGCGCAAAGCTTGGAGTGGCCCTTGCGATGTGTCGAATGTGAGACATCCGGTGACATTTCGACCAACGAAGCTACGAGATGGCATCGGACTGGAGGGGTCCGGTGGAGGCGGAGAGAGGGTAAGGTGTGATGGAGCCGTCGCCCGATGCATGTCGGTCTGGCGAGAGGTGATTGACGGCAACTTCCGTCGTGTCCTGGCTCCGGCGGGAGGGAGACATCGTCACATTTACAACATTTCGGGTCGGTCTGGAAGAATTCGCGCATCACGCATGGGATGAAGGTGTTTCCGTCTTCAGCGAAATGCCATCCTTCATGGACAGGTGTTGGGTGGGAATGCCACCGTCGCTCTCCTACACGTACATCTGCACGGTAACGATCTCGTCCCCGCTTCGACCGAGATTCGTCTCCAGGGTCACTGCTGCCGACAAGGCAGATCGAGCCGACGGGATCGCAGCTATCTCGCTGCAGGCTGCCAAAGCCTCCAAGCGAAGTGTGCCCGATCCCTGATCATCCTGCGGGAGAGTCTACCTCCTGCACGATGCATCTGAAGCCACGTCGGGTTCGCGGTGGGCTCGGTGGCCAGGGTTCTTGTCGAAGCGAGAATTTGGAGACACGACGCCAAACATACCTCGATTTTGCCGCTGTATCAACATGGGAGGACGAGCGAAGGTTGCCGACAGTGACTTCCGGTCTGTCGCACTGAGGCGCGACTTTCACAGCCACACGTCCACGAACTCCGAACAGCGTTTCGGTGGTCGCTCGCCAAGCATGCCGATATCTCGAGATGTTCCAAAGTAGGAGGAGCACACTGCCACCTGCTCGCCAGTCGGCCGTGGCGTTGAGGATGTCGGAGATGGGTCCTGGTGATCATGCCATGACATGTCCGAGATGCAGCTCTCCCCACCAGGACGCTTCACCGACAGGAGATGATACGGTGCCATCACGGGCATCCTGGCTCTCAACACATCTCGCTTTGTTCAACGGCTGATAAATTGCCACCAATCCTTCATTATGAATCCAGGGATCGGTTATGGCTGTTCGCAACACGGCTACGAGCCTATGCAGCAGAAGAGTCACACGCCCGAGCGAAAGCCCAGGCGCATAGCGAATGCATACCGCCTGCAGGCAGACAAGCGACGCGAGACCCCGTATCTGCAAGAGTATCTGCAAGAGGGAGCGCGACATGGGCTGCAACCATAGGAAGTTCACCAGCGTCTCCAATGTTCTCTCCCCTCCTCGCTGGGTGACGAGAATAGTCGGGGTTGGTTCTGTGCGGAAAATGCAGGATGACGTTCGTGGCGTCGGGCCTGTTGCGCCTTCGCGCTGCGCTCCCCGCCCGGCGATTGGCCCGATCCACCTGGCAGCCCAACGGCGGCGCTCGTGTTCCCGCACATCGCGCGTTATTATGTAGGCTTTTGCATTTCGATTGCGGACTTCACGCGCCCAATTTGATGGAGAAAAGTGTGAGAAGAGGCTGCGGACAAACTTGGACCACTCTGCTCGGATCCCGCCCATGGGCCCACGTCGTGTTTCGAACGGCTTCCACCTGAATCCGCTCCGCACCGGGGTTGGAGGTCCGCTCGTGAGTGTTCGTCGGAAGCATTTTCCCATCATCTCGCGAATCTCAGATCCCTGGTCGCCGCCCTGGCAGTGGACGGATTGCAGGGTCGTGGTGGCGCCGGCCATGGGCTTCACAAGCCAATCGATGTACGGAGGGAGACATCCTGATTATCGGAGTCGAATGTGCCGAGATGTGAAACGGTAGAAGGCCTCCCTGGGCGGACCACATGCACTCTTTCTCGCTTGTAAGGAAGGTCCTATAGATTGCCCATACACACCAGGCATCCTCACCCTTGTGCTCTCCACTCCGAGGGCGTCATCGTTACATCTCCCTGGCACTTCGTATGCCGGGTCTGGAAAGTGGTTGAGCAGTGTGACGGAGCCATTGCCATAGATTGCAGGGAGGATACGCGTCCAAGCCAGGCGCTATGGATTGCATGCGCCAGAGAAATGCCCATGCTGTTGCTGCAATGCCCAACTGCACTTAGTGATTCCCACCACCAGCAGAATGTTATACGGGTCAGGCAGATAGACTGCAAGCATGAGCACATTCAGCATGCACCATTGCACCCGCCAGCGGCCAGTATTACGCACGAGTTACTGCAGCAGTGCAGATCCCTCCCGCAATCTGCCTGCCCAACCGGAATGTCTGGATCGCAGCGGCCAGCCCTCGTGGCCAAACTCGGCAGCGACCGAGCGAGCGGGCGAGGAAAGCTAGAACGTGTGGATTTACAACCACGAGCGGCCTCCAGACTGACCCGCTCTGCCGGGTTTCCGTTGTTGCTCTGCCCTCGTTCGCCCTCGAACCCCCGAAGTGCTAGTGATCTCGCGCGCGGTCTGGCCGCCCATCGACCACGTTGCGAAAAACCCTGTGATGCCTTTCACGGCCTCCGCATGGGAGCCGGAATGCGTGCGGAACGCGCGGTGCGTTCGGCGGGTGGCTGCGGCCACGGCGCGCGGCGGTTTGTCCACCAGGGCTGCTGGCTTCTCTTGCCTACTACCGACGCTGCTGTAGCCTGCGCCGGAGCGACCTGACCCATGCCATCCCATCCACCCATCCATTTCCCACCCAGCGTGCGGTGCGTGCGGTGCGTGCGTACGTGCCTTGCCCGCGCTGCATGCATGCGACCCGAATTCTAAAACCTGCCGCACCGGCGATGGTGCCAGGAAGGGGGACCGGCGGTTCGCGGGAGCTGACATGGTCTTGCGTGGCTTTTTCTTCCCCCTCGTCGCCCGGCCCTGTTCGGCGAACCCAAAGGACAGTGAGAAGAGGATATATGCGGTCGGGACCCTTCTTCCTGTTCGCCCTCTCGTCCGATCCCTGCATTGCCGACTCTCGATACCCTTTATTTCTAATTTGTCTTCGCGCGCGCCGTTGTGACCTCTCGCTCTTGACCAAAAGACTGTTGCTACACATAATCGATAATCACGAATACGCATCATAACGACGGCATCTTGACTGGTTCTGGAGTTTGTCTGGTCTGTGCTAACGTCGACCGGCACTTCCAGACAGCTGAAGCCAAGTTCCATATCGCACCTCGCATCAGGCACCACCAACCGTTTTGTGGTCTCTTCTAGAGAGCAGCTTGCTTGGCTAGCATTGCTCGTCGAACATCAATCAACATCTCATCCGCGTGAATAGCCATCATGCCGTCAAGCGACCTGTACCGCTCCATGCTGGAGCAGCAACGAGCCGCTTCACCAGGTTCGCCCGCGGACCTGAACTTCTGCACCTGTCACTACTCCGCCTCGACCGAGCGGCCAACGTGCCCATCCTGCCTCGCACGGCAGCAACGCCGAGGTTCCTTGTACTCCCTCCCGTACCGGACATCCTCACGGGCCATGACGCCGCCTCCCACCGAAGCCACGCCGGCGCGGCGATCGCTGGACGTCCCTTCGGCTTCAGCGCCATCCCATCGACCACGATCAACCTTCTCCCCCAACGGCCTCAGCGCTGCTTTCGCTTCGGACGACGTTCAAGGCGCCTCACTCTTCCCGCCCTCCTTCGCCGCCGGCGGTCGGAACCCCTCCATCGGCTCCTACAGCCGCCACAGCAGCGCCTCGATGTCCAGCTCCGTCGACGACCTGGACGCGATCCGCAAGCTCTCGCTCGACAGTCCCGCCGTCCGGAGCCCGTCGGCGGCAGCGGCCGCGCGGACATCTTCCCTTTCGTCGGATTCCTCCTCCTCCGGGACGACTCCGCTGGACATCCGGCCGGTGCATGCCGAGTACGCGCCCATGGCGGCCGGATTCGCGCGCCTGCGCTCGAACGATGCCTCGACGCCGGAGCGGTCATGGCGAGGTCGGGCACGGCCGGGCACGGAGCTCGGCGCGAGGATGTTTGAGGGTGCGGCATGAGCGCGTTTTGGTCTACGGAAGAGCGAGTACGGGTGGTTGTACTCGGAGGATGAAACGGAAGGCAAAGCCGTCGACTGGCATCGAGGCTGGTCCTTGTTTGATGAAAAGGGAGGACGTTTTCTTACCATGTCGTGATATGTTGCGTATTGAGCACGGCGCTGGCGGGGTTCATTGCAGGTCTACTATGATACACGAAAGGATTCCCATCGGTCATTGGTTTCTCTATATTATACGTCATCTGATGAAGAGTGGGCAGTCCCTGGCTATGCCGGATGCGCTTCTCGCTCGTCACACGAAAATCTATCTGTCTCAAATCTCGAATGAAAAACGGTGATCCGTGACATGAGTCTCAATTCTCATCGGCCAACATCTACGGGACCATCTTGACATCGCGGGCTTGTGCATCGAAATCTCGAGACGATTCAAGAGCCGGTATCCCCGTGCCGTCTCCACACCCACCCACCAAGACCCTCAGCATCCAGAGCGCATCATCGGAGCTTCCGACTCGAGCCGTCATGAACGTCTCCACCCATCGTCATCGCTCGACACCCTAGCGTCCTTTTTGCTCTCTCATCTCTCCGCTACAACAACCGCATAATCCGAGTCAAATCTGCAGCAGATTACCAGATCGCACATGCTCGTCCGGCAGTAGCAGCACCATAGCGTGCAGCGGTTGAGAGGGATTCAGCCATGCCAATGGCCAAAGAGCAAGACTCGAGATTGCGACAATTGACTTCCAACCTCGACGGTTCGCGACTACGCGTGTCACGGTAGTGCCAGTCTGGACGTGAAGTCCGATGGGCCCTGTTCTCGGCGATGGGGCCCGCGAACGCGTGCGGCGCGGCCGCGGGCGAAAAAGCCCCGCCGATCGCCGCGTGCGTGGGCGAAGATCTCTGCTTTCCGTGGTGGAACCTCCACTAATCTTAGCGGCAACCCATGGACAGTTTAACAGGCACGCAGGCAGGTGGCAGCCACCCGATTTTGTTATTTTTTCTGATGTGAGCTAAGAATATCGATGAGCAAACGCCCGCGGCGCCGATCGCAGAGATCATCGAGGCAAGTCAAGCCGATCAGGTAAATGCGACTGGATAACATCGTCTGTCGCCCGCACGTGGAGCGATCAACATAGAAATCGCCGTCGTGGGAGCAGAGGTTTCTTTCGGAAGATTCCGATGCCTGGGAGTTCTCGTCCTTACGGATGGCATCGGCTGGCACATGGACATGTCTCCCGGTGCGGATGCGTATTTGTAATTGCTACCCATGGCTCGAGCCTGACGCGGCACAGCCTGCCGAATGTGGGTTGTGCGGGTCATTGAAGGCGCGTCACGGTCTCCGTTGGGCGGACGCACGACTCGTAGAGTTTCCCAATTCACGCGAAAGACCGATGTGATATGTTATTCCTCGCCAGAGAGCGAGATGATAGTGTATCTCTAGTTCTATAATGACGACAACAGTCCCTATGCATGCATGTGAGAATAAGCTTCTTCGCAAGGTGCAGGCGTTGCGGGTGGCTCAGAACACTCCTCAGTGCGCCCTTGCACGGTCCGCGGCGCGAGCGCGATCGGCTGCTCGTGAGGCCAACTCGGCGAGATACAATTTCCACCAAGTGAACATGAGCCGGGAGCGGCCCGCATCATCGCCAATGGAGACTTGATGCGCGTACGGCTCGGGCGGGGGGTCGACATCAAGCGGGTAGCTGGTCAGATGAAGCTCAGCCAACCGCGCGGTACTCCAGATCCCGAAGCCGAGCCGCCGCATGACCGTCCAGTCGGCACTACGGAGCGGCGAGCCGTGCCAGCGCTGGAAGAGCATATTGAACAGCTGCTGACCCCGGGTCAGGCCTCGCGCTGCCAGTGTCTGCTGCTCAAATGTCTCACCCCAGGCCTTCTGCTCGTCGCTGGCATCTTCGGCATGCGGGGGTGGGCGAACCATCGCATCCCATGAAAGTATCTCGGCAAGCGGCGTCGAGTCTTCGCGGGCTGTTCTCAGCTCATTGTAGCTCTCGATGACCTCGTCGACCTCGTCAGCAGCCCATCTCCCCATTCCTGAAGGCAGGTCCTTGCTGTCGTGCAGTAGGAGGATCTTGAAGCGGCGAGATAATTGCCAGCGCAATAATGCACGTAAGACACGCTGCTGCTCTGCCCAGTAGATCGGTGCGGCATCCACGGCCGGGTATGCGACAGCAGGCGGCGGACTGCGAACCGGTCGGCCACTCAGATAGTCCGCATGACTCCGGCTGTTGTCGATGCGCTCTAGCTTCGATCGGTAGAGATGGATAAGCTTCCTCTGCAAGATCTCGTCGCAGACGGTCGCATAGTGGCTGAGTCTTCCCAGAGTGTGACGGATCGCCGCACCAGATGTGTCTTTCACCAGGGGCCATTTGGCTTGATCTATCAATGTCCACAAGAGCTCTTTCTCTGGCCGCTGTAAGTCATCATGCGAGAGCAAGATTATGTACAATCTGATCTTTGTGATGACGTCGGGGATAAGTGAGCGAGCCATAATGTGCTCGACCACAGCAACGGCATGCTGGGCAAAAACATAGCTGTACACGGGCGAAGCGCACCGTAAAGCATCCAAGGACTTGAGATCGGCCAGTTCCTGTAGAATCAAGAGCGGCAACGGAGCTGGCAGACTTTCAAATGGACTCATATCGCATTCGGGAATCAAGATCGATTCGAAATCTGCCAGCCATTATGCCGCAAGGATCTTGGAACTCGGATCGAGAGAGTGTGTGCCGCCAGCAGATTTACCGTGAGTTGGAATGAGATTCGTAGTAATGTCGATCCGGGATTTCATTGGGCGCCCGCGATGATCTTCATAAAAAAGGCTACTTGCGATATCTTGGTATCGACAGAGATCCCCGTCCCCGCGGGACAAATCGGCTTAGTAAGTCTCAAGGGCGCCGCCCGGGCGGAGCGGAGGTCCCGATTGACAATCCCCTCCACTCGTCTTGGACTCGTCTGAGATCTTCCTATCGCTGGCACTTGGCGGCCCGGAAGCCGTCGGAGATGCTGCCGTCCCTCCATGACGTGTGATCGTTAAGTCCGTATGTGCATGTCAGACGACAATCCTTGGAATGCCTCGTCAAATCTCTACATTGTAGGATAGGCCAGGCGTAGAGACACTAATATGTACACAGCGTGGTCCTGCCAAATGAAGCTTGGGATATTACCTGTGAGACTCAACGATGAAATGAAAAAGGCCTCATGAAGACCAGGTAGACAGGACATGTTTATCCTATCATGAGATGACCATCATCACATCGAGTTCTCTACGGTGCATGTTGTTGTACCCTTAGGGTTACCTGTTGCAGCGGCTTGGGGACGAACAGTGCTGGAAAGGTCCGGCCCGTCAGCCACGCCTGCTGGAGTTAAGCTCGGAGATATTCGCCAACAGGAAGCCCTCAAAACCTTGCGGAAAAGTTCAGACGCCTGCGACAAAAGTCAACGAAAAAGATCACCAGCACCCCAAACAAAATGAAGCGCAAATTGAATGCGCGCGACGAGCCAGAGGTGGGAAATCCAGACTCCACCGCTGTTGCTACCACTTCAAACACCGACGAGTCCTCGAAAAATACCTTCGCTGCCCTCGGATTGGATACTCGACTTTTGCAGACGGTCACCCAGCAGAAGTTCGCAAAGCCTACACCAGTGCAAACAAGAGCGATACCTCTAGCATTACAGGGGAAAGATGTCCTGGCATTGGCAAGGACAGGATCGGGAAAAACGCTGGCATACCTGCTCCCGGTCCTGAACGCAATACTGCAGCGCAAAAACCAAGACAAGCGCGCCAAATCTACCACCGTCCTCATCCTCGTCCCGACGAAAGAGCTGGCGAATCAGGTGACCGGCGTCATTGATACTCTCACAAAGATGTCTTCCCAGCTCGTGCGTGTTGAGGATATCATGCGGAAAGAGGATGTTGCGGTGACAAAAGCTCGCTTGCTGAGCCTTCCGGATATTGTTGTCGCCACTCCCGCGCGCGCAATGCAGTTCGTGAACGATGAGTCTCTGAAGCTGGATAAACTAAAGCATCTCATCATTGACGAGGCGGACGTGGTGTTGAACTTCGGCCATCAGGAAGATCTGGCTAGCATTGCGACTGCGCTGCCCTCGGGTGTGCAGAAGCTGATGATGTCCGCCACTTTACGAACGGAGATTGACGAGCTGTCTGCACTCTTCTTCGGAACCGACGAGAGCACACAACCTACCATCCTCGATCTCTCGGCAGAGGAGGCCGAGGAACAGTCCAAGCTGTCGCAGTACGTTCTGCGCACGGCCGAGGACGAGAAGTTTCTTCTCATCTATGCTATCTTTAAGCTTCAGCTTATCAAGGGCAAGATCATTGTATTTGTTGCGGAAATCGATCGCTGTTATCGACTGAAACTATTCCTCGAGCAATTCGGCGTTAGGGGCTGCGTCCTCAACTCCGAGCTTCCCGTCAACTCACGGTTACACGTGGTGGAGGAGTTCAACAGAGGAGTCTACAACATCATCATTGCTGCAGATGAAACCGAGGTGATGGGAAATGAGGAGGGTAAGCGCCGACGGAAGCAAGTGGAGCAGGCAGAAGCCGCCGACAGCGATGAAGAGGAACAGCAGGCACCAGAGGAGCAAGACGAGTCGTCCAAAGCCAAGGAAACCGCGACAAAGGGGCGACCTCCCCGACGCCGCCGTGAGGACCGTGAGTTTGGTGTTTCAAGAGGTATCGACTTCAAGAACGTCACTTGTGTTCTCAACTTCGATCTCCCCACAAGCTCCAAATCATACACGCATCGTATTGGCCGGACAGCGCGTGCCGGTCAGGATGGCATGGCGCTCTCCCTTTACGTTCCGGCGGAGCTCTACCGGAAGCACAAGCCGACCAGTATTCCTCAAAGCGAGTATGATGAAGCAGTGCTCGGCAAGATCAAGGCGTCACAGAGCAAAAAAGGCAATGAAGTCAAGGAATGGGGTCTGGACTGGGAGAAGCTGGCTGCGTTCCGGTATCGGCTTGCCGATGCACTGCGCAGCGTAACACGCATCGCTGTGCGTGAGGCACGAACAACCGAGTTGCGCAACGAACTCATCAAAAGCGAGAAGCTCAAGCGTCACTTCGAGGAGAATCCCGAAGATCTGCGCCACCTACGACACGACACGGAGACGCACGCTGTTCGGCAGCAACCGCATCTGCGCCACGTCCCGGATTACCTGTTGCCAGCCGGAGGCAAGGCCGCCGTCAGCAAGGATGTTGGATTCGTGGGCATAAGGAAAGACATGGGAAGTGAGAACCGGATCAGGAAAGCAAGAGCATTCAACAAGAGTCGCGGCAAGGGTCGATTGGCTGAGCGGAAGCGGAGAGGCGGTGGAGATCCATTGAAGACGTTCAATGCAATGGGACGGAAGAAGAAGTAGAGCTGTCAGAGCCCAACACTGTCGGCAGGACTGCCATGACAGCGCCGTGACAACAATTGGTCTGTCGTCCACGGTAGCCTTTGATTATCGTTGTCCACGATGAAACCACTGTATTCACTGGATGTGTCAACACCATGATCCCTAGCCTGCCTTCACGCTCTATCTCCTCACGAAAATATCCGGTGCTTCCGGACTGGTCATGGATGTAGTATTTCCGAGGCATCTCGAGAGATGAAGTGTCTCTGACATGAAACTTCCACGACTCTCCTATTGCTGCCAACATGATGCAGGTGACCTCGATCGTGTTGTTGTCCTCGGAATCTTCATAAAGACAAATTGGTCTGAAGAGGGGTTGTTCGTGTGTAGTCGTCATTTCTCATCCTGTGATATCCTTGGTATGAAACAGTGAACGAATAGAGCAAGGCTCACGAGAGGCAACGGGCATTGGCAATCGGATAACAGGCCGACGCAGACGGCGACCACGCCTAATTCCGCGCCTGGGTTCGGCCAGTGAAAGCCAAATCAAGCCTGATCGGCTCACCAAGTCGGCACGCAATGTTGATACGCAATACATCAATCGTGCCAGATCTAAATCGGACTTCCGGGACTTCGATGAGTGTTCCGCCGGACCATAACGGCGTCTCAGATGGACTAGATCGCTTGCACGGCACCGTCAAGCAGTGGAGAGATTTAGCTGCGTGGTAGAAGCCGAATTTGTGGTGATCGGCCAGGCTAGTATCTCAAAGACTCGCCTCTGCGTGCCGAAGCGTTAAAAGAATAATAACGCCGACGACACGCGCGGCCTGCAGCAAACCCGGCCAGGGTACAAATGTCTCCACCCTCTCCCTCTTTGCCCAAGCAACGCTAGTTTGGAGGAGATCTCCAGACTCGAACGTCAGGGCCGGCTGCCTGCCTGCCTGCCTGCCTGCCTGCCTGCCTGCCTGCCTAGAGCAGCATAGTTGACGGGCGGACATGGGTTCATGTATGTAAGAGAGGTTCATTTTGGCGTCGGGGTAAAGAAGTCTTGCCCACTTGATTTCCTGTGAGCATATCAGATGTCGCGTTTGATTTTTTTCTTCTGTAACTATCGGGCTCTCTTCGTCCATTCTACCAGAATCGGAAGTTGTCGGGCCGGTGAGATCCTCGTCACGATACTGGAAATGCTACATCGAACGCCACTGATCCGCACGAACTTAACCCACAATGGTGCTGCATGCACACCCACAAAGTCATCTGCAACTTGGGATGTACATGTGAGCGCTGACCTATCCTGTCAACCATACCTATGCACGTAGAGTGCCCGCGCGATAGGTCATCCTGGCCCCGACCACATGTGAGAAAAGCATGCTAGCTCGGCCTACATATGCGATATCGACGAAGCAGGCCAATGCTCCGGATATCCTCCAAAAGCAATGGGTATCTCAGAAACCCTGTGTGCAACGAGTACACGGAGTCCTGTAGCAAACCCACCAACGTAGTGTGTGTTATGGGCAAGGTGCAACCATGTCATGTGCCTCAGGCTCGATCATGGAGGATCCTTGAGGATTCAAACAGATGCGGACGGACAGCGGCGACACGGATGTGGCGGACTGGGCGCAGCATAGCAGATGTTTGGCGGCCTTGGAGAAGTGTGCCGTGGCGCACACCGGGGTGGCGGACTCTTCTTCAAATCCTTCTTGGCACAGTCGTGGGGAGTGGCGCCAGGAACACGACAGCCCGGACGCAGAGAAAGGCACATGCCAGAATGGAAGGATGCAAGCGAGGTTGTCATCACGAGTGGAGAGGTGGAGGAATTAACCAGCTTCGTCTCACAGTCAAGGCGCGATAGACGCGTGTCAAGACATGCTCTTGATCAGCGGTCGATCGCGCGCTCAGGACCCCAAAATCTGCGCCCTCACATTGTACCCGCTCGAAAGGATGATTATGCTGCATCTGATACGCGTAGGAGGATGTCGGGTGGTGCGACTGCGCGGTGGGCGGGCACGACAGCACGGACGGGTACCTGGCGGCGGATCTGCCAAGTGAGCAGACACGCAAGACGTGCGGAGGCTCTCTGATATCAACGGCGCTACACCCGCCCGCATCGTGTTGCAAGTTTATCTTTCGTGCTTGGTGATGCTGGGTATCGCTTGGTCGTGGTGCGAGGTCCACTGTGATGCGCGTACTGGTTGCCTGTCAGCATTGCAGTCTCTCATGATGTCTCGAAATGGCGACTGAAAGACTCGGGGAAAGTTCATTGATGCGATCTTATCGGAGAATCTCTTGCTGCCGTTTGATCTCGACGACCGTTAATGGTTCTCATCTTGCAGCATATCGGGTGAGCCACAACTTCGACTGCCACGGCAGGGTAATCAGCCAGCCTTGAGCATGACGTTTTGGCAGGCGAGGCCGACAATGGCAGTGATGCGCGTTTATCGTAGAGACAGGCGCGACAGGCCGTGGACAGGCCCCCGTCCGCTTCGTGAGCCTTCCCCCGTTGGAGCAAGCGCCGGCTGTCCGACTACCCCCGAAACAGACCTTGCCCACCTGCGCGGCCCAATGGCGATCCCCCGCCCCTCCCCTCCGGCGAGTTTGCCTGCGCTACAAGGCGACCAGCCTGGAAAAGCCGTCACACGAGCGCAGGACGGTAGTGCAATCGCCCAGTCTGGTATGCTCCACCGCTCGAGGCCAAGGGCACCGATAAGTCCACGATCAAAAACCACGTGTGCGACTTTGTCGCCGAGGCCTTGGAGCAGGTGGCCATCTATAGAACGGGCGGGACTGGCGGCAAAGGACGGGGTCAGCACTCTGCATCGCTGCTACTGGTCCGCCTGGCGATGGTACCTGGTCGAGACAAGCCTGAGATCCACCTCCGCGATCCACGGATCCTGAGAGTCCTTCCCCCCATGCCGGATTGGACGTGGGGAGAGATCCTACTGTGCCTGCTCCGCAGTGGTGCTTGCCGTGGTGATATTGCCGAATGGGCATCATGGCGTTCTGATGGACCTGCACGTTGTCATGCCGAAGAACGCCAGAAGGTCGCCGCAGGATCAGCTGCACGCCTCCACGTCAGGTTCGCAAGGATATGCCGGCACGGAGAAGTCGACCACGGTTTGGAATAGTTCGCAATGGAGATCATCATCCAGGTCCACGCAACGCTTCCACGGCACACTGTGCGTCCGGGCGCTGGTGTTACGCTGGGCCTGTTTGGTGAGCAAACGTTATCAGGATGGGAGCAAAAACGTCGACAGCTGGGCCAATCAAGCGATGAGGATCACTCAGGAAACCTGGTGGGGAGGATAGTGGTGCGCAGTAGTGGATGGCGCCAGTGCAGACCACCCCGCAAGCTACCTGTCAAAGGCCGAGACCACCAAGACAAGAGGCGTGCAGAAAAACGTTTCCATTCACACTGTAGCGGCGTTTGGACGCCCTGCCGAGTCCGGTAGACTGCCACTGGTTCAACCACCAAGCCCGCCCGCGTAATGCATTCGCCTGCCCTATTGCTTGAAACACTACTTTTTAGTGGTTGTTCAACGCTCGTCCCTCCAAGAGGGCCCTGCCCGCGGCACCGAGGTGTTGATCGCTGGACAGTACGCACCCATCTCAATCTCACTGACACCCGGTCGCTCGACCCACACGTCTGGGGTAGGAACATGGCAGTGACGCTAGACACGGAGAATGGCAAACTCTTTCGACGGTTGTGGCGGTCGAGGTCCGGTACCCGCCTACCCGTTCAACGCCGTAGTAGATAGAATATGAACTGCTTCGACGCCTTCGAGGGGAGTTTCAAGTTTGACGTCTCCCTCAGTGGCCCTTGCTTCATCATTCCGTCAAAATGGGTCTCGGTGTATTGAACGATACGAAAATCGACCCGGTGCCTGGTATTACCCTCGCCTCTTGTGTGATGGACGTGGCAATGTTCTAACGATCTCTTTCCCCCGATATAGGAACGGCTACCCTCGATGACCTGCTCGGAAATGCACAGCCCGGCGAGAGGGCCGACGGCCGGCCGCTGAAGAAGACCGCTGACGGCATCATTCTGGTGCCGCAACCAAGTGACAGTCCCGATGATCCGCTGGTAGGTTCAGCAAGACCCCTCTTGGCTGTGATGCTGTACGCCGAACCATTCGGGCTGACACAATCGATCAGAACTGGCCGTTATGGCAACGGGACGTCATCACTTTTCTGCTTTGCTTGCTCTCCGTCCTCGCGTCGACCCTGTCACCGCTGCTGGCAGCGAACACGATCACGCTGATGTCGTGGTATGAGTACAAGTACGGTGTAACGGAAATGGCACTCCTCACCGGGTGGCATTTGTTCGCCGTCGGTGTCGCTGGTGCTTTCATGGTTCCTCTCGCCAGAGTTTGGGTAGGCCGCCCCAGATGTCTCTACAATCATGTCGTGGCATTACTGACAGATTTGGCTGTAGGGAAAGCGATGGCTCATTCTTTTCGGAACTGTGATCATCATCATCAGTTCGATTTGGGGTGGCTGCAGCGGAAAGAGCTACAACTCTCTCGTTGCGGCTCGTGCCCTGCAGGTAAGTCTTCGCGGTTGGTCCTGCTGAAGCCTGAGTGACGAATTAATCCGTGCGTAGGGTGTCGGTCTTGCACCATTCGAGGGTCTGGTCAATGCCATGGTCGGAGAACTCTATTACGTCCACGAGAGCGGTGCTCGAATGGCACTGAGTAACTTGTGCTTGTTCGGCGGCGCTTTCTTCACGCCTGTCATTGTTGGAAAGTCAGTTTCACCGAACCAGCCCTATCTTCAGAGAACGTCAAGACTAACCTGATCTTCTCTTGCAGGGCTACCGCCACCCTCGGCTGGCAATGGACATTCTGGATGGTCGCCATCTTCACGGCCGTAGTACTGCCTTTTGTGTACCTGTTCTGCCCGGAGACGACTTACAATCGCGATATCGAAAGTGATACCTGCAACTTGGTGTCACGGCCTGGGTCTAAACCGTCTGAAATGGGAGCCGAGAAGCAGGAGTTCGCCGTCAGGGAAGGCGGCCCGGGCTCATTCAGCAGTGATGTCAAGATCGATGAGAACCCTTCATCAACCAGCGTCGAGCGGATCCGGACCAACTCATACACGCCATACCCTCACACCGAGCACATGCCCAAGCGCAAGCTCCTTACGGCACAGAACCTCGCCATCTTCACGGGCCGCAAGTCGAACGAAAACTTCTGGAAATTGCTCGTCCGTCCTCTTCCGCTCATGTTCCAGCCAGCCTTCCTGTGGGCCGCCATGGTGCAAGGTGCCATGATTGCTTGGGTGGCGATGATGGGTGTCTCGCTCGCTATCCTCACGATCAAGATCAACTTCACCGAGGTCGAGACTGGATACATGTACGCCGGCGCCTTCATTGGTGCCATCCTCGCCTTCGTCTTGGGCGGCGCGATCAGTGACCCGGTCGCCCGGTGGATGACCCGCCGCAACAACGGCATCTTCGAGCCTGAGTTCCGCATGATTCTCGTTGTCCCGATGATGCTCTTCGGCGTCAGTGGCCTGTTCGGCTTCGGCGTCTTCAGCGCCGATGCCAAGTACGGCTGGCTTGCGCCGGACGTCATGTTTGGTTTCGTGGTTGGTGGTATGACCCTCGGCGCCATCGTCTCGGCTCAGTATATCATTGACGGATACCGCGACCTCACCGTCGAAGGCTTGACTGTCCTGGTCATCTTCAAGAATATGATCTGTTTCGCCATCACCTACAAGGGCTTCGACTGGTTCATCGAACTCGGCAGCAAGGACATGTTCTTCATGTTCGGATACATCCAGATTGCCATTTGCGCGTCCACGATTCCCATGTGTAAGCCTTCGCCTCGTTTCCTCATGAGAGTTCCCGAATACTGATCGCGCTCGTACAGACATCCTTGGCAAGAAGAACCGCTCGTTCTTCGCCCGCCATGATCTTCTGGAGATCCTGCACTTGAAGTGAGCACGCCCACATATTGCTTGGGGCCGGCTGCACGGCAGACTTGTACATTAATGCGTTAACGTGAACCACGAATTCGAACATTGTGAAACATTCTTGAATCTCGTCTTGGACACCATCAAGAATGTGATTGTTGCATCATGTCCGCAACGCGGGAGTCTTGGCAACTTGGAAGGTGCCCTACCAATGTAGTAATACCTGCTGTCAGCTTAAGCTCTGCTGTGCCGCGCTCGTGCATATATGTGACTTGTACTGGACTGATGTCGGCAATGTTGCTGACTCGCCGGACGTGCCTCCATTACAACGGGAAGGTGGACTCGTCCTCGGGTGAGCTTTTAACCTGACATTCAGGATGCACTTCTCTGATTACTCCGCAAGCACTAGATTGGTCCGAGGATATATCGGTGTTGATGGTCATCGACTTGGACAAATGTACAAAGTTATCCATCATGTGCAGTGTATAAAAGTACAAAAAGGTCGCGCGTATAACAAACGTGCTGTCGTCCAATTGTGCATACCGAGACCTCCACCAGTGCTTCCGCGGTCAGGGTTCTATCTCCTCCGTCCAGAGCTGGAGTTAAGCGCTGCTCGGGCAGTGGTACCCAGCTTGTGCACCGCATTTCTCCGCTCCCACACTGCACTCCTGCCCTCCACCACAGCGACGAGCTCGTCGGCAACCTTCTGTGCGAACATGTCCTTGCCACTCGTCTTTCCCTTCTTCTTTGACACGACGTCAAGGATCCACATGAATGCAGTCCGTCTCCGTTGTCGGAGTCCGAGCGGAACGGGAATCTGCAGCGCGGTACCACCGCCTGCGGCGCCCTTCTGCGCACGAATGCGCAGCAGTGGTGCTACGCTGTCCACAGCCAGCGTCAGGTAGAGCACAGGGTGAAGTGGGAGGTGCGCCGCGGGAGGTGCGCCTGGGAGAAGCGCACGGGTCGGGCTGTATTTCGGTGGGCTCTTGGTGCGGAGAATGTTGAGAATGGCGGCCATGTTGCGCTGCGCAGTGGCCTTCTTACCATCGCGCATGATAAGGTTCGTCAACTGCTCGACGATAGGATCGTACCGCGTGTCCTTGATCGACTCGCGAGGGAGCGGTGTGGCGGGAGCGTGATGCACAATACCTGGGACAGGCTTAAAGAGCTCTTTGTTGAAAACCTTCTTTATCGTGCTTTCATTGTATTTTGGTTCAGATCCTTCCGTTAGTCCCAGCATTCCACGGTATGCTTCCCACTGTTGGTCTCGATTCGGCATCATAGCAAGGTCTAAAGACGAAGTAGCAGCGCGGATGTCAGTCCAGACCTGTTGCCGTCTCGCCAGGGTAGAAAAGGGCCGCGTTGAGGGTTTCGTAATGACATTGCTGTTCTTGGCTTGATCCTTCATGACCTTTGGCGCTTGCTTCCTCGTCTCCGATTCATTTCTCAGGATCTAAGCACAGTCAATCACTATCTTACTCCTGATATAGCAAAGGGGTGTACTTACCTCCTGTACCGGTGTGCCTTGTCCTTCGATGTCTGGCCCCTCGCCGCCCTGGCTTTTGGCGATCTTCGCTGCTTCTTCACTAACATGCTCTTGCTGTCCCGAAGTTGGTCCAGCTTGGCCTGCGCTCGCTTTCGGCAGTTCTTCACTCTTGTTGTCCGCAAATGTCCGCTGCGCACTTCGGTTTAGGCCAATGGTAGCATTGGCGTGGCGGAAGACCACAACTGGTCGTGGTCGCAGCGCACAGCTGCGAATCATAGGGACTGCCTTCGTTGAGCCCGGCATCGTAGACGGGGATAATGTTGAGAATGAAGGCAATGACCGAGGTGGATATGATGAAATGTAGTGGTCATTGCTCGCGTGCAGGAGGAGACGGCCAGCCCTCGACGCATGCCAAGATTGCTCGCTTGACCTGCCATTCTTTTCCCCTGCGGCGTTGATGTGAAGTCCGCACGCCGAACAACATCCTGAGCGAGTGCTGCACTTTAAGTCGAACGCAATCAGCGCTACCGATCACACAGCGACACATGTACAAGTTTAGGGAGGACCTTGATTGCACTCAACTCCGTCTCAAGATCTGCTGATCACCTGGGCTTTTCAGCACGTACGTCTACCAGCAGAGTGCTTGCACAGACCATGTGTTGACGCGCAACTTTGAACGAGTGTCGATTCATTTGGAAATACGTCTGCAAGCCCATAGCTTGCGGTGCTAATTGAAAGAAATACTACGCTCAAGTGTTGCATTTTCGCCCCCGTTCGGAATGAATGCTTTACTCAATGCTGACCGAGCCAAAGAAGCAAAGTTTGAGAACGCCCACCATGTGTGCAAGCTGACAGGCGAACCGTGGCTTCTCCTGGCAGCAATTGCGCAGGATCAACCCAACTGCTAATTGCCAATTGCCAATATCGAATCAGTGCATCAAAAACTCGTTCCCGAACGCCAATGTACCGTCAAGCAGGATGTTCTTTATATTTTTGGATGTCCCAACGTGACACTGATTGCTCTTGACAGCCGATGTTGATAGCTGTTTTGTTGAGGCATCGCGCGGCTCTGCAGAGTGGCCATCATCGTAATCGTCATATCCGTTCGCATTTCTCTTTCAGTAGCGAGCGCGACCAATGGCTCTTAGTGGACTCTTCTGATGAAATGTCTCCTTCAGTACCATCAGCATTCGGCACTTTGGGCACAGTGGCGTGGCAACGACGGGAGTGACCACGAGGCGATGGCCTTGACGACAGTGCGTGCAGAAGAAGTGCGATCCGTAAGAATATCCCTGCTCGCGCTCCTGCAGCAGCACCATGCAGATGGCAGAGGTCAGCAGCGGAAGTTCTGCCATCATGTCGCGGACTTGCTGGTACGATGGCGACGAAGCAAGCTTCCAATTCTGCTTCAAGATGAAGGAAGCTACTTCGTTGCGGAGGCCGGAGATGGGGACGCCGCTGAGATTGGCATCAAAGATGGTGCGGACGGCATCCAAGAACGGTTGGTTATAGCCCGCCCGCTCCATGACCTTCTTCTGGGCCACTTGCGAGAGACGATCGAGATTGTACTTGGAGCCGATCAGGTAGATGTGTACATGAAAGGCAAGCGGCTTGCACGAAGGATGGTCTTTTCCGTACTGCGTCTCCAGAATCTCATCGGCGTTGTACTCTCCAGTGTAGAGGTAGGTCAAAAGTGCCTCGATGTTCTCCGGGGCCTCATCGAGGATGACGAGCGAAGTACGTTGGTCGTTCTAGAAAAGAGTCAGCGATTGAAGACTGGTTGACGTATCATGTCAACTTGCAGAGCGACTGACGCCAACGCCCCAGACGATGGACGGACAGCGAGCCCACAAGACTGCCTTGTGAACACGCCAGGTGCAGTTGCCGCATTTCATGACAAAGTCTGATGTAGTCTCGTCGTTCAGGAAGAGATGGCTGTGATCGATCAGCACGCCAGTCTCCCAACTATCGGAGCGAGCACAGGTCACGAACCTCCTTTGTTCCATGTTTGCTGGGTGCGAGTTCAATGCTGTATTGCGAGTGATAATATCCGGGGCAATGAACGCCATGATTGTTCGATGATCGTTGCTAGTTGATTGATATTGTTATGTGAGGAAGTGTGGAGGTGAAGAAAGTGGTGACTGGGGCGCAAGAAACAGAAGTAAGTGAGGTTGGCTGACAGCAGGATACCGGGTGAATCGGGGCGCAACTCAGCTCTGTACATGCTGGTTTCACACGAGCACCGTGCCGTGTCGGTAGCCAATTGACTGCAAGCAGCTTCTTCAAGGATACAGCATTGGGTTCGAATCAAGAACTCTGCGCATCTAGTCGAACTTGTGTCTCCGAGCACACATCCAACCACGATCACTCTCTGCCACGATTACGAGGTCAGTGCTCACTCGTCCGCCGTGAGAACAGATATTTTGTAGTCAGCACCTCATATGGCCACGATGGTCCCTTAATTGTGGATCTTATAACTAGCATTGCCTTCAGTTTGGATCTGAGAGAACCGACTTAGCTGCCCGTGACTTCGACCTCTGGTCTGCCTCTATCACGTAGGCTCAAACCAAACGATACCCCTCGGATCATGCACACGAAGCGCAACTGGCGACCAAATTGCCTTGATACTTGCTCGTGTCGTCACCTAAGGAATCCGCATCTCATTCTCGCGCTCGAAGCGCCAGCGGCATGACCACGCCTTTCTGCATCGCGAAATCGGTGAGTTTGCCATTCTCCGAACACAAACCTGCGGCCCAAAATTTTATCGAACCCTGAGAACTTGTTTCTCACGCGTTGCAGCTCTTCGCGTAACCACGTATTTTTGCCAAATACTCATCACTTGCTGGTATCAAACACTTGTTCGGCCGCTCCTCATATCGTGGTTGCTACAGACGGGATCAGCAGAGCTCAACCGTGACAATGACGAAAAGAGACATGGATACTTGCCTGAATATTCAGTCGCGAGTTGCTTTCAGGCTCTTGGAGCTCAAATGCTGTCGCCAAGTTGTACACCCGGCAATGGAATGAGGGAGGCCGCCATTTGAGCGTGCCCTCCCCGCCGGATTTGTCTCCGCTCGGGCTATCATAATGACCAAGATACAGGAAAGAGATCGTCGCTGGTACAGCTGTTGGCTCGTGGTCGTTGATTACCACGCAGCGAAGTCCGATCTTGAGTGCGTTGTACGCGCATGGTCAGCTGAAGCAGACAGGGCTCGGCGTATCAGTTTGAAGACCAGGACTCACAGAATATCCGTATATCGCATCGTAGAATTCCAGAAGATGTTTGAATATAGTTGCGGAGTGACGGGAAAGGCCTCGGTCTTGACATGGCATCACGCAATCTGATAGATATGGGTCGTTGTATTTGCTGTAGAGAGCGATAACAGAAGGGGAACCGGTCAGTCAAAACAGAACGAGACTTTGGATTGAAGGCATATGTGGCTATGGGTCGGTATAACTTGTTGCTGGCCCAAAGACGTATGCTTCAGTGGGCTCATCAATGACCAGTTCCCCATCATTTGAAGTAACGCTAATGGGGTGCCTTCCGTCCCAAGGATCGTCGAGTCTATGGCTGTGATTGATTGTCAGAAGTGGATGCATCCGTTGCAAGGTGCAAAGCTTTCATGCGACAAGGGAAACTACAGGATGATTATTCAACGGTAGACGATTGGCAACTTCGTCCAAGTAGAAACACACATACACTATATACTGCCACCCACCATCCATCATATCAAACCAAAAGAGAAGGATCTCCCCGCCGAGGAATAATAGTTTCGTTCTGTTTCTGCAACAGCGTTATTCGCGCCGCGCTGATGACAATCGTGTCGAGAACGCAATCCCCCAAGCCATCGAAGTTGGCCGAATAGTGCTGTAAATGCAGGAGCAAACGGGAGTCGTCATTGCGGATCCCATCCTCCAACTCTTTCAGATGATCGCCAAGCCTCGAAAAGTGTCTGGAAAACTGATCAGCCGACTGATAAACATTTCTCGTCGGATACTCACTGTGTCGACTGCCAAGTTTCGACTCGCTGTGTGATCTTTCTGCCCGCTTGAAGCTTGAGATTGGCGGTACCATAATCTTTCCCCAGCTTTTACATCTTGACATGAACCTCAAATATGAAGCTAACGACCACTACGCCCTCATGGGTGAAGAAGTTTCCAGGCACCTCGTAGTCGAGAAGAAGTTGAGCATTGCGTGAAATGTAAGCGGACGGCGATCCTCGTTTGAGATGCAACGATTATTTGTTCTCTGTGAAGTCAGGATCAGCTCTGTGGGAAGAGCGGACCAACACATGTCACCAACCTTGTATTCCGCGATCCTCCTCCCTACTAAGCTAGGAGTCTTGCCGATGATGGTTGTATTCACTTCCGTGACTCTATCGCCTCACTTTATTGTGCAATCTGTGGTCAAGGACGCCTTGCTTGCATTTCATAATGTGGTCAGTCCAACAGCTGCGGTTATTCGGATGGAGGACCATTACTCATGCCCTTTGGGACCGCCGAAGAGAGCGAGATCCGAGTACTCGCCTTCCGGTGTGAGTGCGTCCATCGTTGAGTGTTCAGGTGTGGATGGAAGGATGGGTGCAGATGGAAGTGAGTGAGCAGGTTTGGTAGAAGGCTGAGGATATCATCCGTTGTTTATGGAACAAACAGGAACTCGGATCTTGTCCTGGAACAAAATTTTCAGGAAAAAGAGCCGTGCAAGGTGAGCGAGACCAGCTCTTGAATGTCGCAAGCAATTTCACCTCAATGGCAAGCACGTAGCGCACACATCAGCACAGAACGTCGTCAAAATAGATCCACTAATCATACAGTCAAGGCATTGAACAATTACAGTTAGGCATCCATGGCATTGCCGACCTACGACATCAAATATTCTTGCGTTAACCACCACTGATCTCCTTGCCAAGATATTACATGTCAAGTTCTCGACTCGCTCAGTCGCTCATCCCACCCAACTCGACCCTCACATTGGACTCTCGGACACGCAAACTCAATCTCCATCTCCGGGTCCCTCACCAAAAACTCTTTCTCACACTTGGGACAACAGTACAGCTCCGTAATATGGCCGGAATGGTCGCCGGCGCCACCTGTGTCCGTAGTCGTGACAGTCTTGACCGCTAATGATGCCGCTCCCGATGCCAAACAGGTTGGGGATGATGGAGTAGAGTATGATTTCATCTGCCATGATCTCTGGAGCTGCGCCATGCAAAGGTCGGCGGCGAAGGCGGGAAGCGTGTAGAGGAGGCTACGAAGCGCTGCTATCGGAGGTGACTGCGAGGTCGTGAAAGCGGCGAGGTGAGACATCGTGGTGTCAATGATCGTTCGGCGCATGGTGTTAGGCATTGTGGCGGCATTGCGATGTGTTATGGTCGTCGTTGTTGTCAAGTTGAAGCTGTCGATGTCGGAGCCAGGGGGGATCTCGTGCTCAACGGGATTGACACCGTCATCATCGGCGACGATATATGACGTTGTATACACCTCGTAGACTGCATCAGCGAAGGCTGGTGTCGCCCATGACTTGTCCGCGCGGCGAGCGAACTTTTGTCGAGCAAGGCTGCAAAGCCTTGGAAGGTTGTATTTGTCGGCAGCATTGTGGACACGCACATTGAGGCAAATGGGATCGGTACGCTCCAGGTCAGCGGAGGTGTACGCATATCGATCGTCGTCATATGCTCCGGTGTAGATATATCGAAGGATGGCATCGACGACCTCGGGGTCATCGTAAAGGTCAATCTGACCTTCTTTTGCCTCCTAGCGTGACGAACAGTGAGCTACCTGAGTGTGGAAAACGGACTTTGTCGCCAGGTATTTTACCTTGAAGCTTCCGTTGCAAGCTCGATCAAAGAATTCGCATCGGGTGCAAATGATGGCCTTGTGAGCCGACCACGAATGGCTGCCACATCTGATTTTGAAGTCAGAGTACTGCGATGAACCAAATAAACTAGCGGCTGTTCGTCAGCAGATATCGCGCGGTTTCCGCCAATGCGCAATGCACGGCGGTGTCGACAACTCACCTGGCCACCTCCGATATGATCGGTTTGTATTCGTCTCTTGCTGAGAAAACTTCGCGACCGGCCTTCATCGCGAGAGATGGATTCTGAATAGATCTCTTTTTCGGCCTATACGCCACGACTGGCACAAGGCGTGCGCGAGGGCGTCTCTGGCATATCTATACCCATCGTGGGCTCGTGGACCCCTTACTGCCCCCGAAGAAGATGATGAGCCCGCCCACCTTCGCGCCATAGGCCTGGTAAACGATACCGCCAAGATGGGTGCCAATACTATCAGCCGCGGCGGCTGCATACGCAGACGCCTTGCATGCTGTCAAAGTAACGTCACCGATTGTACCGATCGAGCTTTGTAGCCCATAATAATGAGAGAGGATGCCCCTCCTATCGCGCCCCCACTCGCGATGGAGAATGCGTACGAGGACCATTGCGTCGGAGCGCTCAACTCCATATGGATGGATTGTACGTGTTGTTGGTAGGGCGATGCAGGAGATATGCGTGGCGGGTGTCTGGTTCCCTGCATCAACGTTTCAGAGCGTCACGACTGTGACTCTTGGAACGCCTTGAGCAACGCGCGTTCTCGTCGCACGAGAGGACGTGATGATGCCCGAAAGAGCCGCCGACCTGGTGACGGGTAGTCTTGGCGCCCATGGTTTGTGCTGACTCCAGGCAAGATCCTCGAGGATGAAGCTCAAGGCATTGGAAACTTGGCGAGGACACTTGAGGGTGTTCTTACCGCCGTATGTTGCACTGCAGGCTCGAATAGCTTACTCGTGGCCGCCAGGACGGTCCTGGATCCGGCCGACAGGTACCAAGTCACTTTTCGATACGGATCCTGCTCATCGGATTCGGATAAGCTGCTGATGAGAGCGAGAATACGACGAAGCGTAGCATGCATGATGATTGGCGTTTTGACACAGGCTGGTCGTTGTGCCGACCGGTAAGAAGGGGGGGGAGGGAAATATGTACTGTCATCTGATCGACTTTTCTAGGTGCACAGGTTGGACTTGCGGTCGCCCAGGAATTTTGTGTAACGGACACATCTGCGGGCAACGTCACTCCCGAACATGGTTCTTCTTGCCCTTGTCGGTATTTTCGAGGAAGCCCTTCGGCGTCCTGGCTCGATATTTCACCGGGTGGATGGGCCATGACGACAATGACGATGACGACGGTCACATATCTCGAAGCAGATCATGAATGGGCGGATGAGGAGGCACGCGTGCATACGCATTCGACTTGTTGAGGCGACATGTTGATTGGCAAGAAGCTGCGATAGCCGTTTGGAGAGCAGCACGCAGCAGAATTGTTTTCCTCCTTATCTGTGGTCACGCTTCACGGCCGTGCCTTCTACGTCAGCCATCCCTTCCTCGGCCGTGCCTTCCGGATTTGCTCACGATTCACCCATCACCACCCACCTACAGTACCTCTCAATCGATATGATCAACGGCAATCGCCTGCCGTGACCGTCGCCGGGGAATGCGGATTCGTCGACGGCCTCTTGGTGCAGTGGTAGCACATCTGATTCCAGTCGCGAGCAGGCAGGAGCATCCAGAAGGTCATCCGTTCAAATCGGGTAGGGGTCATGATCTTTTGCTGGGCCGGGCTTTTTTGACCTTTTTATCATGATGCCGGCTTCATGGCTTGGACAAGGTCAATGTGTCTTTTACACTTCTCGACTTCTATATTTTCTTTCGATCTTGATCGCTTGTCGTGCTCGACGGAACCTGAGTGTGCCAGTGGTGGTACGCCACGCACACGCGAGCGCGGTCCCAAATATTTCGGATTCTCTCTGATCGTGCCTTTAGACTTCAGTGTGCAATGTCATCTGGCCGAAAACGACGGCAATGCGACGATCAGCGCTGGCTCGCCGACACACGTGCCGCAATTGTGCGACGCGGTCCAACGGCCGAGGCCCCCTTCACCGCACCTCATGGATTGAATGTTCATTGTCCACGGGTCAGCGACCGCACGATGGGTAACAGAAGCCTGGTGTCACGCGCGAGGATCGCGAAGATAATACCAGCTGATCCCTCTCGTCCAGGGAGTACATGGATGTGTGGAGGTCGCATGTGATGGCTAAATCCCAGATCACCCGGTCGGTGGTCAGGACTGTAGTGCCAGCTTGTCCAATTGACTTTGGCCCCGCCAAATTCCCCCGCCCCTCCCTCGTCGCGTCTGCGTGCGGTGCGGTCTAGTTGAACGCAAGAAGAAAAAGAATCGACGCCGTGCATAGGGAAAAGTCTCCAGCGCCTACACTTCGAATTCCACCAGGACTTTTTGCTCGTTGCGAGACATCCCTCTTTCTCCGCAGTGGAAGACAGGACGACATTCCCCCGGGACTGCCTCCGACGAAGCATTTCGACCACCCACACGTCACTTCGCTTGCTCTTGGAGATTTCAAGCAGAGACCCCCGCCGGCCGCCATCTCCTTCACCCACTCGCAATCTACGCACACACCCCGACACCGACCGCGGATTTCCCAACCCGGCACCCGGCTGCTGCTGGCCCTCCTCCACCGCTCTCTCCACTTCTCGCAGCGCCTTCTCGCCCGCCGCCATGTCTGCCTTCCTCTTCTACCTGGTCACCATCGCTACGGTGCTGACGGCCACGGTGCACGCGCTGCTCATCCTCTCGCGCGCCATGCACTCCACCACGCTCGAGTTCTACGGCCGCTGGCTCGCCGCCTTCGTCGCCATGCTGCTCTGTTCGCTGTACGGTGTCGTCGCGTCGGCGCTGCTCACCCTCGTTGGCTACGGCGGTCTCGGCCAGTGGACCACCGCGCGCAGCTTCAAGTGGCTCATGCTGCTCTTCACGGGAGTGTGGTTTGATGTCTACGACGGCGGCGCGCCCGACGGCGGTGCTGCCGGAGGTTGGCTGGACACCACTCGCCCGGCTGTCTTCATCGGCAACCACCAGTCCGAGTTGGATATTCTGTTCCTGGGCCACATTTTCCCCAAGTACTGCTCCGTCACGGCGAAGGCGAGTCTCAAATCGGTGCCCTTCTTGGGCTGGTTCAGTACGTCTTGCACTTTCCTCTCCATTCTCCACAGAGGTCCTCCGCTAACTACTTCTCTCCGCAGTGGCCCTCTCCAAAACCGTCTTCATCGAGCGTGCTTCTCGCACCCAAGCCCTCGCCGCCTTCGCCAAAGCCGCCAAAGCCATGCACGCCTCCGGCCAGAGCGTCTACATTTTCCCGGAGGGCACGCGCAGCTACTACGACCACCCGGACCTGCTCCCCTTCAAGAAGGGCGCCTTCCACCTGGCCGTGCAGGCCCAGGTGCCCATCGTCCCCGTCGTCGTCGCCAACTACTCGCACGTGCTCAACTTCCGCAAGCGCGTCTTCAAGACCGGCCGCATCCCGATCCGCGTGCTCGAGCCGATCCAGACCAAGGGCAAGACGAAGGAGGATGTGGATGCCCTGCTCGCAGAGTGCCACTCGAAGATGTTGGCGACCCTGAAGGAGATCTCGGCTGAGGCGGTGACGCAGGTGCAGGCGACGGCAGGTAGTGCGAATGCGCCGGCAGTCGCAGCGGCGAAGAGCTCGAGCGTCCAGGTCGCGGCGGCATAGAGTCGGACGGGTCTGCAGGCAGAGACGGGGATGACACACGTAGTGGAGGCTATCGCGCTGGAGTGGGTGAGCCGTGGTCTCCCCCTTCATCAATCCACAAGCTGGAGGGCTTTCTACTACGTCAATGATTTTTTGACGAACGGCACCGAGCCACCTACCACCGATCTTGTCCACCTGCTCCATTCCGAAGGAAGCCGACTCCGTCTGACCGCCAAGAGCTCCACACTCCCAGAGCTCTCCATCACCACCATGAAGTCTGGAAGGCGAGCACCAGTTGTCTGGCGTACGAACCCTCATTTGTGCCCAGGGGCTTGACTTTCCTCTTTCATGAGCTGCCCTTGGATGGATGACATATGCCAACATGCTGATCCCCAACCGCTGTGGCGGCTCGCCATGCTGGCTAATCAATTGATAATCCTCGAAATTTGGAAGGAAAGGACTGCTTTGTGTCGGAAATCGAGATGTGGTCGGCACGTGGCTCTCCAGAAGGAGAGGAAGGAGCCACGCAATCATCTGAGATGCCAATAAAATTAGACGACTAATGAAGAGGGAAGAGGATGGAAAGCGTGGCATTAGAGATACCCATGATCTTCCAATGAAACTTCGACTTTTGATGTGTTCCAACGTCTTGTTCGCTCATCACTTAGATCAGAGGCTTAGACTATGCCACGGATGAAGTTCAGTGATCAGGCCATCCTGGGCACGGTTGTGGCATAGGTACAATGAGTAGTAATACACGATGATATACATGGTAACGGGACTGTACACAGTGCTCCGGAGTACGCGGTGGGAGCTCCATCAGTTCAGGTGGGTATCACACACAGAGGCCATCTTACTCCACGCTCGTGGGAATCTTGATCTGGCCCTTCTTGCGGTCCGTGTACGGCGACGCGTACCGAATACCAACAGCATTGCGTCCGCGGCCGTCACGGCCGGTCTGCTCGGCGGAGATGTCCTCGAACTTGAAGTCCCACCGGCGTCCAGGCACGACGCGAAGCTTCTCCTCCTCCCATTGCTTCTGACGTGCCTCGGCGGCATCCTTCTTGGCTTGCGCCTTGCGGTCTCGCTCGGTCTGGCGATTCAATCGCTCATTGCGGTCAACGCCAGCGAGGATCTCCTTTTCAATGACGATGAGTTCGGGGTGTGGAATGCGCTTGTCGGCCGGCAGCAACGTGGGTGAGAAGGCCTTGGCAGCGTCCACACGGGTGAATTGCCGGGACTCGGAGGTGGGGACGAACAATTGTGTTCGGGTGTGTGGGTGCACGGGCAGGTCATTGATGGTCTCGTGTGGTGTGATCCTATTAGGAGAGAATGGTGTCGTGGGAAGCATGGATAGCACTGCGTTATTGTATGGCTTGGCGAGCGGTTTTCCCTGAGAGAAGTAGATATGTCAGCTATGATGTCGTAGATAGCATGTGTTGTAGTCATATTGATGGTAATATTTCCAGTCAGAGAGGCTCGCAAAGCTAGTTTTGTAACCATGTGTTTGTCTTAAAGACTAATCGATTTTTGAATGTGCTCATCAGTGGAGAAAGTAGAGTGTGCGGATGCAAGGAGACGGAAATGGCTCACCTCGGCTACCCATTGCTTCTCAATGGTCATGAGTCGCACGACGGCAGCGACTCGTCGCGTGTCGACCTCGTACGCCGTGCTGACCGTGGAAATATCCAACCCACGCTCAACGACCTGGGTGTAGATCTCCTCTCGTAGCGCTTCACTCAGCACTCGTTCTGATTTAAAGTTGGGATTGAGCGGGAATGGCTCGAGGTCGGAAGACCGTTCATTTGACACGCCACGCTTCTCTTCCAGTTGGCGCTTCTTTGCTCGGAGGACTTCGCGTGCATCAAATCGCGCAGCTCGCTCGGCCTCATCGAGACCCTCGGCCTCCTCTTGTCTCTGCACTTGTTCTTCCCTTTCCACAGGAATTACTTCGATGGCTTCGCCAGCATTGCGACCCGCGCGTCTGAGCTCGCCTTTCTTGTTGTATGCGGAAAGGTAATTCGTGCTGCCCTTCAGAGGGTTCCTGAACGCTTTACCCGGACCGTTCAGCCACTTAAACATGTCCCGGCGAAGCAGTGTGCCTCTCAGCGTCTTTTTGGGGGGAGCAGGCGTGCCGGCTTCATCTTCATCCGCGACCCGACTCGTTGCATGAAACTGCCGCGAAGGATACCTTTCGCACAGGCATTGGGGCCGCGTTCGAAATGAAGGCGCCGGAGTCGATGATGGGATGCGCGAGGAAGGTATCCGTGGCGGCATGATGGTTGATGTGTTGACGGAAAAAGACAAATGGTAGGGGTAGCCTCCGACTTTGGGAAAAGTTCCGCCAAACGTACCAGACCAGAACCGTGCACCAATGCGAGGGGCTTGGCAGCTCCAGCTTGCACGCTTCGGAGTGGGAGCCAAGCTGAATGCACCAGTAAAGGGACTACCTACTTCTCTGCCGAGTGCGACGACAAGGGAAATGCATTGTCATTTGGTAAGCTACATGGCAAACCGTCTATAATTTCTTCATCGAGCAGAGAGGCCTCACATGCACTGAAGCGATGGGTCGGCCAAATCATCATCAGGCCGTCGGCAGCTTTTTCCATCCCTGAAACCCTTTCAAACATGTCGGACAATTCATGGGTGATGCTCTTTGAACCTCCAGTCGAGGTCCTTGGCAAACCCATGCAAGCCTTTTTCCTGCAGAGCTTTGTGGAAGCGCTGAGCCGTCAACTTGCTCTTGGGGGGTGCATCGACGCCTGGATAAACCTCTCCGTGGCGATTCGCAATGCTGTCCAGAGTGGCCTCCACTATTCCAGATCGAGTGTCTGCAGACAATGAGTAGATCAGCTCAACAATTTTGAAGAACTGATCGCTTCCGAGTCGGATAGTTCTCAGGTTTCGGAGGTACCGCTGCAGCGCTTGGCTGCGAAGGGCGGGCATATCATAGTAATCCGCGAAAGCGTAGTCGGCAACAACATCTCCTTCTCCCGCGGACCAATACACAGGCTCCGAGAGGTAATGCAGCTTCTTGTCGGTATTTCGCGACGATTTGGTGCCATAAATGGAGATGACGGCTCGATCCACCGTGGCTGGTCCTCCATGAGAGTCAACAATCTCGAAGGAATTCTGACTGGCCTCTCTGTATCCCTGATCAAGATCGTCAGTCAACGTGATCGGTATCAGCAAAGACGCGCCCTACCTTGGCAGCATCAAGGCAAGCTGAAAAGAAGCCGGAAGCATTCTTCAACAGGCATGAGTGCACTTCCCACTCGAAAACGGCCTTCTCTCCTCGACAGATAAGCCTGTAGTCGGGACTGCCACTCTCTCGATAAGCCCTGGAAGTATGTGAGCAAAATGTCGCCTCTTGGATCCTTGCAAGACCTACATCCCGATGTGTCCAGTCATCACTTCTCGACGCACGCCGAGACCCAGTCGCAAAGGATCCTGTGTGCAGACTGATGGATGGACGAGATAGTAACGAAGACTGCTGTGACGGAGCTGAACCACGGCATGGTATACCTCCGATGGCACATCCGTGATGTCGAAGTCGAGAAGACCATCTTGGATCGTATACGCACACTCGTCGCCCTTTCGCCGTCGATATTGATAGACGATACCGTGACATCGGATCGTTTCAGCATCACTTAGGCGTTGATCTTCCAACGAGCTTGAGTCTGAGTCTGAGTCTGAGTCTGCGTCTTCTTGGGTCATCGCGGCGAGATGGCCTGCCGAAAGTTTGCTGAAGCTTTCGTTGCGATCAGTAGCAACATCTTGTGCGCGTCTCTTTTTGGAACTGTTGGCTCCGTTCACTTCGTCGTTTGTGGACTTCAACTCGTCGCTGTCCGTACGTTTCGCAGACATGGTAAACTCGGGACTGAACTCGTCGTCTAGATATGAAGGGGCTATGGAAGGGAGAACGAAGATTGGGGATTGGCGAGAGAGTATAAAGAAGTGGCTGAGTGCTTAGAGAAGTGACGAAGAGAAGCTGGGTCTTGACAGTCCGAGTTTGCTCTCACTTTTATGGCTGACAGATGCAGGTTCCGGATGTGACTTTCATTCCTGTCTCGTTCCAAGCGCGGCCATTGTCGCAACTGATTGCTGGCATGCCAACGCGCACATTCCTCGTCCATGTCGGCGATGCGCCACACAAGGAGAACTCGATGAAATGATGAAATTGAATTTCGTGGTATCGTCTATCGCTCTATCTCCTTATCCCCTTCCGATCGCTTAGAATCCCCGCAGGAGCACCCGCTCCTCAAAGCTCTTCTTCTGCTCCCGCGGCTTCAGCTCCTCCCGGGCGCCCGCCTTGGGCGTGCCGAAGACCAGCTGTGCCTTGAGGACCCACTCCTGGGGAATGTTGAATGTCTCAGCGGCACGGACGTCCGGCAGCGGGTTGTAGTGCTGCAGGTTGGCGCCGAAACCCTCGGCCTCGAGCGCGGTCCAGAGGTAGTACTGGTGCATGGCGTTGGTGTGCTCGCTCCAGCCTGGGAAGCGGTCGGCGTAGGTCGGCAGCGCTTGCTGCAGGGCGGAGACAGGGGCGGGGTCTTCGTAGAAGAGGATCTGTGAGGAAGACATGTCAGATGACTCGTCACGTCATGGGAGGCTAACAAGGAAGTAGACATACGGTGCCGTATGAGCCCGAGAACCACGACAATCGTTGTGCGGTGTGCTCCCACTTGTCCTCAGGCACGATGGCCTTGAGGGCGTCCTCGACGATGCCCCAGAACTTGTCGTGCTCCTCCTTGACGAGGACAACGAGACGGGTCGACTGCGAGTTGAAGCTGCTGGGCACAGTCTCGATGGCGGCCTTGACGATCTCCTGCAGGCGAGAGTCGGGGATCGGGCTGGACTTGTCCAGCTGGTAGATGCTGCGGCGCTCCTCAGCAGCCTTCTTGAGGGAGAGCTTGTCGAAAGCGGAAGTCATGGTGCTGTTGTATCTGGTGGAGGATGAGTAGATTGTAGGTAGAGATGAGGATTGAAGTGAAGAGGGGGTAGAGGAGGGCAGGTCCTTCTTATATCTTGCAGCGGCGGCGACGATGCCAGAGGCCCAGGATGGTGCCATCCGGGACGAGGCCCTGGCGCCGACGACACGCAGTGGGGCCAACATCACATCGAGCGGTGCAATTTGTTGATTGGCGAGAAGAGCTAGGAGAGCGGCGACGACGGCGGCTACCAATGCAAGTCCACGCATCCAGGTTCGCGGCATCAGAGCGCGGGTAGGTGGTTTCCTCTTCTTTTCTTTCGGGGTCGAAGAAGCGCCGTCCTACCTTCGGAACTAGTAGCAACACTGTAATGAACCAGGGCCAACGGCGGAGTGCTCACCAATCCGCCAGTCGCCGCGACAGCCCGCGGAGTGGTGGATTCCTAAGCATTACTGTACCATCCCGTCATGCCACGGACGCGATGTTCATGCAACGGTGTCGCGGAACAACGAACGTGGCCATGACATGATCTTCCCGAGCCCTCAAATGAGCAAGGGTACATGCGCGGCCGCTCCCCAATCATGACCGCAATGGCGCGATAGGCCTGCCGGCTGCAGTCATCGCGCGCAGGATTGCCCCTCCAGGCCCCGCGCGCCCCTGTCGTTACCCAGCCAGCCGTGAAGCTTGAAGCCATGCGACATTCATAATCCAGCGCGCATGCTTAACAATCCACTGCACTAGCGCGGCCCTTTTCCGCTCAAATCGACGTACAGAAAGGCGACTAAAAGCCGCTTCTGGACAACGCAACCATCAATCGCCGTGGTCTCTCTGGGGAAATGGATGCAAATTATACGCAAATCAAGTAAATTTTCGTCCTTCCCACGGCACATGCGCACTTCATTCGGGCCCGAATGCTCTCGAGGCAGACGATGATTAATGCATACGGCTATATCTCCTTAGGTACCAATGCGATATCTTGCGCAGTCTCGCACAGCATCGGGACCTTGTTCATCCGCTTCACAAGAAATTCTCTTCGTCCCAAGTGGCACGCAAGTGGGACCGGACGAAGCTAGTCCGTCCCACAGTATAGCCTTCTCTGTGCTGCTGTCGAGGCAAGGCATCCACGCCAGCTACCGAATCGTAGTCCCGTCCGCGAACAATGCCAAGATAAGAATACATCCGCCTCACTCACAGGAATGCCGGACCGGGCGTGCCACGAGTGTCCTGTCGCTGTCTACTAGCACCCAAAGTCTCAGCTCCACTGCTGTTGGTGTTCCTCCGTCCATCCAGCCAATTCGTAGCCATTCGCTGACCAGGGCTCCTCCTGAGGCCGGCACCCGCAGATGTCGCATTTGTACTTGCGCTGGTCGCGTGCGGGCTCTCTTTCGTTGCACTGCGGCCTCCACCCAGGAACCATTCCGCACTAGAGAGGCTCTCCAAAGCTGCAGGAACCGGCGTCGGTGTTGGTGTCGGTCGTGCATTCTCTTGCCAGGAGCTGAGCTTCCTGTTGTAATTTTGGCCGCGCTGGCGTGATGCCACTCTGTCTTCGAGGTCGACGTGCTTCTTCACAATTTCAACGTCATTCGCGGTGTGAGAAGCAGTGCGAGTATTGGCATATGGCCCGGCGGAAATGTCCTGGAGCGTTGGATCCTCTTCGAGTCGCAACGGTCGTGAATCAAATGAATCGATACGGTCACGCTTGCCCGACTGCAAGTGGTGCTCAGACAATGGTTGCCACTCAAGGTGCTCCGGAGCGCCGGCCACGATCCGTCGTCGGCGAACTTCGAGCGGTCTTGCGGGTTTATCTGCGCCATGCTTGTACTTGACATGTAGCTCGTAGGCAGACTTGGGTCTGGCCGTAGCCACTGTCAGTCGCCTGGTGTCACTTCGTGGGGCAGGGAGAGAAGTCTTCAGTGCATCGTCGCCTTCTTCGCGGGGCAGGGTCCCTGGAATATGCTCCTCCCGCGAACCTAGTGGTTTTATCCTGTCTACGGCTTCATCTCCCAGGTCAGCATCCCTCACAGTCTCCCAGCTACCACTGCCATCGGTTTCAACCGCTCGCGGTGGGTGACTGAAGCTGGCCACTTTACGAGGCAAGCGCTCAGTGCTTGCAGCAGGTCCCATAGGCGGTGACACCATGGGATATCGCTCATTCATATAGCTTGATTGAGCGCCAGACGATGTCCGACTGGCAGTACGCGGGCGCGAAGGTGGTCGAGCGCTAGGAGGTCGTGCGTCAACAGTCAAACGATTGGTGCTCGGCATGTTTGCATTCCCACGCCGAACGGTCCCAACCGCGCTGTCCTGTCCGAGAGACATATCCTCACCGTCCGGGCACAACGATATCCCAGGGTGAATGCTAGCGGCAATATTGCGAGTATTTCCTGATGGTTGATCCGGATGGTCACGTAGCTGCGAAATGCTGCGACTGCCATTCCCACCACTGCTTGCCCCACTCGCCCAGCCGAAGAGCCCAAACTCGCTGGAAAGCCATCGCCGCCACTCTGCACTTGGCTTGATACTGATGCGGCGTTTCCGGTCTTTCTGCTGGTTGTCCGCGGGTCGTTCACCAGCAACGTCGACGGCGAGATTGCCCCACGACTTCCCAGCCGCGAATTCATATCGCTTGACTTCACGACCCGTTATCGTGATGACTGTCCCACCTGCTACGCCATCAGGACTAGCATCCTCATTCTGTCGAGTGAGAGGCGTGGCCACTGTCCGAGGAGACATGCCGTCAGTCGCACGCGAATAAATGCTCGGCGAGAGGAGTACACCTTCTGCGTGATGGTTCCCGGGGCGCAACGTGTCTGGGCTTCGGGCTGGCAGAAGCGTCGACATATGAGGAGTCGGGGTTCTGGGCGATTTGCTCGCCAACGGGCTGTTATGTGATCTGAGGTCACCGTTGCCAGGACTTGGCGTGAAATGTCGAGAGGGAACTGCCAACATTGCTGGGCTCTCCTCAATTGAATCTCGGACTTCGGGAGACGTTGTGTCATGCGATGCTGAACCCTCGTCTGCGATGCGGCGCCATCGCGGCACACCATCATTGGCCTCCCCGCTTGCCGACGCTGCGCCAAAAGGCCGCTGTCGCCGGGCCGGCAAAATAGCGATGCCGGTAGGGCGCTCCACATAGCGATGCTGGTCGTTTTGAGGCCGCGTGCGGTTGAGATATCGACTACACACACGCATCTCGTATGGATTCTCTTCTTCTGGGCCGGTAGCACCAGCTGTGATGCGGGGCGGCGGCGGCGACAGCTCGTCAAGAGGCGACATCCACCGATTCTCAGCCTTTAGCATTCGCTGGTTCAATTGTGCTTGTGTTGGACGCGCAGCTGGTGTTGTCGGACTTTGATTAGTTATTGCCCTTGGATTGGGTGTCACAGAGCGACGTGCGGTCAAGGCTTCCAGAAGGGTCATGCGGCCGGATACAACACTTTGCGATGCCGGAGATGCTTCAAGTATGGGTGAGGGACACATCACGGAGCTGTGAGGTGGATCGGGGGTCACCGTACGAATCGTAATGGAGCGACTGCCTCGGATACTTGCTAGCGAGGATGTTTCGTTTTGAGCAAGGCCTAGCGGCGATGGAGAATGATGGCGTAAGCTGGCATTACTGGCCGTTCGCGCTCTCTGGGAAGGCAACATCGAACGATTCCATGTCGATAACGCGTGTAATGGAGCCTTGGGTGGACTTTCTGAGGGCTGACGCATGCACTGCTCTGACTGCATTGGCCGAATACGCCGCTGTAAGGCATCGAAGAGGCCCTTGGAGTGCTCTGAAGATGTTTTTAAATCGGCTTTGCTTGATTTATGAAGGCGATTTCGGGCTGGGCGACCAAAGAACGAGCTCATTTTGCGTAGGCGCGGCTCCTCCGCCGCGCTATCTTCTGCTCTCGAATCATCTACTTCCACCAACGGGCTGGCCCCCGTCGGCCCAAAAGCGCAATGTCTCGAACGCAGTGTCGAAGCACCCGTTATCGAGGTATTCGTCCAGCTGGTCATACGCGAGCGTGAGGTGCTAACTTGGCTGAAGCTGACATTACTTGCTGGATAGGTGGAATTTGGCTGCCCGGTCATTCGACCGGGATCTGGGGACGATCCCGTACCTCTATTCTGGTTCTCGGGCAATTCGTCAGGCATATCGTAGTTTTTGAGCATCCAGCGGTAATCTCGTGCTTCCACGTGCTGTGGCGGGATCACAGGCGGCAGTGCAGCCTTTGATGTCAATCGGAAAGCCTTCTTCAGGCGGCCCTTCAGTGAATCAGATGCTCTATGAGGATTCAACCCATAGCCTTGCGGTAGATCAGACACAGTTGCTTGTTCGATCTGACCAGGGAATTGCGGCGATACCAGAGGGTCGTCCACATCCATGGCAGTCGTCGCGCGTCGCTTCTGGAACGGGGCCAGAATAAATGATCGCCGGTCGCGGACCTTCCTCATCTGTAGGTCTTGGAGACAGCGATCTCGGGCCAGAGCCATAATATCCTCGTCAGTCTGCATCTCACGAATCGAGGCACGTTTCGATGGCACGTCGAATAGGGTTGTGTCATCAAGCAAACCACTCTGCTCTGCGGAGAAGTCGAGATTCTGCGCGTCCATCTTCTTCACCACTGACCCTCGATGAACTCGAGGTTCAGGACTACCATCAATATACACGGACGCCATTTTAGCATTAGTTGTCAAGGCTGAGGGCTCATGGATCTGTTTTGTCGGGAATGGTCCAGGGTCGTCATCCTTGGCCTGCACATACCCAGCTCTTGTATCTTCTCTTGATCGATCTGACCAGACAACAGGTCGAACGGGCCTGTCTCTCGCCAGAGCTTTTGTTGAACGCCGTCGGCCAAGACGAGCATCCTCCAAATGGCTTCCTTCAGACGTCCCCTTGCGCTGACTGCGCCGGCGGCCTACAGCCGGATTATTCGTGATAGATCGACGACCATTGGTGGTCTGGGCACGCTGAAAGGCCTCAGCAGCCGCTGATTCGGCATACTGCCGCGTGACAAAGGGGTCGATGGCGGTCCAGCTGCGAGCGTGTCCAGTGGAGGATACAGTCGTCTGTGCAGACGAAGTTGACTTAGCACGACGAAGTCGGCCATCCCCAGTCCTATCGACGGAAAGCATCGTATATAAAACGGCAACTTCGCCAACTCGCCAATTGGTATCTTCGTGACTGAGAAGAAATGAATCTTGCTTGAGTTAAAATCATGCAAAAGGAACATGCTTTGGGAATGCCTGAATGCTCTTGCGAAGAGTGTAGACATACAGAAGCCCGAAATCGACCTTTGTGAGGAAGGTCATCTTCGTTCGATGTGAGGCAGGACGCTCACCGGTCCTCTCTGTCGGGATAGAAGGACCACGGGCACTTGCGACATGGCAGGTGCGTGTAGGGCGGCAAGAGCTTCTGGTGATCCAACACGTTCAGGTTTTCCATCGAGCAATTGCGATTGGCAGGTTGATCGATGTGTCTGTCAGGGTCTTATTTTCATACCCAAAGTGGTCGAATTGTCGCAAATGTTGACCTCGTTAAGTAGACTTATGTACCCCTTCAGTGATATTTGCCATGACCGGCCTCGCACTTATGCGAGGCTCAAATCCTTGCCGCATGCCTGTGAAGGAAGAATTCCTCTGATGTGCCGGTGCAGCTGTCGCGAAGCGGTAACATGGACCTCATCTCTGTCAAACTCATTGGGGTATGTTCTTCTGCCGCTTCATCTCAGATCTTGGCCTGCATGTAGCGGACTGACGTGACGGAAGTAGAGATTAGTTGAATGAAGGACCTTTTCCACGATAGGGTTAGGGTTACTCCAACCCAGTTCACGGTTGACCCTCGACCCTCCTGTCACCACTTCACAAGTTGTTCCCATCCGTAGGTGACATTAGGGTTTACCACGAGTGCATGATTGGCGTCGTCATCCGGAAGGAAACCCATATCATGTTACTCGATCAAATGTGATATCTGATTATGGCGGTTGGCATCCACTAGAGAAGAAGTGTACAATATCATTTCCAAGTTTGAGGGGCGAATTTAGACATGAATTTACTCCCAACGCAGCGAGCATGTTCGCCCGCGCGTCACGGCGACGAGAAGACGAGTCATCGATTTGGGGAAAACATGCGGGATGCGATAAGGACATGATGTTCATTCCGATACAGTCTACTTCATCTCATGTGCTGATCTGTAACAACAATTGCAACGTGGGATATGCTGTCAATATGCTTCCTGCAAAGCTCCTCTCCATCCGACACGAATACAATCTTCTGTAATGCTGAACACGCACTGATGGCAACAAAAGTTTGGCCAAACCACCCCAGAAGTCTCGCTCTTCACACTGCCGTCATCGGCGTCATGTCAAAGTGGTCCGAAAACCTACCAGCTCTTCAGCATTGCAATCGAATTACTCGAGGAGCTCGTGGATGGTGTCCTTGATGGCGTCAACAGACTCATCGAGGTGGTGAAGGATCTCCTTGACACCGTGGGCAGACTTGTGCTTGACCTGAGTCCACTCCTCCTGGGCGTCGTCGTAGATCTCCTCGATGAGGTCCACCGGGTGGCTGGCGGTGTAGCCACCCTGGGCAACGATCTCGGTGTAGTTGGACTCACCACCACCGTTCCAGGCGAGGAGGTTAGTGGTGTCGCTGGGAACGTCCGAAAGCGCACCCTTGGTGGCAATGGAGATGAGCTGAGCCTTAAGCTTGGCCGGGGTGATGTCCGCAACGGCGTAAGCAGAGTCCTTCGCCGGCTGGAGCGAGAGGAAGTATGCAAGCAGACCAGCAATGTGCGGCGAGGCCATGGAAGTACCGGAGATGGTGTTGATGGCGTACTTGCTGCCGATCCAGGTGGACTGGATGTTGAGACCCGGAGCGAAGATGTCGTTGCACTTGCCGTAGTTGGAGAAGTAAGCGCGCTCGTCGGCCAGAGTGCTGGCACCGACAGTGACGGCCTTCTCAGCAGCCGCAGGCGAGTAGTTGCACGAGTTGGCGTTGTCGTTGCCGGCAGCGACAGCGAAGTGAATGCCAGCGTCGACGGCAGCGTTGACAGCCTGATCGAGGAGAGCAGACTTGCCACCGCCCAAGCTCATGTTGGCGGTGGAGCCCTTGAAGCCCTTGCGCTTGCCAGACTTGGCGACCTTGACCTGCTCGGTGTGTTGCTCGGCAGCGTATTCAACACCCTTGACGACGTCGGACATGGTGCCCGAGCCGTTGGAGCGGAGGACCTTGACGGCCTTGACGTGGGCCTTCTTGGCCACACCGTACTTCTTGCCAGCAACAGTGCCGGAGCAGTGCGTGCCGTGTCCGTTTCCGTCCTCGTCCGCGTCGCCCTGCGGAATGGTCTTGCCCCAGGAAGCACGACCCTCGAAATCGACGTGGTCGACGTTGGTGCCAGTGTCAATGACATAGACGTCAACGCCCTCACCACCCTCGGCGGTGTATAGGTACTTGTTGAATGTGCCGAAGGACAATGAGTCCCGGTGCGAGATACGAGCAAGACCCCAAGGAGAGTTCTTCTCGACCTCAGACATGGTGCGAACCTCCTGATCCCGCTCAATGAGTTCAACCTGGCTCATGTGTCAGCAAACTCGCACTCTGAGGACTTGCAGAAAGCTCGGCTTTCGCCCGAGGTCACGCGAGGGATAGCTTACATCAGGGTGGCGACGGATCTGCTCAATCACTTCATCGTCGAAGTGTCCAGAGTAGCCAAGAAGGTCACCGCCAATGTTGTAAGTGTGCTTGAGACCGGTGTAGATCTCATCGACCAAGGAAGAGCTAGACCGCTTCCGCAGGTCCATCTTGACCTGCTCGTTGGAAGAGTGGATGTCCTGCACCCAAGCATGGTGGTCCGATGCGGACTTGTGGTCGACGTGCTTCTTGAACTTGATCATGTAGGCGCCGGGAATCTCCTTGCCATTCATGGTGGAAACGATGGGGGCTGCATCGTTGTGAATGGAGGAGACGACCACCGGCGAAGCGGCGGCCAGCACCGGCAAGGCCAGGCCGAGGACTGATTTCATGGCGGCGGGAAGGAAATGAAGGACGAGTAAAGATGCGATGCGTGAGATGGGGCTGGATCTGTGGAGAGGATGAGGAGGTAGAAGGACAAGAGGAAGAAGGAGGAGTGAATGAAGGTCGACGAGATGGAAGCGCTCGAGGTGGTGATGGATGACTGGTACCTGACGAGGCGGAGCTGGGGCAGCTGTCTAGGTAGCTTGGGGAGTCCGTGAGGTAGCCCAAGCGATAGGCGGCGCGATGGGTGTCGTGTGCGCACAAGAGGACTCAGAGGTACGCGCAGCGGCGATAAGAGGTCGTCACCTGCATCATCGGCTGCCTGCGCGCGCTGTTTCCGCCCTGCTTGCAATGGTTGCGGCCGCTTATCGGCTGGGCTGGGGCCTGCCGTGACTACCCATACACTAGGAGCTCGGGGCGAATGCGTCACATGGCGGACCACTGGCACCATCGCCAAGCCACCTGATCACGTTGCGGCTTTGCCCCCAACGCTCCATCCGGGTGCTCCTCGTGCCCCGGGCAACCCCCGCGGTGTCCCCCAATCCGGATGGGGCGTGTATCGATAGGCCACCGCTGCTCCATCACCTCTCGCTCCCTCTATCGCGACCATCCGCGCGCGGCCACGTGACGCCTCTCTCTGTCCTCGTCACCACCCGCGCGACGCGGTCGGTGCCGCCTGTTCGCGACGAGCATGAAAGAGACGGACCGAGAACGTTTACGAGGGCTAACAAGTCATGTCTTGGGAGGTACTCGATTTCACAATGCACACCCGTGAGCACGAGACGCAACACGCCGCGACTGAAACACCTGACTCTGGCTGACGCTCCACCCGAGGATCGGCGTTGGTCTATCGTGACCCCGACGCTCCACAGATTGGTGCTGCGTCCGTCTGCGCTATTATCGCGATTGTACTGTACTATTGAAGCTTGATGAGACGACCGGGCACGCCTTTGTTATCTGCGGTGCCTGTTGATGGATACCTTGGACTTCGAGTGTGCCTATACCTGTAGAAGAACCCCGCTGCCATGCTGCCCTGCAGCTGTCCCTTCGCACACCAGTGCAGATCTCTATCGCACCACCGTGCCACTTGAACCTAGCTGTCTTGCCTGTCGGGTTGTGCCTGGTGATGGCGGCATGAGGCCAACATTGTACCCGTGGCGTACTCAGCTGCCATGCTTTGACATCCTTTCTTGCTTGCTCCCTTGTGCAGTTCGAAGGTGAGATGGTCCATGCATCGTGATGACGAACGAGGCGAGCAGGAACTAAAGACGGCAAAGGGTCGTGTGCAAATCTGTGATCTGAACCTCATCACTGTGGTGCCTGTTCGATTTCGTGTCGCTGTACGGAAACAACTGGAAGTGTAGGTCACCGAGTGGCACTGCTGAGCCACATTCCCTTGTATACTGAGGCAGACGCCAACAGGTTCCCCAGCTCTGCGGGCCGGTTTGCCCGGCGTCAAAAATAGAATAGAGCCTACCGCTACGTACTCCACTGTACGGCGGTACAGACAAGAAGCTGCCTACATGCCAAGCCAAGACATGCGTTAAACATCTTACACGATTTGGCAGCCCCCGTGCGCATTTGGTGCACGCAATCTGCGAGCCGTGGGAGCGTACCTTCTGGAAGCTATTTGGGCTGTTCACTTCCAATTTACCATTGACCTGGACGAGCATGATCCATCCGTGCGGTCATCATACGAAACTGGATAGCCCGGCCGGGCGAGCAGCATGGCCTCGCCTTCCCTGCCCGGGCGGGCCCTCAGCGTCCGTGTTCGGGCGTCATCGCGAGCCTTGAACATGGCCGAGGAACGCTCGCTCGTGGCAGAGCTGGTCCGAAAGCTTTCGGCGACTGCCGTGGGCTCGAACGAGGTCATCACAACTCTCGCGAAGCTCCACGTGGAGCTCGAAGCACACGTGCCTTCTCGGGATACTTTTCGCCGGGCAGCGGGATTTGAAACCGTTCTGGCTCTTTTGGATGCTGAAACGGAGGTGAAGACCATTCGCGATACTGAGAATTACCAATCGGCCATGCAAGAAGAGCCAAATGCACTCATGCAGGCAGCATTGCGATTAATCTCAGCAGGTCTCAAAGATCATGCCGGCAACCAAAAGTATTTTACGCATCGTGCTGGTGGCTGGAACGCCCTCCGGCAGTCATGTCAACGTTATCAACAAGGGCTTATGCTCGGCACGCAGACACATCAGGAGCCGCCCAGTGCAGTGAACTCTCTGTATGACGACCTTCTGAGACTGTCATTTGGAGACCAGAACCTGAGTCTGCTGGCTCAAGCTTCCCATAAAGACTCGAGTGATGCTGATCACGATCAAAATACCGCGAACTTTATCTCGTTGTCATCCGCCCACAGCGAATTGGTCAACCCTGCCGCATTTGCATTAGTATTCTTTCTTGTCTTCTCGGTTCGGACACCGGAAGTTGAGTCGAAGGAACTGATGTACGGTCCAGCCACGACCATCTCGCGCATCGCCCTGGATCTCGCTCGCACCAACCGTCGCGCAGCAGCAGCATTGTGGCTGACTGATGTTTTGTCCATCTCACTCCGTCTGTGGTTGGAACGGGATCTACCGGAGGCCTTACTCAACTCCCTTCGTGAACTTATTTTGGCGCTCGGGAGTCTCGGATTCTCGCACTTAGATGATGCCGCATTGCTGTTTGAAAGCGCATCCTCTTCGAATCCTGCGCGTGAAATGCTGGCGATATTACTTCGACAGTCGAAGCGTCCTGCTTACCTAGAGTTCGATCTCAAAGTTCGAGGGCACGCTTCGGTCGAGTTTCCTAGCCTTCCACGTATCTTCCCATCTGACACCGGATATACTCTCGCAGCTTGGATTCGAATCGACGAATTCGACCCTGATTGTCACACGACCATATTCGGGGCCTATGACAGTAGCCAAAAGTGCTTTGTGCTTATCTACCTCGAAAAAGACAGCCACCAGCTTATTCTCCAGACGTCTGTACGCCAAGCAGCAATACCTAGTATACGATTTAAGAACGCTCGATTTGCACCCAAGGAGTGGTATCATATCGCCATTGTCCATCGTCGCAATGTTTCAAGCCCTGACCAGAGCATGGCCTCGCTGTTTGTCAATGGCGACTTTCTGGAGCAGCGCAAATGTACCTACCCCGAGAATCCCGAGATACAACCGGAGCGGAGTGCTGGTTTCGGGTCCTCCGTTTCGCCTCGTCGCATGAAAGCCGTACAAGCTTTCTTCGGCACGCCAAGTGGCATTGCGACTCACAATTCGCCCAACGCTGTACAGTCCGTATGGTCACTCGCCGGAGCACATGTTTACCAAGTTCCGCTCACCGACGAGCTTATTGCCGTCCACTATCGTCTGGGTGCACGCTACCATGGCAACTTTCAGGACTGTCTTGGACCGCTCCTCACGTATCGCGCATCCGCGGAGCTGCACCGCTACAATGAGCTCCTCCATCCCGACAAATCGGAGAAGTCCGATATCATTGCAGCAACCGAGGGTCGCGGCAGTGACGTCGTCTCTGAAACGCGACTGCTCCTTGGTGTCGATCCGAATGCGGTTGTCGATTTCGACCTTCCATCCACCTGGTCCAGCTTGGTAGAAAATGCACTCGATCAAAAGGCAGGCGTCAAATATCAGCAGCTAGCCCAGCGAGCGCGCTCCGTTGCGATCAATACCGCAATTCCTGCCGTGTCTGAGGCTATCAGCCGCTCGTATGGCACCGGTATCATGACTGGAGGCGTCATGACAGTTCGACCACAGCCGCTCGACGATCTGAGCTGGTGCCTTGTTGGATCGTTACCGGTACTGTTCCAGCAAGTGGAGACGGCACAAGATACAGCCACATTCCTCCAAGCCATTAGTATCATCTTCGAATGCGTACGTGACAACTGGCGGCTCAGCGAAGCTATGGAGAAAGGCCACGGTTACGGGCTGCTCGCTGTCATAATCCGCGAAAAGCTCGGTATGGACGCCATCGGCTCTTCACATACGAGCCAGAGGCGTCCGTCATCGCTAATACCTCCTGAAGATCGCCAAAAGCTTCCACAGCTACTTCTGACATCGATCCTCGAATTTGTGGGATACGATCAAAAGCATTTGGAGGACTCAATGCTCGTAAATCCGATGGCATATCGTGTGCTACTGCTCGACTTCGATACATGGCGGCGTTGTGACATTGAAACGCAACAGTTATACTGGATCCAATTTCGCCACCTCATCAGGGACAATCGTCATCATCATTTCAACCAGAAGCGCCTCGCTCGTATGCGTGTTATTAAGAAGATCATTGAGATACTGAAATCCGAGGACGTCTCGGCGGAGTCTGCTGATCTTATGATGTCGACGTTGAAGTGTCTATTGGAGACACACACTACGCAAACGCTGTACCGTGATTTCGCCATGTTCATCACGTTCGGCCTGCATGACGAGCGCGCTATGCCCGTTGGACACCTCCGGTCACTGTCCCACATTGTCAGCATCCGACAGAAAGCGACTGCCTGGGCTCGCGGAGTGCGTTCTCCACGGCCAACAACGCCAGGGGGACTGTCGCCAGCACCACCGCCATCTCGTCCGAGCATGTCCCGCGCTGAGCTTGCTGTTCTTGCACTGCGCCTGCTTGTTGAAATGCTCTGCCACGAGCGCTCTGTCAGCCTACTGCGTCGGTTCAACAAGTCTGTGCCTAATCGATGGCTCCTCCATCTTCTTGCCGAGCCCGACGCCCGTGTCATCGAGCTTGCCACAGATATCATATGCCGCTCGCTCTACATTCTTGGCCCGGAGTTCAAAGATCCCTTTGCTGGCAAGAACGTCGGCTTCATTACCCTGACCTCCCGTTTGAAACCTTTTTGGCGTTCACGACCGCTCTGGACTACTTGTTTTGCGATCTTGTTTGGTCAAAATGTCCCGCGAGCTCTTTCACCGGATGACTTTGGAGCCTTTCATCTTGTGGAGCTGCTCTCTGTCAACGATAGCCTCTTTGTAGCACACGCGGAAATGCTTTCGCCTATATTCGCAATGCTTGAGGCCGGACTTCGACACGTCGCCAAGACCGATGAACCTGATCCAGCGGATGCTGGCCTTCTCACGACCGTCATTCAATTTTTGAACGAGGTGTACAATCGTAGCGCCTCGTTCCGCGAATTTGCAGTATCCTCACGGTACACACAGGAGCTACTTTTCGTACTCTTTCCACTGCTTACCGGATCCGATCGACTCTCAGCGGAAACCGAGCTCGCGGCTGATAAAGAATCACTGTCCTTCAAAGGCGAGGAGGTGAAGATGCGACCTCATTCGAACTCAATTGGAGAGCGGCCGCCGTCGGTGCGGAGCCTCAATGCAGAGTTCGATGCGGGCAAACGGACGCCGTCCCCAATGGCTCTAAATCGCGTTATTGCACCGCGACGGATCTCGTCTTTTATTCTCGTCAATTCGACTAGCGGTCGGCCCGCCATACCACCAGCGCAGTTCCAGTCGCCTATGTCGCCGCGAGGAAATGCGCCCCCAGTCCGCATCAACATCACAAACGCCATTGTCGAGGCTCTACTTGAGCTTGTTGTGGGCATATTTATTGATCAAATATGCCACAAAGAAAAGTTCAACGGTATCGGCCTCTTTCAGAAAGTTCCCCCAGGATTCCGAGAGCACCAGGCATACTTCGAGTCGTACGCCCTTGTCAATACATTAACCCAATTGAGTGCTCATTTGCGTCTCAATCAACGCCTTTTGACGGAAACGAAGGCGTTGACCAACCTCGCTCGCTACACCCAACACATGGCAGAGGCTGTGTCCGAAGGCTGGTTCATCGATGGAGCGCAGCCGCTTTTGGATTTCGCTGGTGAGCTTCTTGAGCACCTCCAGCTTCCGGATATCGCGCAGATGAAATCAGTACGGCTATGTAGCCAGTCTGTCAACGCGATTCGGGTTGTTTTCCTGAAAGCAACCCTCTGGCGCTTATCGGAGCTGAACGAGGACGCCGACGCGAAAGATGTTACCGACTTCCTCAACAAGATGATGTACTGGCAGACAATCCTGTTCTCGACCGAAAACCAGGAGACTCTGTTCACGAAGCTGATATGCTATCTGCTGTACCACAAACTTGTCTCCAGTGTTTCATCCGTGCGTCTGGCAGCTGCAAGCCTCTGGCGCACTATTCTTGTGCAGAAGCCCACTGAAGCCGCCACGCTTCTGACCAATGCCATGGGACCGGAGCAGCGGCACCTCTCCACGGGTTTCATGCGACTCGCCTCTATGGACGACGAGGAGTTCATCAAATGGGTCGATGAGAACCGTCGTACGCTAAATATAGTATTCTACAACTACCTGAGTCGCCCTTGGGACGAGTTCGTGCAAAGCGAAAATCGTAGTTCGGAGGAGTCTAGTCGAAACCGCCTCAGCAAGAGACGGGAAAAGCTGCGGCAGTGGGCAACCGAAGAGTCCGGCACTGACGATTTCATCTATCGCTTCGAGAACTCAACAAATTATTGGCGTGCCAATGTTCACTCGCAAGAACGGACGCGCTTGCAACGCGCACTACAAGATCACCAGGAGAGTATGAATCAACTGTTCACATCATTTGCAAAAATGGACAAGCAGCTTCGAAACCCAGCCGGTCTGCAGCCTAACACTGCACCGCCACGTTGGCAGCTTGATGAGACAGAGGCAGTTAATCGTATGCGAATGCGCATTCTGCCGGACTACTCGGAGCACAAGGCTGTCATTCAATCGAAACGCAAGTATTCGGAACGTAAACCGAATGGCCGCCTCGCCATCAACACTCAGATCCCGACTGTGATGGCTGACGACATTTTTACGCCCATGCCTATCACGCCCGCAACGCCAATGACGACGGGCGCTGGCGACGCAACGAATGATGGTGCAGATGGTCAGCGTCCGCGGAGCGACTCAGTCTCAAATTCACAGCTCCTGGAAGGCGGCTTCGAGATGGTCGATGACCCGAAGGAGGACGAGGACGGCCTCATCGAGGACAAGAATCGCAAGGTCATGACAAGCCTGCAAAGGGGAGATGCCGTGAAGCAGCTCTTCAATATTTCGCGCATTGTTGGACTTGAGGCTTGCGAAGGTCTGCTGATCATTGGCGAAAAGTGCTTGTATATCCAGGACAACTTTTTCCAACGGTCTGACGGAGAGATCATTGGTGTCGCACAGGCGCCTGAAGACGAGCGCGATCCATATGTTCATCAAATCTCTGGCAAAGATGTAACCGCTTCGCGCACTAAGCACACCCTGGGCGAACAAGAAATTCGACATTGGACATGGACAGAGGTCTTAAGCATCTCCAAACGACGGTTTCTTCTACGAGATGTGTCTGTCGAGGTCTTCTTCACAGATGGACGTAGCTATCTCCTCATTTGTATGTCGTCCAAGGGTCGCGACGATCTGTATAGCTCCATTGTGAGCCGTGCACCGCACGTACATAGTACCTCTGCGGTGACGGGCGAGGATGCCTGGCGTCTCGATACCCTTCGCACGCCCGAGACTGAATCGCAAAGCCTTGGGTCGAAGTTTGGCAACCTCTTCAATTCGGCACCTACACACGCGGCGACGAAGAAATGGATGCGGGGCGACATGTCGAACTTCCAGTATCTGATGCTAGTCAATACCATGGCCGGCCGAACTTTCAACGACCTCACCCAGTATCCCGTGTTCCCATGGGTGCTTGCAGATTACACGAGCGACGAGTTGGACCTAACGAACCCACGTGTGTATCGCGACTTTTCCAAGCCCATGGGCTGTCAGACTCCTGCTCGTGAGGCTGAATACAAGGACCGTTTCAAGCAGTTTGCCGAGATGGGCGACCACAATGCACCACCTTTCCATTACGGCACACACTATTCATCCGCCATGATTGTGAGCTCCTACCTGATCCGGTTGCAACCCTTTGTGCAATCGTATCTGCTCCTACAGGGAGGGTCTTTCGATCATGCTGACCGCCTATTCGACTCAATTGGAAAGGCGTGGCTGTCCGCATCCAGAGAGAATCGTAGTGACGTCCGTGAATTGACGCCCGAATTCTTTTACTTGCCGGAATTTCTCACCAACGTGAATGGCTACGACTTCGGCACCAAACAAGTTACAGGTGAAGCAGTAAACCATGTTCAGTTACCGCCTTGGGCAAAGGGCGACCCGCAAATATTCATCGCGAAACATCGCGAGGCACTTGAGAGTCCCCACGTCAGCCAGCAATTGCATCAGTGGATCGACCTGGTCTTTGGCTTCAAGCAACGGGGGGAAGCGGCGATTGAGGCCACGAATTGCTTCCATCATCTGTCGTACGGTGGCGCCAAGGATCTCGATAAGATTGACGATCCCGTGGAGCGACTGGCAACTATTGGTATCATCCATTCATTTGGCCAAACACCGCACCAAGTTTTCAGCAAAGCACACCCAGTGAAGGAATACGACCAGCAAGCAGACTTGAAGCTGGATGCACTGGTGGAAACACTCATTCGCCTCCCGGATGTGATGCTCCAGACCGGCGAGCCGGTCGCCGAATTCTCCTTTTCGCGTGCGGAGAAGAGTCTTCTGGCCTGCAACCCATGTCGGCGCAACCTGCCGCCACACTACGATCGTTTCATGCAGTGGGGCTTCGCCGACAACAGCCTCAGATTCTATGCCTTTTCGACTGGACGCTTGCTGGGTCTGTACGAGAACACCCACATAGGGGCCATTACTACAGCCGCATTTGTCGATAGTCGCACGCTATTGACTGCTGGAGCTGATTGCACAATTGGCGTGTGGTCAGTTCACACAACCGGACGGCATGCCGTTGAGATCAGCCCAAAGACGTATCTGTTCGGCCACCGCACGGCCGTTGCCATTCTTGCCGCCAGCCGTGTCTTCAGCACGCTGATCTCCATCTCTACCGACGGCCAGGCATTGCTGTGGGGCCTCAACCGCTACAACTGCATCCGGGTCCTCTTACCCGCGCACCAGCATCGCATCCAAGTCGCCCGTATCAGCAATGTCACGGGCCACATCCTACTCGCCTCCGGCTCCGAAGTGCTTCTGTACACCCTCAACGGCCATCTCCTCTTACGGCAACGCGTCAGCGACCGGCCCGAGGACCCCGTCACTGCCCTCGCATTCTACGAAGGTGATGGCAACGAGTACCTCCCGCGCGAGCTCATCTTCACGGGCCACCCGCACGGCATCACGAGCGTGTGGCAGCTCGAGCACTTGCGCGACGGCGAGTGGAAGCTTGTGCTGGTAAAGCGCATGGCGCACGCGAACGATATGGCCAGCGCGGTCATGGGTGTCGGCATGGGTTTCGGTGGTGGCGCGGCGCCGTCGTCCGCATCGGGCGCCGCTGCTATCGTGGCGTCCGGCAAGGCGGCCATAACATGCATTCTGCCGACAGCCCGCGCGGTCTATACGGGCGATGAGGAAGGGAATGTATGGGACTGGGAGTGTGTACAAAGAGGAGGTGGGAGGTAAAGCAAGGCCAGCGAATGGCATTACAGATGAAGAGGTTGCATAGGGCGAGACTCGCGGTAGCAGAGCCCAGGAAATGACCTGGCCTGGCCTCGCTTGTTAAAGAAGGGTGAATTCTGTGTATTTGAAGTTTCGATCGAAGCAAAAATCGGCGTTGGTGGTGAATATGGAAGGGTAGGAGAGTGGGTCATAACATTCATATGACACGTCATGACAGCATCACTGGAGAGGTTCGTTCATTGCGTATCAAATGATGATAAGAGATACTTTTATTCTTGTATCCAGAGGGATGCTATTCTAGTCGCAGCGGAATGCTGGAGGATGAATGTCCCATGAAAAGCTTGCGCTACGATGGTATCCTTTTTCTTTCCAAGTGACGCCCATAGAGCTCTCAAAAGCTCGACAAAAACCTGAGGTAGAAAATTCGCCATCCAAATGCACACAAGTTCGCTCGCTAATATTACTGTCGACCAAAAAAGCCAGATCAGAAGAAGATCAAGGAGAAACAGGAGAAGGTCATTCCGAGTTTGAGCCTTCGCCGAACCACAGCACCCGGATCTGTCCGTCCTCAGATCCACTGGCAACACGCTCGTCGCCGAGCCAGGCGCACGTGACAGGGCCCTGGTGGCCCGTGAAGGTGCGCTCGCACTTGCCGGTACGGGGATCCCATACTTTCATCATGCGGTCTTGAGAGCCGGAGATGAGGCGTAGATGGTCGGCAGATAGGGCCCAGATACCCTCGACGTGGCCGAAGAAAGTGCGCACACAAGCCTGAGCGCGTGGTACGTGGGAGTTTGTGAGCGGATCGGTGGGAAGAATATCATCGGCGGCAGGGCTGGCGGCAGCTGGCGCCGCAATCGGTCGGCGGGCGGCGGTAGCGGAGGCCGAGGGCGTGAAGTGCGTATCCCAGAGTCGGATGGTCGAGTCCAGAGAGCCGGTGATCATGTAGCGGGGCGGCGCCGGGCGTTCGGGATCCTTAGGCCAGAAGGGCTCCCATGCTGCATGCTGGCTGCCGGTGCTGTTCTGGCGGCCCTCGTTGTGGGATGTGGCCACGGTCACAGAGCTGACACTGAGCGAATCGTCATCCTTTTCAGAACCAGGGTGGGCATGGTCGTCTAATTCAAACTCTTCGGGCATGGGCAGGACCTGCTGGATCTGGCCAACATGGCCCTCGAAGATCTTGATGCATCGTTTGGTGTCGAGATCCCACATCCGAACTGTGAGGTCGTCTGATGCAGAGAAGAGGGTGCGCGAGGGCGCGTCAACCTTGACGCTGTTCACCCAGTCGGTGTGACCGCGGAGAAGGAAGGTTTCCTTGATCTTGGAATCCCAAACCCGGATCGTGCGGTCGCGCGAGCCGGACGCGACGTACTGGCCAGTGTAATGCAGGGTGATGACACCGTCGCTGTGTGCCTCGAATGTCCGCAGCAAATCGCCGGTCCGCCAGTTCCATAAGCGAATGGTAGAGTCCAGACTACCCGTCATCAGCTTGCCGGACTCGTCGAATTGCAGACATCTAATTCCACTTGTATGTCCCTTCAAGGTTCGAAGCTCTTCGCCGGTTTGAATATCCCAGACCTTCACCGTCGCATCATATGATCCTGAGATGAGGATGTTGTCGTCGAATTGTACGCACATGACGCCGTTGGTGTGACCCTTCAGAATCTTGGTGCTGCATCGGCCGTACTTCCATGCTGTTCCCACCTTGAAGCGATCTTTGTAGATGTCCTTCCATGGTCGCTTTCGAGCCGCGAAGTAGGAGTCACCGAGCGCGACCTCGTCCCGCGAGCACCGCCGTTTGACAGCCTCAGGGGATGACAAGGCGCTGTCGGCACTGCGCTTGCGACCTTGCGATGAGTCAGACTCGCCGTCGGCTGAGTGCATCGGCGTGTCCGCTGGATCCTCAGAGATCGGGGTGATGGTTGGTGACCACTCGTTCACGCCCCGACCACTTGCCCGCAACTGTATCTGTCTCTTCTCGGTTCGTAATCTCTTTCGCTCCAGTAGCGGCAGGCCCCAACCGCACTTAGTACACTTGCGATCGATGTGTTGCTCGCACATACGATGCCAGACAACATCGTCGTCGGCCAAGCTGCGCCATCGTTGGCTCACCTGGGCGGCTTTGCAGAGCGAGGCGGTGTCAAGATAGCAGAGGATCTGGTAGCCGAGCTCATCGGGCAAGGCGGCTAGGAAGTCGATCTTGATCAGGTCACGGACATTATTGGCAATGAAGGAGAGTTGGGGGAAGCAGCACTGAGTCAGGATCCCTTGTAGCATGAGGTTGCGGTGTTTGCCTGGCGCAGCAGAGAAGAGTGACCAGACGTGAGAGATGGCTTGTTGATCGGACTGTGACAGGGCCGCGAGCCCGCTCTGGAGTTGGTCCATGGTCGGCTCGTTGGCTGAACGGCGACACTTCAGGTCGGGTTGGTGACGGTAGCAGTATTTGGTGTTGGAGGATTTCTTGGCCACACTCGTGGCCGAAGGTTGGGAGGGAGTCTGTTCTTCTTCGGACGGGTGGTATGCGCTGGGAATGTGTTGGGCGAGAAAGGGCATCACCGTCTTCTCGGCATGTTTGGAAGCGGCAGGTGTGGACAAATTTTGCTCGTGGTCGTCGACATCGCGGCGGTAGCGATTGCGCAGAGTCTCGTGGCGATCGTGATCCCAGATGTCATCGGCGTCGCCTACGGGGAGGAGACGAGAGTCATGGTCTCGCCCGTCCTCCTCGCCGGGGGTTGGTTGTTGCAGATAGGCGGACATGGTAGCCTGAGGCCGCGAGGAGGAAATCGGTGTTCGCGTAGATGAGGCCGGATCGCGTGATTCTGATGCCATCCGTTGGCGCGGTTGTCCTCTGAACGCTCACATTCGAGGCCTCGGTGGACTGTGCAAGACAGTCGCGGAACGGGGCGATATTCAGCCCGGCGAAACGTCGAGAATAAGTGTTGTTGTGCTATGGGAAGAAGTCGCGAGGGGTCAGTCGTGGGTTCGGGAGGATTGTGGAAAGCGATGATAAGGCGATGCAGGCGGTCAAATTGCCGCGACTGTTGGAATCCTTTTGCGGCAGGTAGAGAGATGCAAAACGTGGGCAGGCGAACGGCCGATCTGCATGCAGCGGAGGAGCAGCGAGCCGGGGAGGGCGGTGGGCGTGGTTGTGTCGCGGATGGGCGTGGCGCGGAGTGTTGCAAATGAAGTCACAAATGTCGTGCTCGTGATCTGGAACAAACTTTGACGGGTTGGCCAGGGCTCACAGCGCAGGGTTGCGGGACTGCTGTGCCCTCAGGGCACCATGGTGGCCCGCTGGACTGCCACGACTGCCAGTGGACGGCCAGTGGACAGCTCGGCCCGGCGCACCTAGGGCGGAGCGGCGGAGGGCAAATGGCGTGCGAATCCGCCGCTACTGCCAATCCCTTCCGCCGCCACCGCCAGCCCTGAATGCCTGGGCTGTGACACTCACACGCTCACACTCTCCATGGTCGCACAGGAATCGGGCATGGAGCTTCCTCCAGGATTCTGGCAGCCGCGGTGTGCATGGTTGTTCTGACCATCATGTAGACCGTCAGCTGCCCTGTAGCAATACGTCCGATCGTCTCCCATCACTCTCGCTTTCACATGCTTGAGGGAGAATGGCGTGCGAGCGGTGTCGTGTTTCCAACGGAGGGTCGTCGAAGCCCAACACACCATGCCTGCTTCTCCTCTCGACATCTTCCTGGTGTCCCTGCCACATGGTCCCTCGGTCCGCCTAGCGAGGAAATGCCGATCATCAATCGGGATACGGAGTCGACGCACCCGAACTCCCCTCTGCGACATCATCGACATAGCGATAGAGTTGTCGTCTCCGCACAACCCGTTGCAAGTGTGCATCGCCCTCACAGAAAAACCTTAGGATCCCGGAGCGCAGGACGCAGGTCACCGGCGGTACACATGTACTTTACACACAACCTCCGCATCGCGGACCCAAAAGCATAGCGAGACACGTTGCGCACCCAGCGGGTTCCTGCGCTACGTACAGTCGATGTGCTATGTCGCAAAAGTCAGCTTCAGAGTTTGCTAGTATGATGCAGGAGGAAGGAAGTCAAATTGTGGACCGCATGTATCGTTGGTGACCAAGAATGGCGTCCCTGGACCGATTCGCGATATGAGTAGAGGGCACCCTAGCTACCTTATCATCTGTAGTCCTGCACAGCAGAATGCCGTACTACAGGAGGGGCGCGCCCATCGTGCCGTCCACTCATGCCACTCTGTAGCAACGTCAATTCTTGCATTCCGACCGTGACTCGTCTGACACCAGGTTCCTTTGCCATGGCAATATCACAACCCCCTGTCCGGTGTCCATCTACATACGCGAACATTCGCCCGTGTTTAATGCGGCACATCTCAAGACATCATAATCCAGATGTCCCACATTGTTGATGTTCATCCTTTGCTGGCTTGGCAAGTTAGTACCGCGATGGTATTTTCCATCTACAATGTTCAATAGCTTGGCTACCACGGAGTTATGGTGCAGGGCCAAAGATAATGCTGTATTCAGGTGTTTGTCTTAAGACTACGTACACACGTCTAAAGATCCATGAAGATACATGACCCTAAAGACCAACCCATGGCTGAGAGCATAACCCTAAGAACAATGGGATGCTAACTCCATACCCAAAGTACGGCAAGTTCAGTAAAGGTCAGCAGGTCAAGCCCAAAATACGTGGCCATCCCATAGGATTCGCTTCCGCGCGAGTAAACTCTCAATTTTGCAGGAGACAGCAAAGGCCCGACCAACTCCATCTCTGATCAAGAGGGATTAGTCATATGTCTGCCCACTACCTAGGTACCTATGGATGGATTACCTGGTAGCCAAATCACATTGCATTCACCACAGCGGGCGCACCAGATCTGTGCGGCGACTGAGTAACTTAACAGAAGCGAGGACATCACCAATGACAAAGCCCCATCCTTTCGTGTAAGACATCTGCTCGCCAAACATTCATTTGATTCGTGGGTATATGATCTCCTATCCAGGCAGCTCTGCCCGCACCTCAGGGCCCGCGCGTTTGTCGTGAAGCTCGTGGAGTTGTATCGGGCTGTCCATCTCGTGAAATGTATTCGTGTGCGGCGCCTCCGCCATATAGCTGTGGCTTCCCATCTCTTTGGCATCACCATGCCCATGCCCCTTTCCGTCCACCTCTGAGTACTGCTGTGGGCTTGGCCGTTGCCCTGCAACATCCCGCCTTTTTCTTCGGCGGAGGAACAGGGCACCCGCGATGACGAGGCCCACCACCGCCACGCAACCGATAACGATGCCAGCGATGGCACCTCCACTGACATGAACGTCGCTGCCGCCTGATGAGCTTTGGGAAGTAGATGAACTGGACGCGTTGGCCACGGGGAGCCCGAAACCACCAAATGTGCCGGTAGCGTTGTTGGAAGAATTGGAAGCTGAAGCGTCGGACAATGGAGTCGGGTATGGCGCCGGGATCGGTGGTAAGCTCCCTGCGTGAAGGGTTTTGGCCCGAACACATGACATGACGGATTTCGCCGCAGCCAGCGTGACTGGCCGTGCGGCATCGGCGATGGGCATGAAGGTGGTGAGGATGGGTGCCGCCCACCAGTTGGCGATGGAATAGGATGCATTGTCTGCAGCCCCGAATTGCGACCATATGAGGCTGTAGCCATCGTCGGCGCGGCATTTGCTCGCAGTGATGAGCGAAGTAGGTCCGGTCAATGCTGTCGAGAGTCAGTGATCAAGACGAGAGACGTTTGATCCCTGGGGTACATACGTCCTCCAAGCGATGGCAGGTTGCCGCTGACCCGCCCGGGCCCGTCAAAGAAAGGCGCGCAGGATTTGGGAAAGTTACTGCTCATCAGGCTTGCTATGTTGTTGCAGACTGTAGGCAAAGAAGTCGATGTCAGATTGCTGTCGGGAGTAATCGCAAATCCGCCAACAAATTTCACCGCATAGGTGTTTGCTGCAGCCTGCAAATCGTTGACACAAGAAGCATCGAACATGGTCGAACAGGTCCCGTCATCTGTTTGTCCGCGCCACATTGTGTTTGGCAAGAGCGGCGATAGCCAGAAAAAACACGCGTCATAGCCGAGCGCGAAGTTGTCGGAATAGTTGGCCCCGTTGCTCGACACCCATAGAGACAACTCCGTGCGGGAGTTGTTGGCCGCCGTGCCGATGTGTTGCTCCACCGTCATCGCCCATGATACTGGAGTTGACAGCAAGCTGCTAGTGGATGTGGTTTGACCCTGCGCGATGTTGGGATTGAACGTCACAATGCCAGACTGTGTGAATGTTGCCGTGGTCAGTCCAGAGCTCCGGGCCAAAAGTTCGAATCCAAAGGCGAGACCTACCACATTGGTCTCCGCAAAGGAGCGATTGCATACCGTGGAGCCTCCAAAGAGCGTATTCGAGCTTCCTGGACCCCCGATATTGATCTGCGCAAGGGCACCTGTAAGCAGACACAGTCGCAGGATGGATGCGAACAGCATCATGCGCCAGTTGCTCACGCGAGCCGCCGGCGTCGCACACAATCGAACTTGGTCGTTGTTGGGTGAAGGAACATCGTCGCGACAACACTCGGGTGAGGCGACTGGGATTTTCTCCTCGGGCTATGGGCACTGCCGGTGGTCGCTCAGCCCTGGACTGTCGCAGAGCACGCAGAGGTGGTCAGACCGGATCGCCCATGGAGATATCGACGCTAACGCACTCTAGCGTGCGATTTTCGCAGCAGAGGGGGGAATAAGTTTGATAAACTCACCCGTTAGATGTGATGGCAGGATGCGCTGGCGGTCGTTTCCTGATGGCAACCTTTGCATCACTGGCAAAACCCCGTCGCATACGCCTGTATCTTATGGTGTCTCAACATGAAATGCTTAACGTAGCAGTAAGACAATGGTGTGCATTATCATGTGTATCTTCATTTCCAACTGCGAGCTGGGATGCGAAAGAGCTTCAAAGCCCACAGGGACCAGCTCATCAATCCCAAAGCAGCACCGAAACGGTCGTGGCGGCGGTGAGATGCCTTTGCTTCGCTTGGCAGTGGCCCTAGAGAGCATTCATTGGTCGCAACCGTCTTGACTGTTTGCTTTCCGAGCGCGCCAGGCTCCACACATGCCGAGCACATGGGGACGAGGCCTGTGAAAGCTGGATCGTCCGCGGGTCCTTGAGCAGGTCGCAGATCGACGCTGGTATGCAGTTTCGAGCGTGCGAAATGCCATGGTCGAACGGCAGAACGGACGATCGGATGATTATCTCGACAGTGGGACCCTCATCTTTTGCTGGCATATGCATAGCTCAGCATCTGGCTGTGATGGAGGAAGCATGCTGTCTCTTTTGTACTGCTGGTGGTGCTGACGGGAGCATCAGCCTATTCGTTACAGCTGCGAGGACGCCCGCACGTGGCCCTCATGTGTGTGTGTGTCAAGCCCCTTCGCTTGGCAGGACAGGACTGTACGTGTGTAAGTTAGGTACATGGGAATTCACAGCGCGGCTTTGTCCGCTGCAGGTGAGCTGTGGCGGGCTCCCTTGGGTATGGCGGGAATGTCTGCTGTGTTCTCGGCCTAATAATAAAGCATTTCCGCGCGCCTGCATGCTCTTCCCTCGCCAAATGCTGGAGTAGCGCTTGGCAGTGCTGGGTATTGCATTGGCATCACCAAATGATCACAGGTCCCAGTGTGGCCGTGCAATTCACGTGTTCTAGATATAGAGCCGCGCCGACCGCTTGTGGTGACAGAGATGCAAGCAAGCATGGCCAGCACCTCTTCCGCATGCCCGACCTGTAGTGCTGCCCGCAAAGTGTCGAGCATCTAAAATCGATTGTTCACGTCATCGAAATCACGTCGATCGTCGGCACGATACATCACGACCCGCATCATGCAACGGACCCCAGATGGCGGTTTTCGATTCTCCTTCTGTCGCATGATGGACAATAGCTTTCCGACAACGCTTTCGCGATCAAAGACGGAGCAATTCATGTCGGCTGTCCAAAAGGATTTGTTCTATGACTATCAGAGCTATCTCCCGGTCCCGTACGCCCTCGACGCCGGTTCCATCGAAGCCGCCATGATCGTCAATCGCAAAGCTGTTTCAAAACAAGCACTCAAGGGCTTGCAAAAGGCTGGCGTCGTGTCGCTCAGCGGAGAGATAGATACGACCAAGATCGATCGCCACTTCCGCAACCATCTTGCGGTGCTGACCGCGACTCGCCACAAGCAAGTTATCGATCTGCTGTTCTGGTGGGAAGAGGAGACTATGCGGTTGAAGAAACTGCTATCTGAGCGAGTGGAGCTCGAAGCGTTACTGTCCGAATGTTCCGCCGAAATAATGCCCACTTACCGTCAGCTTCTCGACCGTGTGAACGCGAAAATCAAGGCCAAGCCCAGCGAACGCAATGAACTTATTGAGAACGACGAAGACGAATTGATGGTACGCGTACGGTCTGGTTGTCTCGCTGCACCGCGTGGACCAGAACGGCGTGGCCGGCACGAAGCCCTGCCAGCATATTCTCCACGAGAAGTCTATGTTTGAGCAGACTGTGTGTCATCTGCATGATCTCACAAGGTGACTTGGGATCTGATGTCATTTTGATTGCATACCATGGGGTCGCATCGTCTGTATCCTCATAGTTGCCTTTTCGGAGCTTTGGCGTTTCGCGGCTACAAGAGTTTCGGATGTAATGCTACTCTGCATTTTCTTGTTGGATCGCCGAGCCGGTCAACGAGGCGCAAGTTCAGGATTTGCCGGATCGTATGCGTTGCCCCAAGGAAGTGGTGCGTCTACGTGCGCAGAGACTGTGCCTACTTTTTACCTCGCGAGCTTTGCCCTACCAATTTTTTCTTCAAATGCTTCGGCATTTTCTCCTTGCGTTTCTCCCGTTTCTCCTCTTTGACGGCCTTTTTGTGTTCGCGTTTCGCGTCTTTGTCCTCAAATCGCTTGCCGCGTGGCTGGCGAGCCTCGAAATCGACCCTCGCGCCGGTGTCATCTTCGTCCTCGTCGCCGGTGTCATCGTCAGAATCAGTCTGTTCGTCCTCCTCATCACCGTCTGGAGAGCCCGTTGGGCCACCCTCGGGATTGGCTTTGTCGCCAGTTGTGTTATTGGCTAGAAGATCTTGGTAGACGAGTCCCTGTGTGTCCCCGTCCCGGATTTTCTGTCCGTCACGCTCGATATCGTACACCTCTCGTAGGTTCTGTGGGATGTACTGATGTCTCCAGACTTCGTCAGCCTCAACGTCCTCAGTATCTTCGGCGCCATCTGCCTTTGCCTCAAGAAGCGCATTGATGCTGGCCTCCAGCTCGCTCGTCTCGATGCCGCCCTGACTCGATGTGATGAACACGAACACTCTGCGCTCCGAGAGAACATCGACACCCTTGCGGCGGAAAAAGTCCGACACGTTCTTGATATCCATGCGCAAGAATTCAAGAGACCGTGGATGGTCGTGCTCCACGCTTTGACTGACATCGATCATGTACAATCTCTCTTCTTTCTCGTGCCAGAGCAGATTGTACTCCGAAAGATCTGCATGTACAAGTCGACAGACCTGGTACATCTTTCGCATATATCCCAGCAGTGTCACGTAGACCTCTTTCCATCGTGTCTCGGCGTCGGAGAGGAATTCTACGTCACGTAGACGAGGCGAGGCAACACCTTTCTTGCTGCCGAGGAAGTCCATAACTAGGACGTGAGATTTGAGGCAGATGGCATTGGGGCACGGAATGCCGGCGGACTGCAACCGCCTGAGGTTTCGGAACTCTTTCTCTGCCCAGACCTTGACCAACGCACGGTTGCTGCTCTTGTTGTATCCTGAGCGAAAGCGATACTCTCCCGTGACGTACTTGTCCCGGTCTTTGAAAACAAGAATGCTCGTTTTGTAAACTTTGATCGCGCGGTTGAGGTTCTTTTCGTTGCCGTCGTCCTGCACAGAATTCAGGACGGCATGGTACACGTTCGCCTCTTTTCCAGTCGAGATGACACCATTGATCTCAGACACAATATTGCGATTCAGAAGTTGAAGAAGTATCATCCGGGTGCGCGGATCAAGCACCTGTTCGCTTGTCGCCCGGTCCGATTTCTCCGCCCCATGGCTCTTTCCCGAAGCAAGCCCTGCCTCAAGATCATTCAGCTTCAGCTTCGCTGTGTGTGCAGACAAGCTCTTGATATGGTCATCGATTGCAGCACGCGTGTTCAGCTGCGGATTGATTTTCGGTCGCTGGGAGTCTGGGAGAGTGGAATCGTTCAACTTGCGTTGGCGATTATATGCTTTGGTGTAGTCGGATGGATTTGATGCTTGGAGTTCGGTATCAGAGACATCCTCTCTCGGGTCCTCAAACAAGTCGTCGTAGTCGTCCTCGTCGTCTTCTTCGTCCTCCTCAATGTTCTGATTGTCGTGGGCGCTGCCGGGAATGATATGGTCCTTGGAAGTGCCGTCGATCTGGCTTCTAAGGTCGACGTAACCCTCATTCTCGACATACTGATGGGGCGGAGCATGTCCCTGTGCCGGACTCGCGTTTGTGTTCGCCATGGCGTATTGCACGATCTAAAGAACGGTCAAAAATGTCGTTTGCGATGGAAATTTCCATCGCGCCCCGCCAAAATCACAAACACCTGCATGTCGGGCGCGTCATTAGCAAATTCGGGCGGCGAAGCCCCGCAGCCGCACCGTCCAAATATTATGGCCCCGCTGTTGGGTAGCCGCGAGTTCGGCGCCTTTCGGCAGCAAAGCGCAAGCCTAAGATGATGGCTCTGCGACAGGGATCTGTGATTTTATGAGCTTCCACAATAATCACTAGGGACCATTCGGCCATGATCATTCCTGTCATGTATCTGGTTTGATAGAGAGAAAGTTGAACCGCATCTCATCTGCGGCGACGGCTGCGCCGTTGACAACAAAGTACCAGAATTCATATATCGAATTGCTTACTTGGTCGGTTGCAATGACTCAATGAGAATGAGGTTGCAAGTGTTGTCGGATTCGATGAAAGCGGTGAGGATGGGACCGTGTACTTGTAGTGCTATCGCCAGTGCCGTCCAGAGCAGAGAGCAGCTGAATTGACCACTGGCATGGGCATGATCATAAAATTGCCGAGAGAAAGGACGCGAGCGAAACACGGCCTCGGCGGCTCCCCTTTGATGGCGCTCTCTGGGATGAAACCATCTTTACCATCACGGCGCCGAGTACAGACCAAACCCGGGGTGTCATAGGCGAGACTGAAATGGCAAAATGGGTTCCTCTGCGCTGATCATAAATATCGGTCGCGGTGGCCTCGTCGACGAGCATGCACTTGCGACTGCGCAGATTGGCCGGGGCAGGGTTCGACGTGTTCCAATGCGAACCACCGCAGGATGTATCCTGCCCACTTGGATCCAACGTTGCCGAACTTAATTGTAACGCCGCATGGTGGTTGGTATTCAAACGAAACGGTGGCGGCAAATAAGGCCACGATTGTTCAGAATCTCGAATGATTCGTCAAGGGTCGCCCTCAGAACGTCGTCGAGTGATCTTAGCAGCGTGACAGAACGTGCCGCAGGTTGTATACATACGGGGATAATACGAATATCCTCTTGTGAGGTTTGATACATTCTACACGTCGTCATACCCAGGAAAGGCTGATGGACCACCGCGCTACAAGTGAAAATCTCATGCAAGCGGTTTACGAGACTTGAGCCAATCAAGCGTAGCTTGATCGATACCCTTTGTGAAAGGGACGACATTGTCGACAATCGTACCTAGTTGCGTTAGTATCATGAAAAAAAAAATGCAGTGATCTGGAATCACATACTGACGTGCGTAGCCCCCGGGACGATATTGAGCGTCAAGTCGACCGATTCGGAGATAGATTGGGAGATCTTCTCGATGGAAGGCCGAAGCATTTCGTCTCCTCCGCAATAGACATATACAGCTCGGGTGTATTGTCCGATTGTGGCCCACCACGACGCCGGGGCATCCACGGGCTCATTATAGTTGTCCTTCGGCGCGTTTCCAACAAAAACTCGCGCAGTCTGGCCAAGCGGGTCGGGAGACTATAGACTTATCAGTTGAATGCAGCATCAGATTATTTGAAGACAACTTGCCAGCATATCATAGTTGTACTTCTTGGGATCGGGCTTGTCATAAGCGAAAGCGATCCACGGCGAAATCAACATGGTGCCCCGGAAGGGCTCCGGGAGCTTGTATTCCGGCACATCCGCGCGCGGATGCATGAGATGAGAGAGCACAGACAATGTGAGGTTACCACCAGCTGAATCACCACCGATGATGATCTAGAGCGTGTGAGTCGCCAAGTTTTGGCGAAACTATGGAGGTAACTTACCTGAGACGGCGAGAGCTTCTCGTCTTCGATCGCGTACTTGAGTAGATTAATAGCTTGTCGCAATTGGACGGGGAATTGACCATGCGGCGACAGCGTATAGGTCAGGATCAGAACGGAAGTTTCATTCCCGGCCTTGGTCAGCGCTTTGCGCGTGTCCCAAAGCCATTTCATATGCGCGAGGGTCGCGGGCACCTGATGGAGGATTCAGTAATGGAAGCCGATGTTGTTGTTAGTACGCACCATGTAACCACCGCCTGCCATTGAAGCCAAGATCAGTAATCTTTCCAATAAGAACCCCGAGAAAATCATACCGTGAAGGTAAAGAATAGTTTGAGGCGCATCCCGGCGACCCATCCAGTGTCCCATTGATCCATCTGGGAACGTCACTGTGTCAGGCTTGAATTTTGCCCACCGCGCAAATGATGCATAGGTCTTGTCCGTCGTAGGTAGAAACCATCTGCGTCTGGTGTCAGATTCTGTGGCAATCCGGGGACGGGCTGCATCACTGACTGTAGTTGTGCATCACTCGAGTGGTTGAAGAGATTGCGTACGAAGAATGACGATGCCGTGCTCAAGGTGAACCCCTTCCGCAATCTGATGAAAAAGAGACCGTATATGAAATAGCCAACTGAGCATGGTCAGAGGTAGTGTCTCGCAGGAATGCATTGACATACTGGATTGGAAAACAACTCCAATCATGGCCAGCTTCTGGCCGAAGGTGATGCGCTCCGGCGCTTCCACACTGGCGGCCATGTTGACGATACTCCGTAGTTCCTGTTCGACCGTTAAATTCTATGAGAATGTATCACGAGGTTGCAGGTATCGCAGGTGCAGCAAGCTTCGCATGACTTTGATAATAATTGTCTGCATAATAAGCCAAGGGCGCCGTGATTCCAAGGGGCCTCAATGAATGGCGCTGCTGGCGTGCGGAGCCTCGGCTTTGCTAAGAACCGTTGCTTGTCTTGTGAGAGTTTACGGGGTACGCGTCGCAAGCTGAACGGCCTAATAAATACACCTTGATATGATATGCTACTGAATCGACCTGTCCGAATCGCACCCGCGCAGATCACGCGACATTCTATGGACCTACAATATGACAAACGACTTCTGATCGAACGAGCTGAGCGGTCATGGGAAAACGAACATCATTTCCCCAGTCTCTTCAAAATCATGCCTCCAGGGCCAAACACGTAGAGTGTATAAGGACGGCAAGGCGCTCAGAAGCCTTGGTCGGGAAACGTTAAAGCCGTGAAATGCATTACACCGGGTATCTTCGTTGACATTCTCGCCTTGCGCCAAAACACCATGCAGAAACCCAACTTCCTATACGCGAAGATCATTTCGCTGCAATGGCAGCCCCAAGCTCTTCTAACGTCTTCCTTCTGGTCTCAGCACTCTTTTGCTCACTCGCAATGACCTCGTCGAGGGTGTGCTGACAGTTTGACAGGTGAGTCACGAGTTGATTCTCGAACTGCTGGCACCAGGCACCCCCAGAGCCCATTCCACCAGAGTCAGAGGACTTTTCTGGCAGCTGCGCAGTCGGCTGAATGTCTCCTTCGAAAACCATCTCTGGCTTCTTGCCTTTCCCTCTCCCTTTCTTGACCATGCGCCATTCCCACTGATTCGGAGATGTAAGGTTGCGGAAGAAGTCTGCCGTGGGCTCGCTGAACTCGATGGTCTCGAGCCGCTCAGCCACAATTTTATTTTCTCGTTCTTGTCTCGCGCGTTGTTCCTCACTTCCATAGCTCCCAAGAACGAGGTAATGTTCCCGATAGACCGCCTTCTCGCCGCTCTCGGGAGCAAAGTATAATCTGATCTCGACACCAAACTCTCCGTACCCCGTCTCGGTCACCTCGAACGGTCCTGGTGCTTCGATCGTCCGACTCGCGTCTGGGTATGTGTGGTGTAGTTTGAATTGAACCTTTTTCAACCAGGCTGACATGTCCGGTCCGTTTGGTATGGGTCGAACATAAACGCGCCACCCTTTGGTGTGACCATCCGGCGCGGGATCTGGGAAGTCCGGATGTGGTAGTACATGTGCTTCGTTTCCAATGATGAAATGTCGCGTGACTTTGACGCCCTTGAGGCGTTTCGAAGTTGCTGCAGGCATGCCGCTCACCAGTGTTCGCAGGAGTTTATGGCATACTCAAAAATGTTGTAGGATGGATAGCTGGGAACTCATGATTTCGAATCAAATGCGACGCTCGGAATACTTGCCTACCACTTCTGATAGGACTTCGAGCGTGGAGCGCGTGCCCACGCACGCCACGACGCGAGCTGCTCGGGCATGCCCGCTCAGGCGTTGTTGCATGCACACATTGCATGCAACAGACATCGCACGCATCAAACACACGAAAACCGGCTTCCATTGACTTGAGACCAGCGATCTGCACTCTTTAAACTACTCACTGTTTCTAATCGCGAAAGTGGCTTTCAAAGGCGTACTTGCTGTCCTCTACGCATCAACCAGCATTATCAACCGCACCCATCCTCTCCACTTCGAGACTTGCAAGTATAAATGCGCTTTCACCAATGAGACTATCGTTGACTCGTGGTCTTGTCACGTAGTACTTCGCCTCTGTTAGCAAAGACTCTACGTCGCGCGTCCCCAAAACTTACATCATAGTCAAGTTGCGCGACCTCCAGGCTTGCCAAGGCGCTGGTACCATGATACTCGAGCAGACCTGCGCTGTTCTCGACGACGAATCGTTGAACAGCCTCGCGATAGAGCCGTCGCACGATTCGCCTCACCGTGAGTGCGCCGGACAACGGTGGCCCAGTGTGTAAGAGGCTCGGCCAGCCCAGCTCCTCTGGTATCGCACGGTCTTCCGTGCTAAATAGATCATTGAGATATCCAAGACGCAGCGCCTTAGCCAAGACGTATGTGATCAAGGCTGTGGCGCTCGCTTCGACGAAATTTCCATCCGCGCCAGGTTGATCAACGACCTGCCATACGCCGTAGATACCCGTGCCATTCGCGGATCGATGTGCTGCTACAACATTGGCCCGGCATAGCTCACGCAAGATTGTTTTCATGTATTTGTAAGACTCATGGCTGCGGAGCTCAGATTGCATGTCCGCAATTTCGAGAGAATCCACCAAGCCAGTGAGGTACCATCCCATGCTGCGACCCCAGACAATTGGACTCGCGCCGGTCTGTAGATTGGCCCACGGCGCCATCTTCGAAGCATCGTAGCCATGCACTATGAGTCCTGTACTATGCTGGCGGACGTGTCTATACAAGATTGCGAATTGCTCCGATGCGGAGACGATGTTGAGGCCGTCGGATGAACGTTGGCCCCAGAGCGTAGCAAAGGGTGCAAATCCGTACATACCGTCGCTGTATGAAAGATTTCCATATGCCTCCTCGGGAGGCTGCGGGTCAGCATAATACCACAGGCCTCCATTGGCGTTACGTGGCTGTAGGTTCACGGATTCCCGCAGCGCATCGAGCGCTTGCCCGGATGCAAGCGTACTTGTGTTGCTTTGCCTGAGAGCGACATGCTTAGCGTAGCTGAACGTACAGCTATCACGAGCTGACTTGCTGGACGTTGCCTTACAAGATACTGCGACCAGCGCAGAGTCGGTCCAAGGGAACACGTGCGTCGTCTGTTGCGTTTCCAAAGCCATCGAGGCCACTTTCCAAGCTTCGTTCATAGTATTCTGTCCATGCGTCGACCTGCTGCGGATCTCCCGATTGCTTGATTGCTGCACGGAGACTCTCTTGGAATAGACCCTGCGGAAAAGAGCTTAGATTTCTAGCATTGTGTGGTATTGCGACGGAGCGATGTGTCCGAACCTTTTGAATTTCGCTTAGAAGTCCGTCGGCCGCCTCGATCCCTTCATTTCGTTTGATCACACTTTCAAGCATCCATGTCGAGTAAAGATTCCCGGGTTTTGCTGCGACCAATGGTAAAATGCCAGTGCTGGTGATAAGTACACTGCGTAATCTCATGGCTGCTTTATTGTCAAAGATTGTGTTGGCGACAGAGCGATAAGTGCACTGTCACGAATTTGTCGCCGTCGCTTCGGAGCCTTTGAGATCCGTGACGGGATACCTCGGATGTGAATAAACAAGTAACTTACCATGATAGCCGGCGCACGGTAGCAGCCGCAAGCGTGCTACGAAGGTTGATCTGAACTTAGTCACTCTTGTTATGATTACGACGATCGCCATATCAAGCCATGTGTACTAATGTCGCGCCAAGTCTCATGAGTGTCATAAAGGTTGAGATGGGGTATTGACTATCTACACAGGTCCGTCCCATCCACTGCAATTCAAGTCGCTGCTCGTTTCGTCTGCCACTTGTCGTTCTTGGCCGGCTTTCTCGCTTGACTGTGAGACGGCGAGTCGAAGCTGGTCGTATATAGAGGTCATGCGAAGGGGTGTCTGAGATGCTGTGACCTTTGGAAAGACTTTTCGCCGGGCCACAGCGGTCGCCTTACCAGCCTGAGACTTATTACAATCGAAATTCCAACCATTGGGCAAAAGCCAGGCGGAAGCATTGCGACATTACAGCGAAACCACAATCGGGCTCATCTTAAGCATTATCGCACACGCGACATGCGACACTATCATACGAAGCTTATGGTTCCGCGTGCCTCACAACGCGTGCATGTAGAGGGCCAAGCTCCCGCTAAGGGAGCCAAGCCATCCGCGCAGGCTTGACTTGAATCATACTGCTGGCGTCCTCCAGTATTCGCTACGAATCAGTCGATCCCCAGACATCAGATGACATCGTTCTCATTTCCTTGCATGGCCACAACGACCTAAATACTGCGGTCATAGACCTGAACGCTCATCGAGTCCTTAGATCGCAGATTGCAGAATATACCGCTGTACCTACGACGCACGTGTCGAGGAATGGAAGTGGCCAAATTGGCCTTTTAGGTTCGTATCGGATTGTTGTATGTCTAAGTCATAACTTTTAGACACGCGGCCTTTACAGTCAGTACATAATCTACACCAGCGAAGTCTAAGCAGCGATACTCAAAGCCTCTCTATGCCGTTGTGAGCCCTCTTCGAAACCCACTGCTACAGCCGTCCGCTTTCCCTCTTTGGCTCGCAGCCATCGCACCGGGCCCTTTGGAAGCTCGCGAACAACCTCGCCGTCCTTCATATCTAACCACTCTATTGCCTGTGAGAGTTGTGGCGAGAGATCCATAGGAATGCCATATTCCATTTCGTGCTTCCCTCCATACTTTTTCGGTATGTTCTCGGGGTCAACGAATTGTGATAGGACCTCGAACTCCTTTCCATGGGGCACAATGTTCATCTTGGACACAGTGTTCTGGTCAAACCACTTGTTGACCCAGCCCCAAACTGTTGAGAAATATGAAGGCGCCCCGACGATCTAGAACAAATATTGGTCAGCCACGACAACGCCGACATTTTCCAATGAAGAAGACTTACGAAGGTCTTTCCCAGTGTCTCCGGGTAGTGCGCTGTGGCAAGAACACTGGCCGATTGCATGTGCGTGCGCAACCGCCAGAACTGCATCAAACCCACACCTGTCACGTCAATGATTGAGGCAGAGACGGTTATAGGCTTGCCTTGCACAGAGGACAACAATGGGAACACAAATCTCGTCATGGCCTCGTATGTACAGAAAAGCCGCAGCATTGATTCAGGCTCCTTGGACACGATATGAGCGGCAGCCGCGCTCGTGGCACATGATTTCTGGTAATCCGCCATGGCGGCGGAAGTAAGGTGCCGGATCTCGTAGACACACAGAGGCGCCCCGTTGCGATCCAGGCGACCAGTCCAGTAAGGATACTAGTCATGGACAAGTGAGCGGACGACCATGCGGGTAGGACTCAGCAGCGCAGACCCACCACCTTGTGAGTTTCTTCAAATTTGGCCACATCAATTGTCTCATACAATTGGTTCAACTGATTCGCTTCACGCCACTCACGCGTGGTCTTGTATTGTTTCAATGCATCCTCGGGATTGTAGTTACGGGCTCGTAAAAATCGCCTTCCGGACCATCATCAGCTGAGTAAAACGTGGTATTTCGCGCACAGCAGACTCACATGAGCGTGTTGTCATCCCACACCCCGAACCCTTCATCTTCTTCAGCCGCGTTCGCTTCGCTGCGTAGCAGGCCTTCGGAGCTGCAAAGCTCCTTGAATCTCACGAAAGCCTCGTCTTGAGCCATGCCGGACGCCGATCCACAGAGTTCTCAGCTGTAGAAGGATTAGATGAGCAATGACAGTGACGTACATTTTTCGTGTCCTGAGGATTGCGTTTGCAGCAGGTGGAGAACTGCCGAGCTTACATAAGTCTCCCAACCACCCTGAATCAGGGCGATTCGGCTTTCAGGTACCCGAAAGCGAATGCGGGAACCAGGTACGAAATACGTGCCTGTCCAAGCGCACTGATTACCTCTAGCCCGCATGGTCAGGAACAAGCCTTTCGTAATTTGCTGAACCTGAGGTGGTCTGCATGAAGCCATGAAGCACTGCTAACCTATGGAGCCTTAGGTATGTACCAAACCGCATGTTGACATAAGCACATTCTCCCGGGCAAAAGCATCTCTGCCATCAAAAGTTCTAGATTCGTACTTTATGCAAAGTCGAAGAGACGTATGCCTCCGCATTTGCTATAGGAAATATCCCTCCGCCGGGAAGCTTATGGCGACGATACTGCCATCATTAAAGCTGATAGGAGCTAGGTCCGATATGCGGAGTCCATACATGACATCGAACCCAGGTACTCAGGCTTGTCAGGAGTTGACATCAATATAAGATGGACCATGACAGTTGAGATAAATTCTACTATGGTAGCTTGCTGTCTACGTGGCTCAAGAATTGCGCCGTCAGATGAGAACTTGCTGCACGCCTAGACTTGCAATAGATCGCGCATTCTGTGGCGCGCCACAGGATTTTCCAGGTTGCACGTATGATCTTTCGCAGTTGCTGGATATATACGGCGGCGGCATCAGCTTGGCAACACATTCATTGCTATAAGGCCCAGCCCTAGATCTTACTGAGCAGAGGCTGCTAACCTGTCGCAGGATCACTGACTGAATCACAACCAATGGTTGGAATGGAGTCGCAAAAGATGTTGTCATTCATACGATTAAAGCATATCATCATAACATGCTCATCGAGAACAATGCCATGGATTCTATTGCAGACACTTTGCAACATGCGCTGAAGTACACTAGATAATTAGATAATTATTAAAACTTCATTCCAACAAAACAGAATATATGGACCAGCTGGCTCTCTCCTTATGAAATTGTCTCCTCGGCCCCGTTAGCCATGACCAGAGCAGTGCACGCCACTGGTGCCACCGGCGGAATGAATGGCTCTTTGTACACAGTCCTGCGTCCAAACAGGCAGTCTGCCAGACGCTTCCCATGTGAATTCCGAGTTCTGAATGGTGTGATATGACCAGTCGGTTATTAGACCGCATCCTGCAATTTGGTTCTTGATACCGGAACCATCGCTACCAACATCGAAGTTGCCTTTGATATCGAATGAGTCCCAAAGCACCTCCCATTGAGTGTTGCAGCTCTCCTCGGAAGGTGGCGGTGCGGTCGTGATGGTCGTTGGTGTTACCGTGGTCGGGGCTGGCGGGGCTGGCGTCGGCGTCGCCTTCGGGGGCCAATCGCTCTCGTCAGCGAGAGTGTCTGGGTTGAATGGTATCCATTGCAACGGGTCGGGCACGCCGTTGACAACCTTAGGCGCAATCCAGCCAGGAGGGGTTCCGTTCACAAAGGACATGGCCGTCCGGTTGCTCGAAGGCGGAGCTGGGCCCGATGCAGTTGCATCAAACAGGTTCACATAGTCGTATGTACAGGCGGCATTCGGGTTCGGTAGTGTTTCTGGGCGTAGATGGCCATGGCACTCAAGGCATAGTTCTCCGCGTTAATGTATGCCTGATCCGTGCCATTCACATGAGCGAGATCCCAGGAACCCTTTGAGCCATAGGCCCACGGAGCATCAACGATATGGGGGTCACCAATCAGTTGACTGAAGTGCATAATCTCGTGCAACATGGTCACCGCGATATTATCCTCGAATTTCTCCATGATCTTCTGCGCCCAGTTGTCGTTCTCGAATGTCGCAATGTTTTGTTTAAGGGTTTGGGCGTTGTAGTAGGGATCGCAGAAGTTGACGTAATGGTTGGACCAGAACCAGCCAAGGTCATCCCAAGTATACGCGATTGTGCCCTTTGGACAAAGATTCGCAGGGTCGGAGCATGACCAGTACACGTATTCCCCAGATTGCACATTATCGCTGAACATCTTAGCCAATCTTCCAAAGTTGTTGCCGATCATCTTACGAAAGTTGTACTTGTATGGAAACCAACTACCGGGCCAGTTCCAGTCGGTGCCGAGCCATTGAGTAAATAGTTTGTTGTAGTCATATCCGTCTGTGAAATTCGTCTGTGCTTGTGCAAGCAGCTTCGCTTCATCCCAGCCGGTTTTGATTTTCCAAACTTTATAGGGGGAACATGTTCCGTCGACGAATTGCGGAATGATCTGGCGTATGGTTGCAGGTCTGAGGAGCATCCATGGAGCGAAGATTCCATTGGGCAGGGGCCCCGCCGGTGTGCTGGCCGCCATTCCGTCCAAGGTTTGATTGGCCGGGAATGGGAACACTTCTGCACGGGCCTTTATGGTAACCCCTGTGCCTTTCAGCTCAGCCTTTTCGAGCTCATCTTCAACTGTATGAAGATTCGAGGTTGGAGCGGCGGCCACCAAAGCGACTGCAATAGATCCTATCAGCATCGAGATCCGCATGCTTGCCAGTCGTCACCGATCACCCGGAGATGATCCGGAAACGATTCACCGGGTTCGGAGTACAACACTCCAGTCAATGAGAAGAAGATCGAATATGAAGGTAGTAGGATTTCGCTATTGAGATCGATACTCGTGGAGCATTCTGTTTGGTTTATATGGATAAGACATGTTATACATAGGCATTATCGGTACCGTCACACCAGCCATGCAAACAAGTCAGCATTATTGGCGAGGACAAAATCGTTTGAGGTTCAACTAATTGCATAGACGCCCGACGGTCTGTTTTACGCGCAACAGGACTTAGATATCTGAAGGTCTATCTTACGCGCAGCAGGACTTAGACGCTCATGGACTTGCCTTCTGGACAGTGCGTAGCAGTTTAGGGACGTCCATTGGTCTGCTACAGGCGCAGCAAGCTGGAGTGCTATCACTCAACGTTACTTCAATGCCCCGAAAGCGTTTCGATAAGAAGATTGGAGACGTTGGCGATACACGCGTCCATGATGTCGATGTCAAGATTTGCGTGGTACGCGCGCTTGGGTCTCAATCAAGTTTTGGGATCAAACGTGTGTGCCGCCCGGTCATCAAGCTGAAGGGAAATGCCGCCAATTAGATCTCTTATTACACAATCGAGAATTCTGATAAGAAGAACCTTTGGGTACCACTAAAAGGGAATTGCCAACACGCATGACGTCGCCGGCCCTAAAGCGCCAAGCAGACTCTGCCTGGACTGTGCCGCAACTGCTGAAGGGGGAACTGCCCGACGGGCGTCAACTTAAACGTCCCAGACAGCGGCGCGGGTTATCCACCGAGGTACGAGGACTTAAGATGATTTAGATATGTATGGTGCGCCGTCGATGACTCTTATCATTCCTCTCCAACTTGCTTCGGGTGCGGTCTCAATACTTCGTCTTGTTCCGACAGCCAAATCTACCTATCACTAGCGACAATGCGCTTCCAGCAGCTCTTCGGGCTCTGTGCCGTATTCAGCATCGTTGGTGCAGTATCTACCAATATGCTATCGGACGACCGCCCACCCAAGAGAGACTATTATCGTCGACATCCTCTTCCTGAATGCGGGGTCTGCCCATCAGTAGAGCAACTTCGGATGCCCGGAGTTGGGTTCGCTCTTGAGACTGGGCACGGGTAAGGTCTGAATAGTTTTTGCTATGAGAATAAATGCTTATCAGCCTTCGACAGAGCGGCCGTCATACGCCTTCATAACGGCACGTACCAAAAAGTGGCGCTGATTAAGGGCAACGATGCCTACACTGCGCTTCTTCGGCGACTCGGCACAGGACCCGTGAGCCGCATACCCCATCACTTCGACACGGTGTGGGAGAAATTTCAATATGCTAAAGCACGGGCTCAGCGCCGGTGGAACAAGCTGCGTGGGATACCCGCAACCGAAGATACAGCTATTCTCGCAGAGATGATTGCAGCGCTCCGCGATGCGACATAGACGTGGCTGCGTGCGGAGTCTCCCGTGCACAACGTGGTAATAAGCTCCCCTGACCGGGTCGGGCTGTCCGACGAGGAGACTGGCGATGTATTCGATTACCTCGGCTTGCGAAAACTGAATTATGGGAGACTGTATTCGGTCTCCGCCGCCTATGCTGGTTCTGGCAAAGGCCTTTGCACAAATTATCTGGATTCCGACGCATGCGAACGTGAGGAGTGGTATTTCCCACTGGAGCGTGTGCTGCACATTGACTTCAATAACGAGAGTCTGAGCGCTAGTATCAAGAGCCTGGACACAGCTACACACGGCGGATTGGTCGATTTGGCTTTCATTGATCCTGAATTGGGATACCGATATAGGTATTCGCGAGAGGGCAAAGATCGCGCGTTCTGGGAAGCCATAACCGCTCGTGTTCGCGAACTTGTGCTATCTATGCCGCACTACGTGTATGTCCCGCACGTGTCGGAACTCTTGCTGACTGGAACACACGTGGACGATGCAGCCTTCCAGGCAGCGGTCAAGAATGCCTTGGAAGATCTCGTCAAGCAGGACACACTCACTACTCTCCATGCCCTGTCCAACAATACTAGTCGCGTCTACGACAATTTTGCCTTTCTGACGGCACAAGGCGCAGCTGAGATTGCCAAGCGCTATATAGAGGGTCCCGTCCTCTGCGCCCAAACCGACGAGTGTCGAAGTCGCCGCGAGCGCGAACATGCTAGAAAGTGCCCCCCAGCTTCAACGGAGCAATGGGTCCTCCGTAATCTCGATCTATAAGGCAATTGGAATATTGAATCCTGGAATACTTCTCCAACCGGAAGTTATCCACTCTTCATCGTGCTCGTGAAACAGCCAATGTCGCAGTTGGTGCGGCTAGTGTTTTGGGATTTTCAACGAACGTATGTTTCTGTGGGGAATTGCAAGACCAGGGACCGTTCGTGAACATGCCGCAATGAGCCAGCTTCTTGCATGGTATTTGCATGCTCCAAGTCTCTTTGATTTTCGTGTAATCACTAATTGACCGGCGTCAAATGACAGTGCGACACTGCGCTAAAGTGCCGGGCAGGTCGCTTAGGCGGAGCTGGGCGCGAGTTGCCCCTCGTTTGGAAGGAAACCGGCGAAGGGTCTAGACCCTGGGGCGTTACGTCGAGTCGTGGGTCCCGAATCAAATCGAATCGCACAACTGCATCTTTTCTCCGTCCGCTCATCTGAACCTGGCCACTCGATACAAGATGGACGCAGAGACGACATATGCCGCACTACTGAGCGCGCAGGTGGAAGACAGCGTCGTGCGCTTTGAGTCTGCGAAAGTTCAAGGTCAGCGGCCGCTCCCGACCGATCCGACCACGCGCCAGCCGATCGCACGGAGCAAACGTTGGGCATACGATGCGAACGCTTTCGACAATGCGGAGTGGATGAGCAGCGCATTCGATGCGGTCGTCGTGGCAGGCTTTCTCGCTTTCAATGCGTCGGAAGCTGGCCGTGCCTGCTATCGCTGGCTCTCAGAGCGCTACACGCCGTTCGAGATCAACCTTTACTGGACGTTCGGTCTCACAACGGCGTTCTACTGGCTCGTGGCAACCTTTTTCGCGGTCGTCGATCTGACCGGGAAGCCAGACTTCGTATTCCGGTACAAAGTGCAGCCTTTCAGTCGCGTGGGTGCGGCCGAGTACGCTCAAATCGCACGGAGAGTTCTGTGGAACCAGCTCGTTGTCAATGTCCCGATCACTATCTTCCTCGCCGCTCTCACGCCTGCGGACGCCAGCCCAGAAACCCTCCCTAGTACTTCCGTCGCGCTTTTCCAAATCGTGCTGAACGTGCTGGTTACGGAGGTTGGCTTCTTCTACGTACATCGTTTTCTCCATCGCCCCGGCTGGTATGCGCGCTTCCACAAGCAGCACCACCTGTTCACGGCGCCGGTCGCGTTAGCAGCGACGTACTGCACCGAATTTGAGCACCTCTTCTCCAACCTGCTGCCAAACATCCTCGGTACGACCCTGCTGACGCACTGCCACTGGAGTGTCCTGATATTCACCTTCCAGTTCTTGCAGCTGGGCACACTCCTGTCGCATTCGGGTTACAATGCGCCATTCCAACACAGTCCCCTCGTTCATGATTGGCACCACTTCGACTTCAACAGTAACTTCGGCCCAACCGGACTCATGGACACATTGTACGGAACGAATGCCCGCTTCAAGGTTGCGCTGAAAGAGGTGCGTGCACGGCACGCTGGCAATGAGCGGCAGGCTCACGCAGAGTTGCTCACGCGGCTGGCGCGCAACGAAGTACTACGATGTGAGCTATAAAGGCTCGTGTTGCAGAAATATCGGTGAACCGACAGAAGTGGGTACGCCTTCATTATCAAGAAACACTTACGCCGCAATCTGGCGCCAGCAGCCACCGGGTTGTACGCGACGGCGCAGTGCGAGTCTATAGCACGGGAAGCATCGGGACACGGTGGACTTATTTGCAACAATAGCGAACCTGAAAATGTCCCTGAACGCGAGCATGTTTATAAGTTTCAGCTGTGGCCTGAAAAGTATTGCAAGAAGCCGCCGTCGCGGTCGATATGGCTCGCTGCTGATGCAATGCCTACCGTCGCTTGTCGATTTTGTAGCGCATAGGCATCGTGGACCACGAAGTCCACTCTTGCGATATGAGCGGAGTGTTTCTTTCGCAACGCCTTTGGAGTATATTCTGATACATTCATTATTTCTTCGTATCTGGAGGAAGTAATGACTGTGCTTGTGAGCACCGAATTTGTGCAAGAGCTTCCATTGCATCTAAAGTGTCCGGGTGCTTTTGCCCATGTAGTTTTTCACAAGCAGTCACTGCTTTCAATTGCAGCCGCTCTGCTGCATCCCACTGTTTGCGATCCCGACTTAACGATATGGCGTTCTTCAAGATAAGTAGTGTCGAGGGATGTTCTAGGCCGAGGCTAGTTTCCATATGTTCTGTTGCTTCAGCGTACAGCTGCGCTGCCTCATGCCATCGTTCTTGATAGCGGTACGTCGAAGCCAAGTTAGCCACGCTTGTCAAGGTTGAAGGATGCATTGCTCCGAGAACTTTCGATCGCCCTGCCACTGCTCGTACTAGCAAATCCTCTGCTTCGCCCCATTGCCGAAGATTTAAGAATATTGTTGCTAAGTTATTTATACTCGCTAAAGTGGTAGGGTGCTCGTGTCCAAGTGTTTCTTCCATCGTCTTCATCACTTTCGATCCTAATTGTGCTGCTTCATCGAACTTTTCCTGGCCTGACAACGTTAAAGCCAAAGTAAGCATGCTTGTCAGTGTATCTGGATGCTGTTCTCCTAGAATTGTGGTCCTGCTCATGAGCACTCTGTCTAGTAATTGCTCAGCGTCGTTGTAGTTCTTTTGATTCATCAATAGAACCGCCAAGTTGCTCATGCTTGATAGTGTATTCGGGTGATTTGTTCCAAGCGCAGTCTGCATTTTCTCGATCACTTCAACAAGTAGCTGCTGTGCTTTGGTCCAGTGACCTTGATCTTGGTAAACCAAAGCTAGATTGTTCGTGCTTTCGAGAGTTTCGGGATGTTCCGCACCAAGTGCTTTTTCTCTAATGTGGATTATCTTTAGGGTTAGGGTTAGGGTTAGGGTTAGGGTTAGGGTTAGGG